>CAUDMG010000253.1:630000-1022500 GCA_958450375.1 Homarus gammarus
GCATATGTGGAGTTCACTGTCAATCAGTTTCCTCACGTGAGCCATACTGGTAGGTCGCGTTTGTACCTTTATCTCCTCTCCCACTCTCCCCTACCATTAGTTGTATCAAAATATCAAAATTCCAAAACCACCTTGGAAGATTTGTGATGCTGGAAACATTATTTCTTTTATTCTTTATTTGGAGTGAAAACAAATAAAGTAATGGTCGTATACTCAACTTATTTACTTTTTTAAGTCAAGACAATAACTGGATAAATTGGCCAAAGAACAAAGATGACCAGATGACAGCCTATGAGTGATGACAGGTCCCATTGTGTGCACGAGGGTTAAGTCTACAAATAAGTACTGTATAAGTTTTACTATGTCATTATTTTCCTAAAATCTAATCACCATAAACCTTACTTCTCAAACTCACAAGAGGAAAAGTAGACCCCCCCCCCCCCACACAGTGTCACTCAGCCTGTTGCCCGATTGTCTAATTCCTCCCTATTGACTCTCATGTAATATGTGGAAGGAACACACCGGTCAAGTGGATATAAAGCTCGCCTCCTATAGCAGGGGTCAGTGATTCGATTCCCTAACGCTCCCAGTTCACTCAGCTGTAAATGGGTGCCTCAGTTTACAAGTTGGGGAAGTGAATGTAGTCCAGTACCGGCCATGCTGCCGCCTCGTGCTCCAAAGACTGAGGATACAGTGTGCTGTATTCACACTGTCCCTAAAGGGCAATCATGCCTATGAACCCACTTTCACTCTGAATATGTGGAAAATAAATTAAATTACATTCTATATTCTTAAATTATGTACAATAAAGGCATCAAATTGTATGAATGGAAGCGAAGGAAGGTTTAGAGGTATGGAGACTGCCAACATCATGTGGGAGACAATGAGTGGAACAGTCTGCCAAGTTGGACTGGCAGCACCTGGGCAGGATTGGTAGCCAAAATACAAACATTTTGTTCCTCCGTCTGCTGATGCTTTTTTCTCCACCGACATTAAGGCATCAAATGTCATGCCACATTTGAAACATTTCAAGGCAGCTCATGGTAACATCAGTGCTGTGGAATTTTCAGTTCTTCATGAAGCTCCTTAGCTTTACCACAAAGCATTAGAGCAGATATAGCACTTCTTCCTTTCCTCATTGCATGAACCATTTTCTAGCACTTTACTCAAGCACACTGTCCTTGGATCAGTCTTCTCAAAACCTTCTCCCTTTATTTTTATACATAGCACTTTATATTCCTTTTAGCACAGTTAACCTGCAACTGGTCATTAACATTCAGGTACGTGATTGCCAATGTTACTATCTCTGGTTATTCACACAGTAGAACGTTTTCTAAATAGCATATTTTCCTGTCTTTGAAACAGTCTAGCTCCCATAATCTGGTGGTGTCTCGCATCTTGTGTAAATGTTCCCCATCACTCGGCAAATCTGGGTCTCCCAGCATGTTTGTGTGTGTACACACACACACAAACTTGCGATTATTACACTCTAGATCCCTGATATATTGCAATTCAATGCAATAATTTCAAGATAATGGAGCAACTTTAATTAATCAAAATTTTCCTTTAGTGTATACTTTAGGGCTCAGTCCAAAAATAAAAATGGTGTTAGTGACAACTCGCCTGGAATACATTATACTGACTGCTTCAATTGAAAATATGAAAACATCAAAATTTATGAGAAAACTTGAGAAATGTCAGTTTACTTCAATTGAAGGTTTTAGAGGAGGAAATGGAGCAAATTTTTTTTTTGCAAAGGTTAAGTGTAAGGCTCTAGTGATATACTGAGTTTGTTCCTCTCCCTTTCAAAATGCCTAACACATCAATTTTCACACACTTTAACCTCATTGGTCTTTTCTGTTTTGTACAGTTGCCTGCACATGAACGTACCATGGCTTAGGTGTGGCACCACAGTGCCGTAGTCGTAAAACCATGGATTACTCTGCTTTAGGTTTCCTGGAGTACAGGTCCACCACCGATTTTCCGGCACCCTTGGTCTCAAAGCCTTGCCGGATTATCCGTTTTGCCGGACCAACCGAGGTCAGGTAATAATAATTCAACAATCTGTACACCTCTGACCCACTAATTATACACCTTCCATGTCTCTAAAGCACCATGGACTGTTAGAAACTTAAATTAAACAAATAATAAATGTAAATTAAATGTGAAAAAGCCATAATTTTGAGCAACATTACTGTACACACTTGGACAAAAATGAACTAAACTAGACTAAAATTTTCATCTCTTGTGCAAACTATGTGATGCTTGTACTCTAATCACTATATTACAAGGATTCCAGTAATGTAATTTATATTCAATTAAGTTCAGTCTGTGACATTCTAAATTATAAAAACTTTAAGCCTAAAACTACCTTCACCTTGGCTGTGAGGAAGGGAGGGAGGTTAAGTGTCCTCACATAATTTTGTCTGGACTAAAGGAGGTGGCAGACCACCAGTTCCCAGAAAATCGGTGGTGTAACTGTAGTCCTATATTACTAGGCCGTGGCTCCACAACACTGCTGCACAACTTATTTAGTGTTTGTATCTTATCGCTAGTAGGGAAAATTCACCTTTTCACGCTTTGGGAACAATTTTCCGAGAAAATTTCAATTCCGGGAACGAGAGATTTCCGGCTGACCGGGCAACATTTCTCAAACCCAGAAACTCCTTATCCACGGAATTTTTTCCAGTTACTGGGAAAAGTTTCCGAGCGTCTAAACCAGACATCTTGCTCAGACGGACACTAGCCAAGGCCACCTCGATAGAGAAGGCCCGGGTCTCCCTCACAAATCTCTGATGAGGACGTCACAACTGAAGGCCGACGGCCCCAGTCGCCTAAACACGTTGTGAGAGTGGAGGAACTTATTGGTCTGCTTTTATTCCCATTTCTCTTTTTCTGGACTGGATTTCATCAGAGGTAAGACTTGGACATGTTAATCTTCTTGTGTAGTAAGGGTAGAGATGACCATAGATCTGAATTCATTAATTTAGAGTAGTTAAATGATGAACATAATTCAGCTCATGTTTTTCGTTGTTCTGCCATTGTTAGCTCACAAACAGTGATGTATTCGATAGATTTATATATAATATATCAAATTCCAAACATATATAAATAGTTTCACATATATTACACGGGTTTAAGTAAGCACTGGTACCGGGTATTTCTTTTCATCGAGTATGAACACGTGTTGTTTATGCTGTTTAAACATGGGGTTGATTATAAATATTAATCAAATGATAATAATCCATGGCAATGATTATGTAATCATAATCAAATGATATTTTTTTCTGAAAATTATATACCCGGTAATTATAATCTAATAAAAATAAAATTATAGTAATAATCAAAATCAAACATTTAAAGAGTAATAACCAATTATCAAAATATGATTATTGTATCCTCATTGCAGCTTATATACTACATTCACTGATGAAAATCATTGTTATGTTGTGTTCAGAGATGGAGTACTGTAGTAGTATTTAGTACCCTGTGTCAATTTTAATGGTTCCTCATTGGTACTGAAGTTAATACAAGTTTCACTCAATATAAGTTGCTGCAGTATATGTGCTGTAATCACCCTTAAAAAGGCTTCCATTAAATTGATAATTGATTTAACAATTTTAAATAAAATGTTCTTAATGCAGTAGTATATTGCTTTTCTGTGTTATGAGCATGTTGTTACTGCATCCATCATTTTCCCTAAAGCTCATGTAGGTACAGTCATGAAAAATGTTGCCCTTACATGCAGTTATTTAAATATGTAAATGAGACCAGAGGTTGCCTCATGTATTTGATTTACATTACCTCAATAGCAAATTATAAAATTATAAAAATAATGTAAACATTACATTAAATAAATTTGTACAAAATGAAAATGATTCAATGTGGCAAAAATAACTTGAATGACTGTACTGGGCATTAACAGTTTTGGTAACTATAACGGTGATAAGAATATGAATTATTTATAGAATACATTGATGTTTTCTTTATAGCTAATTCAATGTTGATTGTAGTATGTATAATCATGAATCAGAAAGTAGACTACTGTGCTATATTTAGTCCAACAAAATATACAGAATATTACAGTCATAAACCATAGTTTATATAAATATGACCTGGAGAAAGAGAGCGAGCGAGGTTTTCACCAATGTCGTCAAACCCACACCCAGGCCTTCTCTATCTAGGTGGCCTTGCACTAGCCCACTTCCCCAGAACATTTCTGAGTACTAGGAAAGTTTTCCTTGAGTTTCAACTACCAAAGTCCATAAATGCAGTTCTAATTAAGCTAGAAATGCCATTTCTTTACTATAATAATCCAGGCTCACCGATAGAACGCAGAGGGTCAGCGTAGATGGTGTTAAATCTGAGTGGTCATGTAACCAGCGGGGTTCCCCAGGGGTCAGTACTAGGCCCACTCTTGTTCATAATCTACATAAACGATCTAGATACTGGGATCAGCAGTGACATAAGCAGGTTTGCGGATGACACCAAAATAGGGCGGCAGATTAATTTAGGGCAGAATGCAAATGCATTACAGGAGGATCTAAATAAACTGCAGGGGTGGTCTGAAAAATGGCAAATGAAATTCAACACCAGCAAGTGCAGCGTACTTAATATTGGAAGAACAAACACTGTCAATGTATACAGCCTTAACAACATCAACCTAAAGAAGTCGACTTGTGAGAGACCTAGGGGTACTTGTAAGCCCGGACCTACAGCCTAAAAATGTGCGTTATGTTCGAAATACGGCAAACAGAGTATTAGGTTTTATATCTAGAAGTGTAAGTAATAAGAGTGCAGAGGTCTTATTGCAACTATATCTTGCGCTAGTCAGGCCGCACCTCGATTATGCGGTTCAGTTCTGGTGCCCTTATTATAGAAAGGATATCAATTCACTGGAGTCGGTGCAGTGAAGAATGACGAACATGATTCCGGGACTTAAAAACCTTCCATATCAGGATAGGTTAAAGAAACTAAACTTGCATTCCCTAAAAAGACGAAGAGTGCGGGGAGATATGATAGAAGTATTTAAGTGGGTGAAAGGAATCAATACCGGTAAAGGTGATATATATGAAGTTCTTAAAATATCTGAGCAGGATAGGACTCGGAACAACGGATTTAAGTTAGATAAGTTTACGTTTAGGAGGGACATAGGAAGGAACTGGCTTACAAATAGGGTGGTGGACGAGTGGAACAAGCTTAGCAACTTTGTAGTAAGTGCTGGAATGCTGGAAAGTTCCAAAAGGAGGCTGGATAGATTCATGGATGATAGAGAGTGGTAGTAACTCTCGACAGGAGCTGCCATACACAGGCCACCCGGCCTATTGCAGACTCCTTATGTTCTTATCTAACAGTTTGATTAAATATATTTAAAAATTAAAAATCTATAGGATTTGATCAAGAAAGAAGCTGTGTGTTACAGCAAAGACTTATTTTTCACTCCCACTGAGCTGTGGGGGATTAGTGGGTCTCTTGTAACTGACCTGACCTGAGGCAATGTCAGGTGGAGGTAGGGTGGGGCATAAGTGATCCCACATTACTCACCTTCTGATGAAATGTCAGGTCACTTTCTTCGGAGGTTGGATTAGTGGGTCTCATGACCTGAAGATATCTTGAATAAACACAAAACCTCAAGTATTTTTAGTGAGTTTGTGATAAGTACAAGTATATATGAGCAAAGTTGTATCCCTTCAACATTACGTTACATAACATTTCAAAATATGGAGTGAGAAAGCAGAAAAGTGTGGTTGATTAGAGAGATGGAATGGAAATGAGTGTTGCTCCTCAACAGCTGAGATTTAATTCGCGGCAGTCACACACAAAGAGATGTTTGTCATACAATAAGAATGTCACTCCTTACGTTTATTGTCTGAATTCCATTGATGAGGGTGTGTGAGTGGTGTTGGAATGTGTGTGTGTGTGTGGAGGGGAGTGGTGATGTTTGTTGGAGGGTGTGTGTGGTGGTTGTAGGAGGGAGGGAGGGAGGGAGGGAGGGAGGGAGGGTGGGGGGGTGTGTGTGTGATGCATTGGTGGTGTTGGTGTGTGTGTAACAATGCCAAGCATTTCCCGCCACTTGAGAGTTCTGCCAATTATAAGCCAATAGTATGAAGGTGTTAGGTCTGTCTTCAACCAATGAGAAAGCCTATGAGGAGTGACCTCATGAAAGTTGTGGCGTCTCTTGTGGGTTGACGCAGTTTCAAGAGCGGAGTCTGTGTTTGGTCAGATTTAAGTATGGATGTGTCCTGGGTGTCACCTTATATGGCAGCTATAATGTGAGTACCTATTAGGTTTGAGTGTATTGTGAGTCATGGTCCCCAATTAACTAGCTAGGAGCATAGGTTATTGTTTTGAGATGTAACCGTTCAATTTGAGAAATGTCATTAATAAATGAAGAACCATTACGATTAGTTCTCAATTACCTTGTGTTGACTAACACATTGTCATGCATGTCTTTGGTGTGGGTAGCACAGTGTGGGTGGTGTTGGTGTGTGTAGCACAGTGTGGGTGGTGTTGGTGTGTGTAGCACAGTGTGGGTGGTGTTGGTGTGTGTAGCACAGCGTGGGTGGTGGTGGTGTGTGTAGCACAGTGTGGGTGGTGTTGGTGTGTGTAGCACAGTGTGGGTGGTGTTGGTGTGTGTAGCACAGTGTGGGTGGTGTTGGTGTGTGTAGCACAGTGTGGGTGGTGTTGGTGTGTGTAGCACAGTGTGGGTGGTGGTGGTGTGTGTAGCACAGTGTGGGTGGTGGTGGTGTGTGTAGCACAGTGTGGGTGGTGGTGGTGTGTGTAGCACAGTGTGGGTGGTGTTGGTGTGTGTAGCACAGTGTGGGTGGTGGTGGTGTGTGTAGCACAGTGTGGGTGGTGGTGGTGTGTGTAGCACAGTGTGGGTGGTGGTGGTGTGTGTAGCACAGTGTGGGGTGGTGGTGGTGTGTGTAGCACAGTGTGGGTGGTGGTGGTGTGTGTAGCACAGCGTGGGTGGTGGTGGTGTGTGTAGCACAGCGTGGGTGGTGGTGGTGTGTGTAGCACAGTGTGGGTGGTGGTGTGTGTGTAGCACAGTGTGGGTGGTGGTGGTGTGTGTAGCACAGTGTGGGTGGTGGTGGTGTGTGTAGCACAGTGTGGGTGGTGGTGGTGTGTGTAGCACAGTGTGGGTGGTGGTGGTGGTGTGTGTAGCACAGTGTGGGTGGGTGGTGTGTGTAGCACAGTGTGGGTGGTGGTGGTGTGTGTAGCACAGTGTGGGTGGTGGTGGTGTGTGTAGCACAGTGTGGGTGGTGGTGGTGTGTGTAGCACAGTGTGGGTGGTGGTGGTGTGTGTAGCACAGTGTGGGTGTGGTGATGTGTGGTGTGTGTGTGTAGCACAGCGTGGGTGGTGTGGTGTGTGTAGCACAGTGTGGGTGGTGGTGGTGTGTGTGTAGCACAGTGTGGGTGGTGGTGGTGTGTGTAGCACAGTGTGGGTGGTGGTGGTGTGTGTAGCACAGTGTGGGTGGTGTTGGTGTGTGTAGCACAGTGTGGGTGGTGGTGGTGTGTGTAGCACAGTGGTGGTGGTGTGTGTAGCACAGTGGTGGTGGTGTGTAGCACAGTGTGGGTGGCGGTGGTGGTGTGTGTAGCACAGTGGTGGTGGTGGTGGTGTGTGTAGCACAGTGTGGGTGGTGGTGGTGTGTGTAGCACAGTGTGGGTGGTGGTGGTGTGTGTAGCACAGTGTGGTGGTGGTGGTGTGTGTAGCACAGTGTGGGTGGTGGTGGTGTGTGTGTAGCACAGTGTGGGTGGTGGTGGTGTGTGTAGCACAGTGTGGGTGGTGGTGGTGTGTGTAGCACAGTGTGGGTGGTGGTGGTGTGTGTAGCACAGTGTGGGTGGTGGTGGTGTGTGTAGCACAGTGTGGGTGGTGGTGGTGTGTGTAGCACAGTGTGGGTGGTTGTGGTGTGTGTAGCATAGTGTGGGTGGTGGTGTGTGTACCACAGTTTGGGTGGTGATGTGTGTACCACAGTGTGTGTAGCACAGCGTGGGTGGTGGTGTGTGTAGCACAGGAATTAAGACAACAAGCATCCAGTGAGGGTCTTGTTGAGTGACTCATAGAGGCGGGTTAAAAGATCAGCTGTGGAGGAGCTTGGCAACACTGGTGCATGTTACCATTCCTTTCCACTCCTCTCTAATCACCAACACATTTTTGCTTTCTTACTCCATATTTTAAAATGTTATGTAATGTAATGTAGAAGGGATGCAACTTTGATCATTTATACTTGATACTTATCACAATCTCCTGAAAATACATTAGCTTTAGTGTTTATTCAAGACATCTTCAGGTCATGAGACCCACAAATCCCCCACCCAAGAGAAAGGGTGACTTGACATTCCATCAGGTCAGTAATATGAGACCACTAATCCTCCACCAAACAATGAGTCAGGTCAGCCCTCCCCCCCCCCCCCAAAATCCCTTTGTCTATATTCTAGACATTTTCAGGAAATGCTATCGATTTTCAACCTCAAAATTTGTTCCCAAAGCCGTAATTTTTTTTAAATTCCAGCTTTGGGAATAATTTTCCGAGCAAATTTCAATTCCGGCTATCGGAGATATTACTGTACAGTTCTGTATGTCCATACCTTGATGTATTTCTTTACACTTGACGACAAAGTGACACGAGTCATGAAACGTTGTGTTGGTTATCCCAGACACTACTGATATAACCTCCAGAGTTTGCTTCCAACACTACACTACCATGAATTTCGGCCAACTTTTCGACAATCTAATCTACCTCAACGATATAAAGGAATTGTCTGACAGGTTGAGAACACCAGTCACATTTAATGAAATACATTTGAGAAGATCTGTCAAGACAGAGTAGAACGTCGATATAACACGAGATACGTTCCAAGAGAGGTCGCTTTAAACCGAGTCTGCACTAAATCAAACTGTTGTTTCAATGGAATAATTTAGTTTGGTACTTGAGAGAATCACAAAATACTAAACAGACTGAGTCTACCCAGATGCACCTCATCCCATCTCCTAGAATAAACAAAACATTGTTTTTTGTAGTATAATGTTTAACCAAACTCTCATAAATCAACACAGCTAAAGTTATGAGACGTGTAATGGTCTGTTTACTAGCCATCAGCTGATGGGAAGATGGGGGGGGGGGGGGGGGGAAGGTGAGGTGATATGTTTGACAGTTGATGCCGAGGTCTAGTACTTATTTATTTGTCCTTAAGAGGGACTAAATTTTTTCTTATAAAACGGCACTAAACTGACCTGGGAGAGTATAATTAACATTGCTGGAATTCTTATACGATAGTGATTAGTTTAAATATAAACATACTATAGTTCGCATTATACATACAAATTTTAGTTCTAACTAATTTTATTACAAAGGGTTAAAAAATTTATCTCTTGTGCAAAATATATGACATTTATATTCAAATTATTCACTGTTTTGCAAGGATTCTAGCAATGCAAATTATATTCTCCTAACTTTAGACTGATATTATATAAGATAAAAACTCTAAGCCTATAACCACCCAAGCCTGGCTGGGAAAATGTGGGAGGGGGGGGAGGGAGGGGGAGGGAAATGACATGTTTGACAGTTAGACGCTGAAGGTCTAGTGAAGTATTTATTTGTTTATTTATGTCCTTTAAATTGAGTTTTTGTTTTTTGGTTATAAAATGTCAGAAGTGACCGGGGAGAATATAATTTACATTGCTGGAATTCTTATAAGATGGTGATTAATTTGAATATAATCATGCTATAGTTTGCACTCGACAAAAATTTTAGTAATCATTTAGTACATTATTTTGGGTACATGTAAAGTACAGCTTTGCCCTTGGGACAGTGTAGCGTACCCAGAGAAACATTAGGCGGGAATTATAAAATATGATGCACCAGAGTGACTCGAGCGAAATAAGAAAGATTCGCTTTAAATTAAAACATTGTCCTTAGTTGTCGGTGTCGCTTTAAATCAATAATCTTAAATTGAATCGCTTTAAATCGATGTTCTACTGTATAAATATATTATGCAGAATAAGACTTGAAAGGCAACTGAAGATTTTACCAAATAGATTATTTTTTGTCTTTATTGCTATAACTCAATGGAAAATTATACCTTTAGTAGGTTAAGTGAGATCGTTACAAATAACTGTACCTAACAGCTACTGGGTAAATTCATTCTCATACTGTATTTGATTACAGACCATAAATTGTTACGCTTATTAAACATTTGTGTTCACAATTCGGATTCCCCTCAAATGTTTAACAATTTGTCTTCACACTAATAAATAGGTCATCAAATTGTTTGCTGGAAAGTGTTCACAGTATACACAAAATTCTGAATTCAAACACCTTCTCAAATTATTTGTCTCCTGTAAATAACAACTTTCAAGTTACAATAAGTTCAGGTCATATCTACCGATTCAAGTACTGTTAATTATCTCTAAACCTCCGTATGTTACCAAATACTTGTGCTGTACTTACCCAACTATTCAGTGGTCCCCAGGTCGGTACCCGTTGGCATAAGTCACGGAGAATTCTTATCACCATCACACAGCTCTGAAGACCGTTGGCTCTAGCCTGAGGGACATCATGTTTGTAAATAACGACATCGAACCTACTAGTGCTGGTTGGTCCAAGATGGGCATTAATTATTCACTTGATGCACATTTACAAACAACCAAATATCTCATAGAGGAACCGGAAGGCACAAAGAAAATGAAGCTCCTATGACAGGGAAAACAATTTAAGTTTAAGCAATTAAGTTACCATTTTTCTTTCCATTTCACAAATCTTGAATCCTAAATATGTGCAATTGAATTATAAATAAAAACAGGATATATTGCCCATCTTGTACTAACAAGTGCATAGAGATGAAATAGAACAGACATTGTATACTCCTTTCACTCCATGCACCCACTACAGCCAGCACAATATAGACTTAAAAGTTATGTTGAACCAGGTTCTTGTATGAACTCTGCTTGGAAACTCCACAAAACAAAGGCTCCACTGCTGTTATACTGATAGCAAACTACTAAGGCGCAAGACACACCATTACTGGAACCATGTACAGCCCCTTTCCATAACGAAGCAGAGTCCTCCTGTACTTTCCAGCCTCATGCTTTTTCTTGTAGGCTAAGCCCACAATGAGACACCTCCATGAATGGGTAAAAGGGTATTGCTGTGAGGTAGCTGTAAAGGGGTGGGGTGGGGCAGGGATAAGGGGCATCTTTGGGGAAAAGGGATTCTACTATCTTGCCTCATATACCGATGAGGTGAAAGGTAGTAGGTCAAAACATCACTACCTCACGGCACACCAACCACAATCAGGGAGTAGTTAAGGGGGGCAATAGATTCTTCTTTTCCTAGCTAAAGATTGATCATGAAATTTAAAGGAAAAACAAAAAATAAAATAAAATTCACCATGATATGAATGAAATACAGGCTCTTTCCATCACTGTCCAAACCCTACAAACTGGCAGCTGTGAAAGATTGAGTACACTCTGAAAATCAGCATGAAAATGACCAACTCAGCAAGTTGAAAATGAGAAAGATCAAAACTAAGAAAGGCAATTATTGCCAAAAGCATGAGGATCTTCTGGTACAGAACCTTGCTAAGTCTCCATCCATGCTGATTTCCAGAATGTGCATTATAAAAACAAACAGGTGGCAGTTAATCAAGGTTGCACAGTAAAGGCAAAAACCTGACATGACCTAAAACTAGCCTATCAGTTTCTAACCCAACCCACCCACACATCTCCATAAGGCTGAAAAGTTTGAGGGAGGCTAGGCTAACCTGCTCCTTCACATTTATTCAAAGTAATGGAAGGAACAGCCTACCCTAGTTTAACCCTCAGATGAACGGGTTGCAAACCTGGAACCACTTGGCATGTCTGAGGGCGGCAAGAGCGTCCAGACATTTCTGCTTGTCGAGCACATCTGGAGGATCCTTGGCGGCGGTCACCTGGGAGTCTAAAATACAACAACACAGCGTCCGTCACACACCCGCGCCACACCCACCCACCCGCCATCGTCCTCTCACCACCCACCACCTCTGCCTGCACATGTAAACTTCACAACAGCCTAGCACCATGACGGTGTAGGCATAGGGTAAACAGGAAGCCAGGCAGTCTATAACCGAGTGCTTTTCTTTAAATAATTTAATATTTCAAAGCTATGTGTAAGATTCCTTGGCAAATATTGAGCAAAGAAATTTGAGTACAATATATGGTAGCTACTAACAAGTATTAATTAAAAATAAAGAATAAGACAGCTAAGACTGCTCTAGGTCTGTGTTCCCAGGGATGGTGGAGATTGGGTCAGGTGTGGCAAATGGGCAACTCTTCCCCTCTGCAGTACAAGAGAGCCACAATGTTCATGCCTGGTGTCAAGGCACAGACTTAACTGAAAAAAGTATAGTACAGTTTAGATTGAGGTCAAAAGCTGACTGCAAGAACGTAATTCTCTTGTCCAGTGTCTCTTTATATGGCCCTTTTTTCATTCCATTTACAGATGACCATCAAGACAGAGAGGGGAAAGTTATCACTTAGTGAACCAGGGGCCAGCAATGCTTAATTTACATAAAAAAAAAATTAAGTTGGTCACAAAACAGGGCCTACTAAACAATGTGTCCATAATATTGCTTTCACTGTGTCCCCTGGTCTCCATGTTAAGCAGTATAAGAGGCTAGTCTTGGTAGCATTTTCATCACAATTACTTGAGATCACAAATAGTCAATAATTTTGCTCAGTTCAACATGAAAAAAAGTATAGTGCTCTGTGATGAAAACCTTGACTTCCCCTAGTTAGAAAAGTCTTTCAATGGATACTGAGATATTCTGTTAAGATGAATGGGAGTAAGGGAAACAAAAGTGATAAAAAATTGATAGGGAGAGATTCATACTGAAAAATCAGTTTAAATGAAAGAAAAAGATTAGGAAAAAAATTGAAGACAGAATAATTTACTCAATCCATATAAAAGACTTCCTTCTTAACCTGTCTCTGTAGACAATCAGGCTATGATTTTTGCCTGTTTGTGTTACCTCCATCATGAAGAAGCTGTTCCCTCATAATGGGAGAAGTTAGGGTCACATTCACCGAAATCCGCTGCTCTCCAATATTCTGTACAACTAATGCTGCTTCTTCCACGACTCTCTGTATCTCATACTTGTCTTCCGGTGCCACCACCTAAAACAATTAAAAGAAATATTACTGCTGTCAACCCCTACAATAGGTAGACTATACTGTATTATAACTCAAAAGTTGCCTTGAACCAGTAGTGGTAAAAATTGTAACTGGAGGCTGGGAACAATAAATATATATCCTAATATCCATTTAACAACACCTACATCCCAGTTACTGACAATCACATTGCATGTAAGTTGTTAAATGCTTATAATGTGTCCAATGAAGTAGGAGGAATATGCAATTAAGAAATAGTAGTACCAATAGTAGCGCATAAAAGATATAGTTGAAAAATATCTATATACCATATAAAAAATAATTTAGAAACAATCATTCATGTTGCAAAATCAACGAGAAATGTTTTGATTCACTTTCCAACATTTTCATAGCCCTGAAAGTAAATGTGCAAGATGCAAATGATTAAATATCATACTATGATGAAACATTCAACTAACTACACTTCACTAATGGCATACCTAGCAGCTGAATGAAAAAAAAAATATACAGTACAGTATATATTTCAGAAAGATAAGTGTATACAGAATGCCCTTAAAATTCGGTGTGTGTGTGTGTGTCTTAGATTTTCAAAATGGCTGTGAATAACATTTGCTGTCACGAGGAGGGGGGAGGGGGGTCTAGGGGATTATTTTTGTGCAAAGAAATGTATATTCCCTTTGTGTTTGCCCTTAGGACACACACAAAACACATACAAATAAATAATAAAGGGGGAAATCCTCTCATAAATAATCAGAAACAAGACAACAAAATGTCAACTCCATTCTTTGTTTTTAAAGTTAACTTTAATAACAAAGCTGTACATGCCTGGGTGTAATAAGTATTCATACTAGGTGCTTTTATGTGTCAACACTCACCTGCCTTGATTCACTGCACATGCATATCTTCCCCTGTGAGTATTTATCAATCTGCTGGCAGCCACATGATATTTTTTTAATGGATGTACAGTCGGGGTTCAATAGTTTTCTACCGCCCAAAATGAAGCAGCATTGACCCGACATGAGATACAACAGTCGGGCTAAGTCAGTTCAGAGACTGTTTCACCACAGGGAGGGAACTTTTGTCCCCAACACAGAGGAGGATATCTTGGAATACATCTTCACATGTATAGTATCATTAGGGTATCTAATAGAAAACAGAATACATCATCCACATGTGGATACAACATACGCATCTCTGTGGGTGCAGTGTACATATTAGGTGAACAAATCTGTGAGTGTGAACAGCCAACTACCCTCAAATGTATATCAAAGTGCAAGGGCACAAGCAAATGTGAAGATAAATAAGTATGCACATCCATGAACTTGTTTATAAAGCTAACTAAGCATATGCATATATCTGGAGACAAGGTTCTAATCACGGCAAATGTGTTGGGTGGTAGCACGTTAAACATGTGAATAACCTTATGTACACAGGTGTGTTTCACAATCACTACCAACCAGTGTAAAGTTGTACTATGTCACTCCTAAAAAGGTTTGTGAAATTTGAGAGGCATCAAGTGCACAAGAACTCTAACTCACCGCTAGTTGTTTTGGGAGATTATCTGCAACTCTGTCTAATAGAGTCCGTGTAGGTTTATCTCCACAGAGCACCACCAACTGCACGCTAGTGTCTCCTCGCAACAGGAGTCCTTTTGCTAAAATACCCACTCGCATCACACCCTTCAGCATTCGAGGTGGACCATCCTCCTTCTTTTCACTAAAAACAGAAGAAAAATATATATATTTAAAGTATATACTTTATAATTTGGATACCGTTTTGACATGCTTGTTTACAAAACACAAGTGCGACAGCAATTCACAGTCCACACACACATGCAGCCCTCCCTACTGTAGCTATGATCGTTCACAACCAGTTTATAATGAACACTTTCAGTCCTCCTTCCCAACCACAATCGTTCTTATTAAATTTCTCTCGGTTTTTTTTAATAATAAGAATTCCAAAGATAGCAACGTTCACCTGTTTTTTCTTACTGTACCAATTGGAGCAGAAACTACCCATGACAACACTTGGAAAAAATTACTCAATTTCTGGCTCCCAAATTCGCTTCAAATTAATTGCTCATAAATGTGCTCGTGTTATGGCGGCTTAAGTCTCCAACCCCCTCCCCCCCCCCCTCTCCATGCACAGTCTACACACTATATTGTGTTACCAGATTCAAAATCAATGTTGGAGGATATTCTCAAGAACTTGTTTAATTTAAGGTGGTGTGTAAGACCTGGCAAATGCACTAACACACACACTCTTCACTTGTGGCCATTCATGTATTTTTATTACTATCCTGGTATGCTTTGTTATGACACTCTCCCTCCACAACAACATCATTTATCTAATTTAGCCCTATAACGTTTTAGATATGCAGTCCTTCCCTAGTAACTATTATATCCTGATGCTTCCTGGATGCCCAGTCCTCTCAACTCTTATACTGTACATCCTTTACCCCCATCCTTAATCTCCTCCTTGGCCTCCTCTTTTTCTCCAAACATCCAACTTGAATTATATATACATTCTCACATCTTTTACTCTCCATTACCGTAACACATCCAAACATATTGTGCGTGTTATACAAAGATAATTAACCCGTCTTATAATTCTACGAAGCTAAATAACTTACTGTAGATTAACCTTTATAGGCTTATAATAAAAACTAATATCTTACCCATCTTTTTTATCATCATCTCCTTTAGGATCTTCTTCTTTTACTTCTTTTTTAGCCTTTGGCTTAACCTGCTGTTCCTTGGGGGCATCTACCTCTGCCAAGTAGTCAGACACCATTTTCAGAGCCTTTTCTGTGTTGGACACAATCTTCTGGATAGCCCCGAGCTCCTCCTCTTTGGGATATATTTCTGCATGCTTTGCTAGAACATGGCGATCATCACTAGAATCTGGTCTGCGCATAGGCTGTGGGAGGAGAAATGTTTATATGTATGAGAACTTTACAATGGAGAGTTACTGGGAATTGGAAGCTACTGCATACATCTGTGCCATACCCCCCCCCCCCCAGACATACACACGACTCCAGGTCTTAATTAATAAAAACTTCAATTATAAAGTTGGGAAAAGGGGGGCAGGCTTATTCTCACATGCAAAACCAATGATTTTATACAGTGGCACTTTGCTTTAACTCAAAACTTGCTAATGATCCTAATCTGATAAATTTGGTAACACAATCACACACAAAATGAGGGACTTGCAACATTCACACATAAAATACCCTACCAATCAATTTTTTTATATAATATATTGAGTCAATAAATATATTATACCAACACAAACATCCTATGGTTGTTTGCAAAAACATTAATTACAGAATCAACAACCAGAAGAGTACATAGACCTTGAATAAATGCACCCAGACAGCCTTTACTCCCAAATTTTTCTTGCCATATGCCTTCCAAGGTGAATCTTGCTAAAATATTTCATGAAATACTTACTAAATAATCTATTATGGTTTGGATTCTATAAAACTGAATCAAAAGTATTCCTAACATGGAAGACTATCCAATTAAAAAGTACTTCAATTACTCTCACTTTGTTTATACAAAAACTTTCCCATTACTGAAGGATATTTACACTCAAACACGGTGGTTCTGGTTTCCGGAATACATCCCAGTTAGCAAACATACATACAGTATGAGGTCTGGGAATAAGAAGGAATAAACAAAAGGCAAGAATGCACAAATGCAAGATGAGATAAAATAAAAAGGTATCATCACTTACTAACTGGATATACAACATAAATTGAGAGAACGTAAATCACAAACACTGTGATGCACAAAACAAAAGAAACACAAGGAAAAATATAAAAACTACTGCAGTCCCTCTCCCCCAACATAATTTCTGGTCCCATGATGCTTCCACCAAATGACCAAAGCCAACCAACTACCCTGACATGGCCTCCCTTCAGACATGTGCAAACCAATACAGTACTTAATTTAGTGTGAATGTCTTATCTAACCTATGGAAGAGCCTGGGTAAATAATAACCTTCATGATAAAATAATGAAGCTGAGAAAGGAGATTGAAGTAGCAAACAGCTAATAACAGATTTTCAAACAGAAAAAGTCTCTACTAAGTCAATATAATACAATAAAATACACCATTATCAATTCAATCTGGCATGTTCGAACCTGGCTGTCAGAAAATATATTGAACTCTAACATTAAGATTCATTTTCTTCAAATCACCAAATTTTCTTAATTATTCTTGTGATCACTTTGAAATTTAAAGGGGTCTTTTAGGTTTCCTCACAAAATGAAAACTTTGGGGATACCACTCACCAAAATAAAAATTTGTGGTCATGGAAAAAAATTTCAATTTACCACAGTAAAGAGACTTTAGTAAGCTTGCATAATTCTCCGAGTGGTTCAGTTTATGTGATAGTTAAAATCCTTATTCCAGGGTCTCCACACAGGCATGACCCCTCATTCTCTTTCTTTCACCTTTGAAAAATGCAATCCAGTCAATATCTTTTTAGCCGATACAGATTAGGCCACACTAAAGCAAAAGCACGTGCCTCCACTACACTAGTACCAAAATAAATTTGCCAGAAAATCTAATCAGGTAATCCAAGAATGTTCTTAAAGAAAAAACAGTAATTCTGGGGAGTATTTGGATAATTCTGCCTACACATTTGGGCGAGATATACAGTACTGTTTATGTACAGAGCAAATAAATTTGACCCATATATAGAGCAAGGCAAAAAATAAATAAAATAAAAAAAAATACTCTGCAGGCTGACCTTGAAATTTTGGGCTAATTGGTATCCCACAGTGGCCAAATTTTCAAAAGGCATGGATTTGTGAGATAAGCATTAAAAAGAAGAATTTGCTAATCATATGTTGAAAAGCTAAATCTTTATTGTTTCAAAGTTAAACCACAATGCCATATTTATTGGACAGTTTTTTAATACATTATACAGGTAGTCGTCGACTTACGACCTATGCGACTTACGTCTGTTCGACTTTACGACCGGCGGTACGACAGTTTTGGCCCCAGCCTCCTGGCGCTGCTGGGAGCTGGAGCCGCGCGCATCCCCGCGCTCAATTACAAACACGCTCGCTGGTACAGCACTGGTACAGCACACTTCCCTCCGTGTCTGTTTGCCTTGTGCCTTTCTTTTGTCTTGGAAATTTTTCTTGAACCACCACCCCCCCAAGATGTCTACCAAGAGGAAACTGTCTTCATCTACTCCTCAAAGATGATTATATTATCATTACACATTATAATATACGTAAGGTAATTAAATTGTACTGTAGTATGCAGTGATTTACTTAAACCTGACGACCGCAACAATAATGAACAAAGAAAATGTTGATAAAATATGACTTAAAGATGATTATATTATCATTACACATTATAATATACGTAAGGTAATTATAACATAGGCCGACTTACGACCAGATCAACTTACGACCGGGCGGCCGTAACCAATCTAGGTCGTAAGTCGACGACTACCTGTACTCTATATCAGCGGTCGTTAACCGGGGGGGCACGCCCCCTAAAGGAGCCAGAGTAATTTCCAGGGGGGGGACCCAGAGCAAAAAATAGGGAGGGGCCTTAACAGGTGTGTGTATGACCTTATTTGTATTTTCTTAGGGGGTGGAGAAGTTCTCGTTCACCACAGATACTTCAAAATGTCGTAAATGATAACTAAGTCAATTAAAATGTAAAATTCCACTAAAAGTGACTGAATTAAGGTAGTAATAATATCGGTAAGTGTGCAATAATTTGATGAAGAAACGATAATTTTGAGGCTCCAGTACGATAATTCACATTTGAAAAATTGTCAACACTGACTGAGATGATTTCCAGTGCTAGTCGCCCGCGACGTCCGTCCGTGACAACTTTCTACCTCTCACGCCCCCACATTTCTTTCTTCAATTGAGCTATGATGTAGGGTAGACTTTTTATGAACGAAACAATAATAATAATTACTTATATCAATTGAAAAGAATGCTAATTATTTCGTTTTAATAACGAGAATGAAATTTGCCAACTCAATATCACGAGTTGTCTACTTTGAGTGATGTTTTTGGCCATGTGGTGGTGGTGGTGTTTATGATCATGGTTTTAAAATTTTATATGAAGGAAGGAGGGGGGCGTGGAGATGAGGACCAACTGCTATAGGGGGCGCGACCCTAAAAAGTTCAAGAACCACTGCTCTATATAAATGGTATTCAGAGTTAAATGATTTACTGAGTACTAGGTTGGTCTAATCTGAAAAAATTTCAAATTGCATGTCAAAAACTGACCAAAATTATTGATAAACATCAAATTTATACAAAGAATATCATAAAATACAATAGTACATATTTTATGTACAAAAAATAGCTCCCTCTGCAGTCAAGCCATCACCTGGGCAACACAAACCAATTAAGTGAGGCAGTCAACCAAGTGACTCACAGATATGTGGCTGCTGTGTGTATACTGTGATGTCACATTGGGGGTGGGAGAGCACAGCAGCAGTTACAACCCACTGCCTCCACACACACACCCATCCATGCTCTTCACTTTTCTTGTTTTATAGTTTTACATTATATTTTCTTTATATTTAAGCCACATCATTTATATAGAATGGAATAAGTGTTGAAGAACTCCGCTTCTCCACAGATTCGTGCATTTTCAGAAGAACTTAAATTTAAAGATATTTTTTGTTCTTCAAAAAAAAAAAAAAAAAAAGACAAGCAAAAAACATAGTCATTGGTAAATGTTCATAAAAATGCACAGAATTGTGGAAAAATGGACTTCCAAGACACAAATTTGCAAGGTGAGAACGTATATTCCTAATTTCAAAACAGTAATCTGTTTAATCCAAAATTATCAAGTTCATTAACAACTGTTTTTATTCCAAAAATAAGATATTAAGTCTTACCATCATTGGAGGCATTCCAGGCATGAACGGCGGTCTTGGCATACCAGGCGGCATCATGGGCGGAGGTCCAGGAGGCCCTCTAGGATAACGGCGGCACCAGTCGAGATATTCACACTCCTCTTCATACCTTCTCCGCTCTTCCCAGTACCACCGCTCCTCCTCTTCCAGTAGTCGCTCCTCCTCACGTCGCCGCCACATCTCCTCACGCAGCTGGTGCAAACCAGGCTATTTACAAGCAATACTTATACTTAACTTAGAGATGTACAACATCATGCTCACTAAAATATACTTAGATAAAAATAAAATAATCTATTTCAAAATTTTACTCTGAGTATAAGAGAAAGAATATTGTATATTCAGTGATCACACTGACCGTTTAAAAATGATAAACAAATATACCACACAACAGTTATATGTAATAAACACTAAACATGCAAACAATGCACTCACAAATAAAACCATACAAGGTACAGTCATACGGAAGTCAAATACCAAAGTATTAGTGGACGATTATATTTCCATCATCCGCCCAACTCTGAATACCGGGTGCAGTTATATGAGACTGACGGACATGCACACATTAAATAAATCTAGTTTATAACTCAAAAGGTTAAAAAAAAAATGTATATACCAAACTGTCAGCACAGATTAAAGAATATGAAAGAAAAAATTACTCCACAAGATGAGAACAGATGTTAAAACTGTAGTCCAAATGATCAATATGCAAATACATTTAGTCCTCTGTATCTTCAAAATAACAATACAATACAATCACAAACTAAAAATGTCACAAATTGTATTACCAGAAAGGAAAAAAGATCCCAGTAAAACTTTCCAATTATAATAAAACAGCTATGGTAATGTTGTTAATGACGTAAAAACACTTTCAGGCAACTTTCGATTAAAACCTTCATCTATATTATGAAAGTATTCTTTACAAAATTTACAAATCATAGTACAGTAGTATTTAGGCAAAACCCCTCTAAAGCAGTGACCCCCAACATATAAATTCAAACAGTGTACAAAACTGAAAAACTACACTTGACTACTTATCCCTGCAGAAAAAAATGCAATTGAAATGCCATGCAATTTACCTACCCGTTCTCAGGAATTTGTAAGAGGCTTTAGTTTGAAGAAAAAACATTTATAAAACTTTCAATTATTAAAATAGCCAACTGTACACATGAACCTGGCAATCCAATCAACTGTGGACTAACCTTGGCATGCACTTGGAGTTTTCATATACCGAGTACAGTATGTATCAGCTTAGAGAACTAAAATATCAGTAAAGTATTAAGAGTTCTGACCACAAGGCAAGTCACTCCAATTCCATCAATGTGGAATCATGCGCTTAGCGTACTCAAGTAAACCCAAGAACACCTCGTCAATGCAAAGTGAAGTGTAATTAGCAGTAAATTGGTGTTATAATGTGTTATGGCAAGGTTTCTACTGTATATATTTACAAAAGCTATGTCTCACATAACCAGTATCTCACCTGTTGGCGGCGAAGCTTTTCTTCTTGAAGTTTACGTTGACGCAACGATGGTTTCACTTCCACAACTAATTCTGGATTAACTTTTTTCTTGTACTGTAGTCGATGACGACGACCCTTCATGTGCATCTCTTTGGCATTGGGATCATTGAAACGACACTCGCACAACTTGCAATTGAAACTGATCACTTTGCCTACAAGAAAAGATGTTATTCATGTAAATAATTAGGAGACTTTCATATATCAGTAAATGGGGTTGAATCTTACTGCAACACAAATGTCCGAGGGGATTAATGGTAACAACTCTATTCCGATATATTTCACCAAATCATGCACACAAAACTAAATTTTTCTTTGGGGAAGAAATTGGATGACTTGAGGTATAAAAAATTCCTCTTCAATGTAAAGAAATAATTCAAATAAGAACTATCTCATATGTCACTTGTAACACCCTACCTTCTTCATTTTTAATTTCTTCAATATATTCTTGTCCTACAGGTTCAACGTCTTTTTCCTTGAGGTCTAACAAATCATCCTTAAGGTCATCTTTCTTGCCATCTGTAGCAGTTAGGGTACCTGTGGTAGCTGCTGTACCTCCACTAGTGGTAGTCTTAGCACCTACGGCAGCTCCTGCCGTGGTGGTTGATGTCTTTGTTGTACCTCCAACTACAACAGGGTCAGTTGATGGAATTGGTTTGCCCAATTTTTGGTGAAGTTTTACAACCTTTAAAGAGAAAAGGTTTGGTGAGTCCACTAACAAGTCAAAAGGAAATATTCCTTTATCTAACAAGTGCTTCTTAACCATTTTGGAGCTGCACCACCTATCAACATTGAATCCACCCCCCCCCCCCCCCCCATCACCAACACTGAATCCATGCCCACCCCCATCACCAACACTGAATCCATGCCCACCCCAATCACCAACACTAAATCCATGCCCCCCCCCCCCCCCCCATCAACAGTGAAACCATCCCTCCACCTATCATCAACAGTGAAACCATCCCTCCACCTATCATCAACAGTGAAACCATCCCTCCAACTATCATCAACGGTGAAACCATCCCTCCACCTATCATCAACGGTGAAACCATCCCTCCACCTATCATCAACAGTGAAACCATCCCCCCACCTATCATCAACAGTGAAACCATCCCTCCACCTATCATCAACAGTGAAACCATCCCTCCACCTATCATCAACAGTGAATCCCTGGTGCACTACAAATTTATGAAATGGTAAGACATACAGGATGAAGCCACTGAAGTAACCGATATCTGTCATTCAGAGGCAAAATGGTGATCCTCATATTATTGTAACACTGTCCCAGCTCAGTCAAGCAGAACTGTTACTCTAATATATGTTAAAGGACAAGCACTGTGTTTGTACCTCATACTGTACACATACACATGCATGCACAACACAGATTCAGTATTCTGAGCCAGGAGTCAGAATTATGTTCAATCTTTGAGACAATTACCTCCCAAGTTCAGAACCAATGCTTTATCATGAGCTAAGAAAAATATTCAACCAGAAACTATGTTTTTCCTTGAGGAAAGGCCAAGAATATTTACATACTTTATATATTTTCTAAATCAATGGACACAGGATGCAAACCATAATATTTCACTATCACAGACGAAGTCTCTCACAAAGAGTAGGATCACTTACAATATTGTCTACAAAAAATTTAAATGCGATTCATTTCTACAATGAGATAAGTACAGTATTATACTGTAGTCAGGGAACCTGTCTACAATCACTACTGTGCCTTCATACATAAATTTCTTATATTCAGTAATTATTCTTAAGGATCACACAACATTAAGAGTTAAGACAAGACCTTAACACTTGACACAAAAATAACAATTCCTTAAATAATGGACTTCTACCTCCTACAACCAATTTTGTTTCCCAAAACAGGATACGGGGTATTTGGTTTTTAAACAAACAATTTATAAATCTTATTATTATCTAATTTTTACCTTTTGATGTTTGGCTCCACGAATGTGAGCAGCATATGCATCTGCACCGGTACAGGTGACATCACAGAGTTCACAACGCAGCGAGGCTCCATGGCGGGACGGCGTTGGTCCAGCCTTTGCAGCCGCCTCTTTTTTCTTGTGCTTCTGGCCTTCAAGATGTTCTCGGTAAGTTTGAGGTCCTGCACAACTTATCTTACAAACATCACAATAGTGAAGCTGCTGTGGTTTTGGGGGTGCCTTAGGCTTCTGAGCCTTGCCCTGCATAGTTCCAGGTTTCTTGAAAGTTTGCCAAGTATTGCCTGTAGTTTTCACAGCAGCTACAGTTGCAGCTGGCTGAGATGTTTGCTGCATATACACAGGCAATGCTGTGGCTGTTGGAAATAAAAGATTACAACTTTCATAACATTTTAACATATGATGCATTACCATTAATTACAGCTTAAATAAAAATGACTAAGATAAAGTATATTGGAGCCAAGTATGTATAAGTAACCTTCGAATGATCCAGCATACTGCATATCAAATCCTAAGATAACCTCAGTGCAGTGCTGTTCAAACTTGTTCACCAGATGACATATTAACCTTTTTGATTTGTGTAATAAAAACAATAAGTCAGATATCTGAGTAACCAACAAATGCTTTGGGGGCTTTCGGGGCCTAAAGGAAGGAGAAAACATATATAACCATTTTATTGAAGTGTTGAGTTTTAAATTCCATTTGTATACTTGCACTTTGACTATCATTCTGAATTTAACACTCAAGCTAAAGAACACCCGAGCCTACTGTAAGTTTTAGCCTAGACTTTAACCCCTCAGGGGCTTTATATGCCATATGAACTTTTTTTCAGGCAATTTGGGTTTAAACATCAGTAGAAAAAACTAATTTTTCCTCAGTCTCTCATAAGCTCTCGGCAACTTGGTGCTGGCTCTCCATACAAATGTACTATTTATGTTGGTTAAAAAAAAGAAGTGTTTTTAGCTTAATTGGAACCAATTTTAGAGACTCCAGTACCAAATTCACATCTCTAACACAATTACAACAGATGTTATGAATAAAAGTTCATACACTTTTTGACAGCAGTAAGTGTGTTTCTTATGGTATACATTATTACTGCTCTATAATATGTCTGTTGATGAAAATTAAAAGCATATTGTACATGATAATAATAAAGAATTGTATTTATTAACTATGTGGTGGTTGAGTCTTGAGGTGACTACGACACTCCCAATGCTTCCAAACACTATATATATAAGAAAATGAGGAGTCTGCAATAGGCCGGTTGGTCTGTGCATCGCAGCTCCTGTCGAGAGTTACTACCACTCTCTATCAACCCTGAATCAATCTAGCCTCCTTTTAAAACTTTCCAGCACTTACTACAAAGTTGCTAAGTTGCTTGTTCCACTCGTCCACCACCCTATTTGTGGAAGAGTTCCTCCCTATAACCCTCCTAAACTTATCCAACCTAAATCCATTGCTACGAGTCCTATCCTGCTCGGATATTATAAGAACTTTACAGTATCTATATCTCCTTTATTGATTCCGTTCACCCACTTAAATACTTCTATCATATCTCCCCGCACTCTTCGTCTTTCTAGGTAATGCAAGCATAGTTCTTTAATCTATCTTGATAAGGAAGGTTTCTAAGTCCCCGAATCATTTTCGCCATTCTTCGCTGTACCGACTCCAGTGAATTGATATCCATTCTATAATAAGGACACCAAAACTGAACCGCATAATCGAGGTGCGGCCTGACTAGCGCAAGATATAGTTGCAATATGACCTCTGCACTCTTATTACTTACACTTCTAGATATAAAACCTAATACTCTGTTTGCCTTATTTCGAACATTAACACACTGTTTTCTAGGCCGTAGGTCCGGGCTTACAAGTACCCCTAAGTCTCTTTCACGTCGACTTTTCTAGGTTGATGTTGTTACGGCTGTATACATTGACAATATTTGTTCTTCCAATATTAAGTACGCTGCACTTGCTGGTGTTGAATTTCATGTGCCATTTTCCTGACCACTCCTGCAGTTTATTTAAATCCTCCTGTAGTGCATTTGCATCCTGCCCTGAATTAATCTGCAGCCCTATTATGGTGTCATCTGCAAACTTGTTTATGTCACTGCTGATCCCAGTGTCTAGTGGTAGACCCTGCTGCCATATGGCATCACAAGAATTTTGACCAAGTCCCAGGTTGTTGATCTGACTTTCTGCCCCATTTACACACAATTGCTGGGTCTCAATTGTTTCTCTTACTATTGACAACACAACATACATACAGTATATCGCTTCTCACTATTGAGTTTTTTTTTGTATGTCTTTATTATTACTATTATTATTTAAAATTTTTATCTTTTATAAATTATCATCATTACTACATCCTCCCCTTCCCTGATGTGGGTCAGTGACCTGTGCCCGGGTGGGCTAATCCCCGTAAAAATAAAAATTATATATACAGTAGAACGTCAATTATTGATTTAAAGTGACACCCATAATTAAGGACACTATTAATTTAAAGCGAATCTTTCCTATTTAACACGAGTCAAATCTGTGCCGGAATACCCAGGGGGTTGTCGGGTGGGTATTAGTAACACCTGCCTCTCATGTGTGTCAATTTAGTGTGCTTAAACCTCTCTCATACTCGTTCATAATGCCTAAACACAGCCAACTTAGTACTGTACATGTACTCAAATGTACTGTACTAAATAATTACTATACAATTTATGTCTAATGCAAACTATAGCATGTTTATATTCAAATGATTCACTATCTTACAAGAATTCCACCAATCTAAGTTATATTCTCCCCAGTCAATTCAGTGACACTTTATAAGAGAAAAAGTTCCTCTATATGACATAAGATGCAAGGGATTAATATCCCTGCCGGCTGGTGAATACCTCACCATCCACCCCTTCCTGGCTGTCAACACATCACCTCCATCTTCCCAGGGCTTAAGATAGTTTTAGGCTTTAAGTTTTTATCTTATAAAATGTCACGGAGTAAAGTTAGGAGAATATAATTTGCATTGCTGGAATTCTTGTAAGATAATTTGAATGTAGACATTACACACCTAAAATAAGTTGAGAGGAAAGTGAAAGTGTATGGCGAGTGGTAGGGATGGAGTGAGGCAGACGAGTGGCAGGCAGTGTGCGGCGCCAGTTCAACCAAACTAAATTATTCCATTGAAACAACACTTCGATTTAGTGCGAATTAAATTTAAAGCGACCTCTCTTGGAACGTATCTCATGTTATAACGACATTCTACTGTATAATATATATTCCTTCCCTGGTGAAAAATTATGGGCCAAACATGAAATGCAGGGCAAAAAATGCTGAAGCCAGAATTCATTCACTTCTCCCTTCCCCCAAAACTGGAGCCAGATCCACCAACCAAATAATTGTATACAATTCTAACAGAAAGGCTTGCCACCTTCACGTAAAGGACCATTATCTAGAATAAATCAAACTTGGTGACGTAGATTGCGTCGCTAAGAGCTCCCGTGCTGGACTAACCCTCTCTGCTCAGCTGTACCTCACACTTGAGAGCACCCTCCCGTACACAGAAGCCTAACCTAACCCTTTTTAAATTTGCTTTATAGACTCCGGTAGCATTAAATAGTCTGATAATTGAAACAATATATTTTACCACAAAATAAAGTCATGATATTACTGTAATTTTGTTAGGTGGCATCTAATTAAAATGTCCCTAAATTTATTAGTTTTTTCCAGGTTTTCCTTCATGTTTTGACCAAATATTTACAAAGACAAATAAAACTGGTCAAGTCTTGCAGCTCTCAAACAGTACAGGCCATCTTCACAAATTATGTCTACTCTGTACCAGTAGCTGAGAATAATGATTAAATTCATAAACAATATTGATTATAATAAAGTGTTCCCTTGTATAGAAACAGCCTAGAGTACAGTACAGTATCTGGTAATCTATGGTAACTCAACAGGGCACATTAGAAACCATGACTGGCATGCAAGGTATTTTGTATTACCTGTATACTACTGAAAAACATAAAATTATACCATCATGGGAAGTTAATATTACTGCACAATTACAAATACTGTAATGTTGTAAAATGTAAATGTTATTCACCACAAACCTCAGGTTTTACTGAAAGCATTTACCAAACATGTTTATCTAGACAGGACCACCTTCACCAAACTGTCAAACATCCAGATAAGAATATGTCTTGGAGATGCTTTTCTTATTGAAGCATTGGTCTGTTGCAGTCAGTAGAAGGAATGATGAACACTATTCCATAATTAAGTTCTGATGAGGGATGCTGTTCCTTAAATGAACATGTGGTTTCCTGACGGCTCAGAAGTTTA
Organism: Homarus gammarus; assembly: GCA_958450375.1. Classification (NCBI taxonomy): domain Eukaryota; kingdom Metazoa; phylum Arthropoda; class Malacostraca; order Decapoda; family Nephropidae; genus Homarus; species Homarus gammarus. Next base: position 657,852 of record CAUDMG010000253.1, read on the forward strand.
TGAATATGACCTTGCTTCCTGTTGTAGTGTATATCCAGAAAACTCTCAATACCCTGTATAGTACTTTACTGTACAGGCAGTCATCAACTTATGAGCGAGTTGTAGTCCTAGACCATTTGTAGTAAAATTGTTCGGAGGTCGAATATTATTGTCGGTACCCTTTACCACTTTTTAATTCTGTATGTACTGTTTCATGGATATATAATAACTAAGAATTCAAATGTTGCATAGCATGATTACTGGTGTTGGCTTACTTGGAAGAGGGTTTGTTGGTTGATTGAGGTAATTACATCCCTGGCAACACACTAAAACAAAATAATGCAAGGTAAAAACACAATAAGTAACATAGTTGGAGTTAGATACAAACCAACAATTGTAAATAGTTCTTCCCTGGAAAGTGCCTGGACTATCCGAAATCCGGACTTCCCAGGGTTTACTGTACGCGGTATGATTTTGCACGAATAAAATCTTCAATATGCAGGTACCAATTGTTTATTTTTAAGTTCTCATATTATACTTATGACATTTTGCATTCAGTAACTTTTGTAGTACTTAATATTCACTATTATATAGCATTAAACAATTTTCATGACAGTGATTATGTATTGCTCTCTTTTGTTTACCTAATTTGGAATCATGACTACAGTTCATAATGTAACTGTAATCGATTGCATTACTTTTGAAAGGAATCGTGATCATGAATTTGCAAGGTTCAGTAATTTCATTCTTGATTGCCCGAAATAACCCTTCAAAACTGTTTGAGGGGTCACCATCCTAATCCTCAGTGAGCACCATTGTCTACATCACCTTCCTCACCACTGGCTGCCACAACAGTCCACATCATCCGAGCCTGTTTTCACCCCCATGCATCCATCATGATAAATGGTGGGTGAGTGGACCGCTAGACTTGAGACAAAGAATACGTGCGAGTTGAGCTGCCTAGTTCATAAATATCCTATACAAACTACTTTGTCCCGCGAGGACATTCAAACTTTGCCGAGGTCACTATAATGGGCATCGAGAAACATCACCCGGACTGAAGGATCAACACCCAGAGAAACCCTGATTTCCGTCGGCCATTCACCTCTTTCCGGATGTTTTATGAAGTATAATTTCCCCTTTAACATTAATGTATGAAGCTTCTCAATTGCATTAACAACATTCTATTGTTTCTCGCACATGGTTGGGAATGGGTTTTTTTAAAGCACAGGCAGTCCCCGGGGTTACGAACAAGTTCCGTTCCAACCGACGTTCTTAAGTCGATCCATATACCATTTGTGCATAACGTACTTCTTTTTTTTTACGGGAATTAGCCCACCCAGGCAGAGCATTCCACAGTTTGGTTGTGTGAGGAAAGAAGGATGTACTATAATGTTTAAAATCTCATGACAAAATAGAGGAAATGAAATACTTGTACTGTAAATTTCAAGTTTAAAATCACATTGAAACCTGAATTAAGGCGAGGCTAATAGGCATATGCCACTAATTTGATCTTCCATCCACATCACTAACAATCTTTCCATTTCACTTATCAATCTACTTCATTGGTTTGTTACCACAGTTGACTGCATTGGTGTTGATCCTTTCACATGTTCAAGAATTTTCTGTTTCTTTCAAAATTGTTCCGACCGTTGACCAACTGGAGCCAAACTCTCTACCAATGACTGACTGTGTTTTGCCCTTTTCAGAATATTTAATTACATCAACTTTCAGTTACATTGCAATTGTTTTCCTTTTCTTGGATACACTACTGTACTACGACTTGCATTTGGGATCGATAATGAGGGCATAAAAAGAGTTAATAATAAAAAAGACGACACTTTGCACTTGGTCACGCATTACTGAGACGAGCATAAGACGTACTGATGCTATCACAAGGCACGTGACTGGGTGACGCTCCACTGCATCACGCAAATTAGTTCTCGCACGTTACTACGAACTATTGTACTCATGTCGGATTCTTAAAATAATATACTTTGTGAGGACCTTGTTGGTATCGGCAGTCAGCTGTATGTAACCCGGAGACCTCCTGTACATTATAAGTGGAAAATGCAGCAAGGAAAGCACTACAATCAAAACAAAAAAAAGATGGCAGTGTACACACTGGTCACAGCACACCACATTCCGGTAGTCCTGGATCGCAGTTCAAAATTTCAACCGAATATTTGGTCAATATTTAAATTTTATTTTAATGAGATATTGCTCATAAGTTTGAGGATTCCTATGTAGGGTACTGCCTGTACTTATAAAGTAAGAATATAGAAGTGGTCAAGTGTCCAGGAAACTCCACTGGTTTAAACCCAATTCAAAATCTCTGGGACATTTAAAAAAAAAAAAAAAAAAAAAAAAAAAAAAACAGCCATCTAAGTTCATACAAGAGGAAATTAAGAACCTGTGATAAACCTTGGTAGACACTCAGCCAAAACGTGTAAAACAAGTCTTAGACAAAAGTGAAGGGCACAACAAAACACTACATTAACCTATTCTGTAAATGCTTTCAAAACCTCAACTTTGAGTAAGAAATTTACTTGGTGTAAGTAATTTGAACAGCACTAAGTAATGTAAGGATATCCAAACTGTCATGCCCCCAAGACATAAACAGTAAACCCTCTCGATAACAAACTTAACTACTGGATATTCCCAATAACGGACATCCTTCTGTACTGTTTAATTAATTAACTCGACCAGTACGTACAGTCTGATATTGGGATCACTATTGACCATGTGGTTAGTATGTACACGTTGGATCTTATGACTCATTATAACATTTACAGGATGATGCCTAACAACAATGGGCTTATACAGTAAACCCTCCACAACTCGGCACGGTTATGGTTATTAATAGAGCTCGGAAAATGACGATATATAAAATTATCTGGGAAAATCTTGGCATATCTGGCCACCAGCATCACCTACCATGTATCGGTCACCCTTTTTACATTTAGTAATTACACATACAAAACAGCAATGATCCATACGTCACCCGATGTGTTGGGAGGGTTGGTATGCGTGCTTGTATGGTAAAGGTTTCCACCTACCTATGGCAGGCAAGGAAAGCAGGGCTACCACCATAATACAGTACCAACATGCATATTCCACTATCCCTCGTCCGCAGTGTCGGAATGTTTCGCACATAATCCGTGTGGTATTTTTTTTTACTGTGTATACACATACCTGTATATGGGTCGATATTTTTTAGTGTTGTATTTTTTGGAGGAGGAGGAGGAGGGGGGGAGTGCCTCGATAAGTCAGCTTTTGGTATAACTCGGCAAGGCCAGAGCCCCACATGTGCCGAGTTATAGAGGGTTTACTGTATAGCTGTTAAACTGTCACACACACTAATATCTCTTCTAAAGGGGAGGAGGATGGGAAAAGGGAGGGAGAGGAATTCTTTGGTATGAATGTGTCATTGAGCACGAAAAATACTTGGGATCAGCAGTACATCTAATTCCTCTGTTATGAATCACCCTGCAGCAACATTATATTTTTCAACTTTATTTCCCCCCAGTTTACACATCATATATAAGAATTGTATTGCTAGGTAATCTCTGATAATAAATATCTAACCATTCAAAGCAAATCTGTCAACTCTTCCCCATACAGTGTTCCCAGATCACTGCCTCATATCATGCAGTTTGGCTTGAGACCAACTTCTGCTGCCGACTGTACATTACGATTAAGAAACAGTCTTTACAAGATGTGTAAAAATTCCGGCTACCAATCTGTATATTAAAGTACTGAAAATATTTTCCAATATAAAGCGATAAATTTATTTATTTCAAGGGGGAAATTGGGCAGGAAATATTTCAAATGTACCACCATGGTGAACAAATGTGTTATTTGCTCACCAGAGGGGCCGCCATGGCTGCTCGCTCGCCCGCTTAGTCTTTCTGAGTGTGTCGAGTAAGCAGCCGACTCTGCTGAAGATTACGACTTCTAAGGTGAGTGTAAATGGGTTGCTAGTGACATGTGAAGTGAATGGAAAGCTTAATGGAAAAGATTTAATACTGTAACTAATATTTTTTATTTGTTCGTGTCTATAGGTGTGAGATTGTCAAGTGAGGGTGGCAGTGTGGCATCTGCTGCGAAAAGCTTGGTGTTCCTTGATATTGAAACAGCCTGTTGTTCCCGAGCCTAGAGTTCATTGGTGCTTTAGTTGGTAAGAAAATAAACTTAAGTCAAATTTAGTCACTTTTTTGGGCCTCCAGAAGCTAACCCTACTTTCCCCATTGATTACATGGAATTATATGTAGCGATTTAGTATATAGCAAACATCGTTGGACCCTATATCCCAACCCTACTGTATGCACATGCTTAGACGGAACACTGTGCTCGTGTGTTTAATTTGTACGCTCATCAGTGTACTGTATTGTATAGTTAAGCACCAATATCAATATGCCGTTTGAGTTCACCCTGCAAACATTCTCACCATGATTTTTGTGCATTATCTGTACTGGTAACAGATTTTGGGGTTTTTATCTGTAACATCTGTTACATTTTCATCTTTATGTCAGACTAGAATGAACTCCAGGTACTGAAGAATAAATTAGTTCAGTATTGGGAGGGTTTACTGTAAGATGAAGAAAATTTCACTGGTCAACACTAACACAAGGAAATACCTTTATTGGCAGTGGTTGTTTGCACAGCATAAGGAGAGGTGTTATAGGTGGCTGTCGCAGCAGCCGCCGCAGCTCCTGGATACGTGCCAGTGTAGCTCGCCTTGGGGGTCACTACAGGAGTTGTCTGACGTGATGTGGTCGTGTACGCACTGGCATTGGTATAAGCAGCTTTGTCTGTAGAAAAAACATCTAAGGTCCTTCATGACCCCACACTTATTGGCAAAAAAGCACACGATTATACTACTGTATACAATCAGATTCCACTTTATCTGCTCTCCTGCCCTATACCCACCTGACTATGATCTAAGTTTTGTATACAGTATATTTTATATACCATACAACAAAATTTAAGTCATGTAGTGATGTACATACATTTTTTAGCTTTTACAATACAATACTGGTTGGAAAATTTCAGTAGAGGAACTTTTATAATGATGCGGGATTCCACAGACTAACAACCCCCATGTGTCAAACTCAATCACCTCTCCTACTCACTAAACTAATCATATTGGATACCTGTACTAGTCTGGAAGCCATAACCACTTACTATAAATTTGTGCCACTATCTACCACATTCCATTCTCAACTAAATGTGGCAAAAGACATACAACACTTCTCTCTCAAACATTGAACCCATTTCTCCACAGAGTAACTAAGTGCTTCACAGCTTTAATGCTGTTAAACTGTACACTTTGCTCACTCATCTACTTACACATTATTCTTCAAAAGTACTTTACTGTATTGTATATGGACTTCCCTTTGGCATACTCCACCAACAGTTACCAAATCAATCAATCTACTTCACCCTTCCACTACACTGCCACAAGACCCATTTCCATAACATGTACTGTATATCTGTACTTCATCAATACAGTATTTTGTAAGCCGTGTAACTTTTCAGGGGCTTCATCCCATTATTTTTATCTTTTAATTCCTATGTACTACGGAACATTGGCACTGCCTACCCAAACAAGTGGTGTGGTATATACTGTAGATCTCACACTAAACCTCTTTCTTTCAATCGCCACAGATTTAGAGCTCCTGAAACTCTTGTTTGGGATTATCATTTTCATGTGCTTCCTCAATGTGATCTAAATAAGCACAGATACTGTACCACATACCAAAGTTAATCATTCACCATCAGTTTTTTCCACGCAAACTTCCTGAAAAGTATGTTGTTGCTACTAAATTACCCACGATCATCTCCCAATATTATAGGAATATTCTGTTTATTTCTGTACAAAAATCTCCCAATGGAAATGATATTGTAAAACAACCGACAACAGCAGTCTAATTCATGACACCACAGGTTTAATAAGCAAATACAATAATTTATAATTTTCTGGAGACTGAAAGACGCTCACATTAAATTAAAAGTACAGTATAGTTTGACTGAACAAAGTGTGTAAAAAAAAAATTAGTTACATCTTATTTCTATAAGTTAAATATCCTCGCCTAAGAATTGTAGTAAGGTAATAACAAAGAATAAGACGCATTCTTTCTGAAAGCTGAAGTCTAGTGTATTCTGCTCGGCAATCCAATGTGGCCAACAAAGTTTGCGACCCAAAAATGCGGTTTCCTCAAACTGATCCACCTAATTCAACCCTTTTTGGTATTAATTCAACAGCTAACAACCTAAAAAAGAGTATAAGCATTAACTACAATGTGTGGCAAGACTATCATTATTTAACCTTGATTTGGTCAAAATGATAAATGAACATCAAACAATTTTTACACTTGCATTCCTTGTGTTGTTAACAATGTATGCACTCTTCTTTTTTGCAGATAAATCTCTCCCTCATAACCAGAACTAAATTACAGATAAGTGAGAAATGATTGTATACACCAAAAACTAAATATTGTACAATACAGTATTCACATTATATTACATTGTATATATCAAAATACAAATATGGCATTATTGCACTACTATACAGTACTATCTATCAATCATGATCATTGTCTTACTATGGTAGTGAGTATCTGCACCAGTATAAGCAGTTGCAGAAGACGGCTGTGCGTAATAGGTCTTGGAAGAATCGTAAGCCGCCGCCGCTGCTGCTGCTGCCGTTTGTGTGGTGCGGCCATAACCATAATCATAGGTGGCTGAGGCAGCAGCACTCGGGTAGGTACCAGCTGCGGTGGAATGGGTAGCAGCTGCAGCAGCAGTCTGATATCCAGTATCATAGGTAGAACCTGCTGCCCGCTGAGTGGTGTATGTACCAGTAGGGGTGTGGCCAACTGGATAGCCAGTTTGACCGGTTTGGTAAGCAGCAGCTGCATTTGCTGCCGCACTGCATAAGAAAGAAAAAATTATCATATTACTTCCAGATCTGGAGAAAATATCTTGCTTAAATTTATTATAAACAATTCTCTAACTGTACAATATGATGCAAGACCCTTCTCAGGGTACAACAAAATTACAAACGTTAAGTGACCACTATAGGCACTAACTTGAACCATCAGACTTAAAGGAATACAATTTTGATCACAAGAAGTGAGTAAGGCTTTAAAGTAAAGGGAAATGTAGGAAATATCAGTATACATGTCCTATCTAACCTAACGTAACCAGAAGGACCTAACCTATCCAGGGGAGCAGAGCCTCCTGGATGCCTCAGTGTGTAAACCTAACCAAACAATCACAAAAGAAAAACAAAGTAAAGAAACCAAACCTGAAATAAGAAGTGTAAATTACTGACAATGACGTGAATAAGTACTGTACATGCACACAAGTATCATGAACTTGAACTCCCTTAAGTGAAACAGAAAAGTGAAAGTAACTCGATAATTATAATTTCCGAAGGAAACACCATCGAGTATTTTTTTCACTATCTTCCTATACGTGTCAATATAAAGTTCCGTGCATGGTCACTACAAATTATTTACCAATAATATTACTGTAGTTGGAAAAAGACAAATCCTACGACAGTATTCCACTTATTATATTAATAACAGGTGCTGTATCATCCTTTTTTGTGTCAAGTTCCCACTGTCAATACTCATAACCAAGTATGAAATGGATTAGTGTTATTATTCATGACTATGAAACATTTGGATGACAAACATGTAGCCTGATACTGTACTCAAGTACAGTAAACAAAGATGGCGGTGGCATGTACCTGTAGGAGGGTAAAAAAAATTGGATTCGACAAACCTCATATTAAACTTTAATTAAAAGGATATTACGATTAAAGCTGTAATTTGTTTTATTTTAGAAGGATTATTTATTAATTAATGAGCTAAAGAGACAGTTTTACTGTATGTAGAGTAATAAACTTAAGGCCAGGAGTCCAAACATTTTGTTTATATTTGCGGCTCAACTCTCGGCCCCTTCAGGCCCTGCCTACATTTGCTATGGTTGTACAGTATATCTGTAATTTTTACACCGTGTTAACATAAAACTATAAGCATGTGGAGATTTGATAGAGTAGTGCCACCAGTCTGCCTTTCAGTTGTACTGTGTTTTGTAGAGACTAGTGCACTATAATACTGTACTGTCTTCATTATCACCCAGTAATTGAAATAAATTATACCCCATTTCAGCATATTGTCAGTTTATTTTATTAAATTCTTACAACCAAAAATGTGAATAAAGCCTAAAAAGAGAATCTGGGGAGGTGGTCACCTGCAACAGAAGCTGTAGAAGGGCTGGTACATTTTTCCATCAATTAACCCACAAATTTGGGTAAGTTTCAAAGGTTTACCTCCAACTCAGCCCACAGATTACTAACTCGGCCCACCTTGCACTCTTCAAACAAGTAACTGACTAGAGGTTCAGGAACGAGTGATTTGTTTGATCTCTTTTGGTTCACTGAAATACGAAGAGTGTGAATGAGTGAATACCGAGGGTTCAATCGGTATGAAGGACGAATTTTATGAGTTTATGTTAGTAGAACTTGATCAATGAACCATGATTCACATTCGTAACTTGTGCTTCTCAGGGTGATTTCGAATAGGGTTTGAAATTCTTGCTTTCAGCAATTTGCCTACAACTGATGTTAAACTGATTGAACGGTAGTTTGAGGATAGTGATCTATCTCCCTTGTTGAAAATCGGTATCACATTCGCTATCCTCCCGGATTCTGGTACTACACCCATTTTTAATGACATGTGAAACAAATTTGTTAGGGCATACTAAGCTTTTCCTTACATTCCTTTAGTACTCTGCTTACTAACATCGTTACTAGTCACTAGTCTCGCTTGATCTATTTTCTTCACTATCTCTGTATATACTGTAGTCAGTGTCTTGGGTATCGTTTAAATTTTCGGTGGTGAAAACTATTAAAAAAACCTGTTCAGATTACTGATTATTTCTCCGTCGTTATCAGTTAGTTTGCCGGTATTGGTCCAATCTTGTCTCGTGTTTTAGTTTGATACATTTGAAAGAATCCCTTGGGGTTTGACTTCATCTCCCTTGTTACCTCCAGTTCATTATTCCTCTGCTTTTCTTATCTCAGTCTTAACCCTACTGGCCAATCCCTTTTTATAATCTAGGAGGTAAACTTCACCACGATTTATTCTCCTACCTATAGCCTTCCTTTGTCCAATAATATTCTTTAAATAATTATGTATCCATCTGGGGTCATTGTTGTTTGATTCAAGTTTTCTGTATGGTATGTTCTGCCTTTGTGCATTAAGTAACTCATTATTTAAATTGTTGTGGAACTCGTCAACCTCAGATCTCGTGATCAGGTCATCCTCAACCGTCATATTTTGAGAGGGTGTCGTTGTCAGGTCGCCCGGTAAAGTCATCTTGTGAACTATATATAAATTTGTATACAGTACTGTATATATAAAAGAAAAAAATAGCCTCTTCCACATATGTCCATTAATATAGTAATAAGACAGAATGAAAAGATAAATAATAACAAATCAATTTCCCCCCCCCCCCCCCTTACAATCGATGATGCTTTTTATCATCTCACTTTTATCAATCATGCAAAAAATATATTAACTTTTACTATTTAGTCCGAGTTGGTTAACCTAAGTGGTCCGAGTTGGTTATCCGAGATGGTCCGAGTTGGACTTTAACCGTTTCAAACCCCGCTATACAGGTAGAAAAATTGATACTGAACATAATACTTGAACAGAGTGGTCCAGCCTCAACACCAATTTCAGGAACTTGCTCAATAGAATATAAAAGATTTATTGCCTCAAGAAACTATTACAAAATGGAGGACTGTTTTTGCAATTTCACTTCTCCGATTTTCTTGCACTTTTGTGTTTCCAGAGGAGCTGCCTCTGTCCACATATACTTTCTAAGATTGGTCACTGTTTCTTTTCAGATATTTTTTTAGATACATTCTACAATGTAATTAATATAAAAAAAGGGGTAAGCAGCCAAGCCAACCAAGAATAATAGTTACTTCCTAGATGATCATTCTTAAGTATAAAATTCCTTTCTGTGATAAAAACCACTGCTAAACCCTAATCATGACACGCATGGCTAGCTCGTGTTTGGATGACTTCCTCTGTCAAATTTGGAGAAAAAAAAACATACAGTACCTGTACTGCAAAACTGTTTCCTCGTGTATTTTTGTCACTTTCTCGAGGTAAAACACTTTTCGTTAAGTATCAACAAATGTTTTTATGAAGTTGCAGCTGCTGTTTGTCTCTTAGTGAGTACAGTATAACAGACACCTGATGCTCATGTAAACAAAGATGGGGAAAAAACTAGGGACAAAACCTGAATAGCAAAAGTGCTATTCCTCCTTTCGAACCATTATATTTTTGAGATAAATAAATTTGCTGCGATACAGTAGTTATTTTTCATTAGACAGCTGGTTAACCCAGACCACTGTCCTTAAATATTATACAGTACAGTATACCCAAAAACTAATGATAATCTTAGTACAGGTAATAAGATGGCACCAATAACAACATAAGAATGGAGGAAACTGCAGCTGGCCTATTGACCCAAACTAAGCAGTCCCATTTACACCCAACCCCCATCGCTCATACATCCACCCACCTATGTTTGAAGCTATCCAGCGTATTCGAGTTAATGATGATGTTTGGTAACTTGCTCCACTCGTCCATTACACTATTTCCAAACCAATATTTGGCAATTTCGTGCCTAAATCTAAATTTGTCAAATTAAAAACTATTGCTACGAGTTCGCTCCTGGTTGGATAGTTTGAGTACCTTTGTTATATCACCTTTGTTTAGCCCTGACTTCCATTTATACACCTCTATCATATCGCCCCTTAGTCTACGTCTCTCGAGGTAGTGCAAATTAAGATGCTTTAACTGTTTTTGTACTCGAGGTTCCTAATGCCCGGGAATAGTCTTGTCATTCTCCTCTGAATTCTTTCTAAGAATTCTATATCCATTCTGTAGTACGGTGACCAAAACTAAACTGTGTAATCCAAGTGAGGTCTCACTAGTGCAAGATATAGTCTTGGGATAACCTCGTTAGCTTTGTAACTAACACTCTTTTGTATGAACCCAAGTACTTTATTAGCCTTGTTTCGAGCAAATACACATTGTTTACTTGGCGTAAGATTCCTACTTATCATTACTCCTAAATCCTTCTCAGTAAGATTTCTCTTTAACATCATTGTTCATCTGGTATCTGGTTTCTCTGTTTACATCTACTAAACTAAGTACTTTACATTGGGTCTGACTAATTACCCAAATGTACCCGCAATGAAGTCAAATAATGCTTCTACATGAATAAATCGGACTGCCAATCACTTCTCGACTAGTATTTGGTGTCACGAAGTCACAAAAATTTCGTAAGCTTAATATAATCAGAGTTAATAAATCGAGTGCATGTACCTAACCTAACCTAACCTCGACTAGTATTTGGTGTCACGAAGTCACAAGAAATTGGTAAACTTAATTTAACCTGAGTTAATAGATCAAGTGCATGTACCTAACCTAACACAACTCAGATTAAATTAAGTTTACCAATTTCTTGTGACTTTATGACACCAAATAATAATCGAGAAGTGATTCACAGCCCGATTTATGCTTGTAGGACCATCATTTGACTTCATTGCGGCTACAATTGGGTATTTAGTCGGACAGGTTTACATTTGTCCACATTGAATTTACGTTTATTAGATCATTCAAAATTTTTTTTTTTAGATCTTCCTGTAGTTTTGCAGTCCTCGTCGGATTTAATTACACGCCCTATTTTAGTGTCATCACCAAATTTACTCATGTTGCTGTCTACGCCTATATCTATGTTTTTTATGTATATAATAAATACTAATGGTCCAAGTACTGAGCCTTGGGGTACTCCACTAGTGACACTACTCCAATCGGATTTAGTGCCGTTAAAGCTCTCTGGCTGTTTCCTGTCCTGTAACCACGCCCTAATCTATTTTAGCATATCTCCTCCAGTACCATGAGCCTCCAACTTTTCTTATTAGTCTTTAGTGAGGGACTCTGTCAAAGACTTTGCTTAAGGCGAGATATACAAGTTACCATATTTTATTAATATAAGAAAAATTTGGGAAATTTAAATAATAATGCCTAACAAGAAATCTTTAGCATCACAGTTAATTATGTAAACCAAATCAATATGAAAGAGATTGAACTTAAATAAATTTTGGCCATAATTTTATCCCAACACCCAGAACATGTATGCTGCCAAAAAATTATAATAATCATTCCAATTTAATTCTTCTAAACCTGACAAGCGGAACACCTTTATTATGAGGTAACACAGGAGTTGAGGTGATCCCCCCCCCCCCCATGACAGCCAAACCAGGTTCTATTAACAGTCCCGCATCTTAAAATTGCAGGAATATATTAGCCTTCCTCAAAAATGTTGAAAATTGACTCAAAATTCGCAGACGTTACATTAAATAAGCAAAATCAGGCCGTGATATTGGGTGGGATAATTCTAAATCCTTAATCAATAACCATAGGCATCCTGCCAGCTGAGCGAGCACGCCAACACCTCGTTTTAAAACACCTTTCACCCTCCACACACGGCATTCTTATGATTAGACATTTTTATAGCTGAATAGGGTTGAAATTTCACCTTGTATCACATTATATTTAACTTTTTTTATGAATTAATGCAGTATGAAGGACCAATGTGCGCAGGGGCAGCATGTGCTTTGCGCACGCTTGAAGGTCCCGGTACAAGCTTTATATTTGACAACTTTTCTCTGAGAATAAGATATTATACAACTAAACACTGTGTTCCATAGTAACCTATACATACCTTAGACCACTCCAGTACATTTCAACAGTGTCCCGAGGATCACTACAGATGAAAGAATTAAAATAATTCAGGACTTAAGACTGAGCGTGTTCCGCTTCTCCTGGCGCACACAAGCCGGGGGAGCCAGCCACCGCCCGCCGCCCACACTCCTCCGCCTCTTTAAGTAGTTCTCTCTTCTCAATACATTAACCCTTCTCAACTTACACTGATATTGTTTGTTAAATTATGGTATGTAGCCTTATCAAGTAAAATTCGATGTTCTGGGTAATTATCTTGGGTGTCAGTTAATAATCTAAGGACTATTTTAGAGACAAAAACTAGCTTCTTTTTTTTTCAGTAATACACATCTTACAGCAGTACAGTGTATGGTATGGGCAGCTGTGTATACACATAAATTATTTAAACATCTATTACATCATTTAAATGGAATTATATCAGTCTCACACACGTCAATATTTACAGAAGCTTTGACAATTGTGAGAGATCATTCCGATAATCACATTGAATGAGGATGAAACATGCGCACGCAGTACATCCTTTCTCTGCTTAAATTTAAATCGAATATAATAATGTACAAGCTTTCACTAATTATGCAAGTGTCTTAAGATGCGGATGTGCAATATTTGGAGTGAGTTGCTCCATGCATAGCAATACAAAATTCACAATTGCAATTTTCCAGATTCACAACACATTATGCTGGACAGATACAAGAAGGAAGGGGACAGAGGATGCAACCCCTCCCAGTAACCAGAGACGTGACCGAACGCCCAAGGGGCTAACGAGCCGATCAGTGGTGAAGAGAATAAAAGTAAAAGTATTGAAAAAGTCGGCAGCCCGAAGGCTGAAAATATACATGAGACAAAAATGACTTATTACATACGAAGACATGGGTTGGGTGGATAGTTTAACAAAAGCTTTCATTACTAAAAGAAGAAAACAGTGCGTTAATATTCGAAATAAGGCAAACAGAATATTAGGTTTTATATCTAGAAGTGTAAGTTGTGGGGTTCAGGATGTTCCGGGGTCACCATTTGTGGGATTCAGTATGTTTGTGTTCACACTCAGGATGTGATGGAGAAAGGAAACTCACAATGTGCTCTCTGTATACATGTTGTATTGGATGTGCAATGCAGCTTGGTGCTGGGAAGGCAGCATGGTTACAAGCGTGATGTAGAGAGAGCTGATTGGTGAGGGTGCTCAGAGAAGGGCAGCTTGTGGGTCGCCATGCTCGCCGGCGGGAGTGAGGACCGCCAGGCAGGCGGAGGAGGAGCGAGGGCCACCAGGCAGCGGCGGAGGAGGTGTTGCGAGCTGTTGGTGGAGGTAGAAAGAGACAGGTCACCACGAGGTCAGGTCTTAAATAGCGGGGGTAGTCATGGCTTGATTGTAGACCTCCGTCATGTATGGCGGCGCTGGTTGACCTAGACCACGAGGCATACACTGGGGAATTGGTGGGGTCGGTTACTCAGCGACAAACAGCGTTTGTAGGGGAGAAATCCACTACAAAGTAATAAGAGTGCAGAGGTCTTATTGCAACTTATATCTCGCGCTAGTCAAGCCGCACCTCGATTATGCGGTTCAGTTCTGGTGCCCTTGTAGTGGATTCCTCCCCTGCTAACGCTGTTTGTCGCTGAGTAGCCGACCCCTCGAATTCCCCAGTGTATGCCTCGTGGTCTAGGTCAACCAGCGCCACCTTACATGACGGAGGTCTACAATCAAGCCACGACTACCCCCGCTATATAAGCCCACACCTGGCCGTGACCTGCCCCTTCTTCTAGCGACAGCCGCAGCAAGCAACACCTCCTCTGAGCATCCTCACCAACCAGCTCTCTTTACTCACGCTTGTAACCACGCTGCCTCCTCCTAACACCAGCCACCAAGCTACATTGTACATCCAATATAATATGTATACAGAGAGCACATTGTGAGTTTCCTTTCTCCATCCCATCCTGAGTGTTAACCAACATCTCGTACCCGACAAATGGTGACCCCCCGAGTGACCACTCACACAGGATGGAGGAGAAACCGATCACTCCCAGTCTTCAAGCAACATGGAAGACTGGCTTATCCACACAGAGGCAGCTCTCATCGGCTCTACAGCTACTGTCTCTACACCACAGGTTAGACACCCTAGAGCAGCCCTGCTTCTCTAAGCAGACACCAGCTCCTCTTCCTGCCTCAAGCACCACGTCCTACCGACCCCAGCACACCTAAATGAGGTGTAAAAACATCTCCAAGAGCACTTAGTCGAGTGTCCTAACGTGGAGCTGGCGGACGCTCGCCCCACAAGGGGGTCACAGCTCAAGGTTGAAGAAGCCACAAGCCCAGAAAATTGTGAGGGATAACTTTTTCGGAGTGAGAGTTGTGACGGCACTGGCACCGAGTGTGAGCTCTTTCAAGACCAGACTTGACAAGCACTGGAGCAGATTTAGATACATTCAAGAGCAGGGCCGGCCTTATGAGGTGCGGGGCCCAATTGGGAACCTCGGATGTTCCATTGCATCAAGGTGAAAATTATTTATGTTGACTTCTGGCAAGATCTCACACTAGGGATTTTCCAGAGGGAGTCTTTGGCTTTGATTGGGGAAACTGACTTGGAGGGAGGGGAATGACTTAGTGTACCTGCGGTCTTCAGAAGTTCAGTGGATGATAATGATGCCTCAGGCTTGGTGTTCCCAAATTTAGGGGAACCAGTTGGTATCCATGGTCACCCTCCTCTACCTATCAATTATCTTTAGACCCACAGGATTAAGGTTCTGTGGTTGACTGGCTCCTGCTGTTGCTAGCGTTTTGGCAAGAACCTTTGTAGAGTCCACTGACTGTAAATCAGTCGTTGACTCTGAGGAGGGAGTGTTGACAGCAGCCAACAGCCTATTAGCCCTCAGGGATCCCCTCTAAAGATTCTTCGCGATGGATTAATTTGTTACCCAGACATTCTTCCTTTTGAGAGCAAGAGGCCGAAGGAGTGGGTTTCTGAGATTCATTTATCTGAGGTGCAAATAGTACATTAACTAATGAAGTGGATCTCGAGATTAACATAACTAGAGGGACTAGATATCTTTAGGCTTGACATTTTTGGCCTGGGTGTTGTAAGTTTTATTGTAGATGCATCATTACTGCACTGTATTTATATTCTTCTTCTGGTTATTGAAGTTTGTCTGAGACACTTTATTGGCAAATGTAGAGCCAGTGTAAAAAGTGGCCGAGACTCTTTTTGCCTCTTTAAAGGAAATGCACTCCTTAGCCCATAGGGTCAGCACTTCCTTTTGACGTATGTTCCTCTCCACAATGAATGCACGATGGAGGGCATCACTCTTCATCCTTATGAACACCAAGCCCATAGCAGGTAGACCAAGTTTAAGTCTACGATAGTTCATGGACACAGGGTTAATTTTTTGGTAATAAAAACATCTTCGTGGTATGGGCATGTATTGTATGGTTTAATCTTTAGTCTACAGTATACCAAGCTGCCATCAGGTTGTCCAGAAGAGTTAATCTATTCAATGTCATGATCAGAGATGGTGTAGGTGTTAAAATTCCATCGACCTTTTTCTTGATTCTCTCTACCTTTATTACTTCTTGATCTGCAAACTTCTGCTGGAGGGTTTCTTCTGAGTAACAGAGTAGCTGAGTACTATACACCACACCTCGGATCTTGTTCATGCTGCTGTGTGGGGAGCAAGACACTGTAGCTCCAGCAACACATTTAAGAGTCTTAAGTTTATGACTCATCTCTAATGATGACACCTCCACCAAAAGGCCCCCCCCCCCCCATCTACTTGGGGCACAACTTTTGGTGCAGATACAAATACTTGTACAATATCATGGTATGTTTGAAAAATATTCTTGTCTTTTAGATTAATCTCTTGTGATGGTAAGACTAAATATTTATCATATGAGTTAGGTAGGGTCTCTCTCAATACAGCAGTCTGCCGAGAAGGACATCTCCGGTGCTAGTGAGAATGTCGGTCACTGCTGGGCACAAAAGGCTCTAGAGTGACCACTAAAGAAGGTGTTCCAGGAAATTGGTCCATTGATGAGTCAGGATCATCAGGGTTGGAGTCAGGCCAGGAATTTAAGGGCATGGATGCCATAAAATTTTTACTATTCTTTCACCTCCCCACCCACCATGGAGTCCAATAAGGGGATGACCACACAATAGCCCCCGATATATTGGGGAGGTATACACAGGCTACCACTAAGCCTGATGACACTCACGGGACCAAATGGGGTGTCAACTTTGTGATGCCTGCTTGACCCTAAGCCAAATGACTGACCCTGAAGCCAGCCGATTTGCTTGACCGGGACGAAAATCAAGCCTCCCATCTTACTAGAATAAGGGACTGAAGAGGTGTATTGCTAGCCACAGGGCACAGCGTGCAGCATTGCTCAACCTTCAGGATTCCCATCTCCTAGCCTTACTGGTCGCCACATAGGGCAAACACGTGGGAGTACTGCTTTCCAGCCTTTGCGGAATGGGCTGGAGGAAAGACGCCACTATCCAGCTCTCAAGGCTAGCAGCTCAAGAGAACCAAATAGTCTCATCCCTCCCTGAAGACCCTTCCAGGATGGGAAGCCATTTCCTCGAGAAAAAAGGGGGGGGACCAGATCCCCTGGTGTGGCTCATCAGATCAACAGGACCTCAACCCACCCCCCCTACTACAAGGCAGTTCCCACTAGGGGGGGATCCAGTAATAACACTCTTCATATTTCTAAGTGTTTTGGTACAAGTTATGCTCTGACACTTAAGAACAAAATTATATCAAATATCCAAATTTTTTGGCAAGCCTTTTCCCAACTATTGAATGGTGCCCAAATGCACATATTCTTCCTCACTACACTTACTGCTGTAATGGATGAATTTACCGAGATACTTACTATCTACAAGGGCCCAAATCTGGTTTACCCTTACTGCACCACAACCTTCCTTAAGAAATTCACACACACGCAATGCTGTTTCCTGGATGACTACCCTTCACTTATAATGTATCTATCTTGGTCTTCCCCTTTTCCACCTTAGTTCTAATCTTTCATTTCCCATTATCTCAGTATGCCTATAGCACTTGAGCAAACCCTGATCCATTCTTTACCCAACACATATTTCTCTTCTTCATCTCACTTTTTCTATTTTTTATTCAGCACACACATCGTCCTCAAATACTTAATGCTGTATCTGTTAATTCTACTGTACCTTTCTCCTGCCTCTTGCATCATCATCATTTTTTAATACTAATAATGTCATCAACAAATCAAAATGGAACAGAAAAAAAATGGGGTTGTAACTCATATTTCCTCACTCAATCCCCAAACTAGTCAAGTGTTTGTGTTTAAAGATTCCTCTCTAGTTATTGTTTTTTTTGTAGAGGTAAGCTGAGATGGCTTAGGCATGTGGATAGAATGGATGAAACCAATTGGGTCAAAAGAAGCACGAGTTGAAACATAGAGGGAAAGAGTCAAGGGTAGACCATGAATGATATGTGCAGAGGTTGCAAGAAATGACATTAGAGTTTAGAACCTGACAAGAGGATGTCAGAGACCATGCAGCATGGTGAGCTGCCATCAGGTAATACACGGTTAACCTACACAAGCATGAAAATGGCCATAAAACATTGATGATGATGATGATGACAGCTCTCACTGGTCTGGAAAGTTTTCCAGACTTCATACTATTCTTAACTTTTTCTAGAGCCAGTGCTCTTGACTCTCTTACTTACTTTCAAGCACTATTTGATAATTCTTGGTATCCGTTTTATTCAGATAGCAACAGATAAAAATAAATCAATGTAGAAATGAAATCTTTATTTTATTTTACATGTCAAAATTTTAAGAATGTTACTATTTACAAAATGTAATGGCAGAAACATTTCAGTTTTAATTTTATTTATAATGAATTTACTAGTCCTAAACACACAAATAATGATTTAAAATAGAATCAAAAGATATTTCACATCCATTCCTATGAAGGATGAAACAGGTACCTACAGTACAGTCAAGTACAGCACTTAAGAAATATTCATTAAAATACCTTACTGATACAAGAAAAACTTAAAACAATGCCAAAACAATAATTTACTCTCAAAATTATAAATAAATCACAATCAAGGAACACTAACTCCTTACATATTTAAATTTATTTGTAATGTCTCATTTGCCTCCTCATAAACAGGACTTCTCCCTAGAACAAATATGTTCATGAAACTGAGCCACACACATATCAACCTTCTCATTTTCAGGCAGCCAGCTGTCAAACTATTGTCTAAGTCATCTACTTCCAGTCTTCAGAAAAAATAGTTACTAGCCATCTGTTTAAAAATTAAATGAAAAGATTGCATGTGGGGATAATCTTAAATTAAAGATTTAAGTATGTGAAGAAAAACACAAAAAGCAGTCATCTTATGGGCATGTAAAAAATAATTATTCCCCAGGAAAACAGAAAAGTCCTGAGTAAAATGTGAAAAAGTATATCCGTGAAAGTAATGACATCTTTACGTGCTAACAAAAATCTTTGTTGCAGTTAACGTAAAGATTCAACGTGATGAGGAGGAGGAAGAGCGTGAATATCTCCTGCGTCTGGGAGGAGTTCTTGAGCGTGAACGAGGTGATCTTCGTCGGGGTGGTGAACGGCGTCTCATAGGTGGTGGTGATCGGCGGCGCATCCTGTAATAAAGTGATAAAAAATAATATACAAATCAGACAGTGTAGATTAGCAGTACCTGGCAGCCCAGCTAAGTGACTTTTCATGTCCTTGTGGTCGGCACTAGCCTGGGAAAAGTACCGAGTACCGTATACAGTATGCTACATATAATCTGCTCAGCCAGATATAATTTTTCTTTTAATCTAAGTTATGTAATTTAAAGATATTATTTTTTTAAACAGGAATTAGCCTACCTGGGCACAGGTCACTGACCCACATCGGGGCCGGGGAATGTAGTAGTAGCAGTAGTAGATAATTATACAGTGATCCTCGGTTAACGAGTTACCTCCCATAAGATTCTTAACTTCGGTTAACGAGGAATCCCTCGGTTAACGAGTTTCTTACGAACCGACCTCAACAAGTTTTCGCTTGCACTTGGCGGTCAACCAGCTGTAGTATTAGTCCGCCAATACAGTAATCTGTTCTAGGGCTTAAATTCCTTACCATTTCAGTAAATATCAAGAAATTTATACTATTCAATAATTTTAAAAGTTTAATATAATTTTTTTTAGTCATTTTAACAATTATTGAACATAATTGAAGGTAAAGTGACTAGTTTTATGCGCGCCATCCAGCCTCTTAACACAGCAAACAAGCGTTAGTCTCTCTGTTTTCAGTGGAGGTAACATCTTGCTTGAGACTCTCTTCAACTAAATGCTTTTTTTCTGTGTTTCCAAGCAAATTATTGGTCATTTTGAAATCTATTTTACATATTGACAATATATAGCGCAGTGCAGTGATATTTTAAAGAAAATATTCTTTATTTACAGCAAGCTTATACCTAAAAGATCACGTGTTGACATTGTTTGAATCCACCATGGGGCCTAAGAGATCAAGAAAAGCGATTTCAATCCAAACCAAGCAGGAAATTATAAGAAAACATGAAGAAGGCATTAGAACAAATGCGCTATGCAAAGAATATGGCATGTCGACATTAACTGTGTCGACAATTCTTGCACAGAAAGAGAAATTTAAAGAAGTGTAAGTGAAAGACATCTACTAGAGTGTGTAAAAGTAGATCCCTAATTGCAGAAACTAAGAGGTTACTTCTCATCTGGATTCGGGAAAAACAGATGAAAGGTGATTCAGTTTCTACTGAATTCATTTGTGAAAGAGCCAGGGAGATATACGAATATTTAAAGACAGATCAACCTGGTTCTTCAGGCACAGAATTTGAAGATTTTCGGGCCAGCAAAGGCTGGTTCGAAAAATTTAAGAAAAGAAGTGACATTTTCAGTGTTTTTAGGCATGGTGAGGCTGCTAGTGCTGATAAGGAAGGGGCAGCAAAGTTTTTAGTAGAATTTAAAGAACTGATGGAAGAAGAAAATTATCTTCCACAGCAAGTGTTCAATGTGGACGAAACTGGGCTGTTGTGGAAAAAGATGCCCAAAAGAATATTCATCACCAGAGATGAAGCCTCTTTACCTGGGCATAAACCCATGAAAGACCGTCTCACTCTATTGCTTGGTGCCAATGCTTCAGGGGATTTCCGAATGAAGCCTATGCTTGTCTACCACTCTGAAAACCCCAGGGTGTTCAAGCAACAGAAAGTGGTAAAAGAACAAAGCTTGGAGTTTATTGGAAGTCCAACCGTAAGGCATGGATGACAAGACAGCTCTTTAATGAATGGGCTGTTGAGGTGTTTTGCCCTTCTGTCAAGAGCTACCTAACCACCAATAAACTCCCTTTAAAGGCTCTTCTCCTCATGGATAATGCTCCTGGTCATGACCCTGAACTTGCCAGAACTTTGGAGTATCAATTTGACTTTGTGAAAGTGTTGTTTTTGCCTCCCAACACTACATCAATCATACAGCCAATGGACCAGAATGTGATCAGTAACTTCAAGAAGTTGTACATGAAGAAAATGTTTAGGAGGTGTCATCAGGCAACTTCCACTGACCCTGAACTAACACTGAAACAGTTCTGGAAGACACAATTCAACATCCTGGAGGCTGTAAAATTGATTGTGTCATCATGGCAAGAAATATCCACTAGATCCCTCAATTCTTCATGGAAAGCACTGTGGCCATCAGTAGTCCATGATTTTGAGGGATTTCAGGATGACACAAAGTTGGACCAGGAGATTGTGTCCATTGGTCAGTCATTGGGCCTTGAAGTGGAAGAGGAGGATGTCGAAGAGCTTGTGATGTCTCATGAGGAGGAACTTACTCCTGATGACTTGAAGCAGCTGGATGAGATGTTAGAGGCTGACAATGGTGAGGAGGAAATTGAAAGTGATGACCATATGTCAACTAAGGAGTTGAAAGATGTGATTTACCACTGGGAGAAGTTGAAGGAACTGGCTTCAAAGCACCCATATGTCATAAAAATTGAACTAACTTTGTGTCATGTTGAGGACTCAATGGTCTCCTTCTTTAAACGTAAGTTAATGGTGAGGAGGAGAGATGCCCCACAGATCACAATTGACACTTTCTTCAGTAAAAAGCTGAGGGAACAAGATGCTATCCCTCTGCCTTCCACTTCAAGAAGGAGAGAGGATGATGCTAGCCCTCAGCCTTCCACTTCAAGAAGGAGAGAGGATGTTCATGGTGGAGAATCTGTCAGTCCAGAGGTTCCTGACATTTTCATGGAAGGTGACCCACCTTCCAAGAAGCAGTAAAATGCGTCTCCTCCACTTCCACTTCCTTCTCTTCTCCCTTCTCCTCCTCCCACTTCAAATTCACATCAGCATCATCATCCAAGAGCTTTCTACATACACACCTCAAGGTAAGTGCCCATTTCTAAAATTTTTGTTGAATTTAGGCAATTTTCGGTGAGCTGGAACCAATTACCCAAAAACCCATTGAAACAATGGTTTCGGTTCACGAGATTTTCGGTTAACGAGCAACCTGCTGGAACGGATTGTGCTTGTTAACCGAGGGACCACTGTAATAATAATAATAATAACACTAATAATAATAATTCATTGTAAATAAAATTTATAAAAAAAAAATAATAATAATAATAATAATAATGAACCATAAAGAAATACAAAAATTAAAAAATTATCAAAAGTGAGAAACAATATACTGTTTGTATGTTGTGTTGTCAATGGTAAGAGATACAATTGAGACCCTACAATTGTGTGTAAATGAGGCAGAAAGTCAGATCAGCAACCTGGGACTTGGTCACAATTTTTGTGATGCCATATAGCAGCAGGGTCTACCATTAGACAACATATTATACTTCCAATATCTTCCCAGGCAGTAGTAGCTGCCTACTGTATTTCAGTTAAAAATGATTCTCGACGTTCACTATAAATATTACAAACAAACTATGAAGCTTAATCTTCAGAAATTTATTCCATAATGTGAAAGGCGAGTTGCCAACAAAGGACCAAGGTCCACATCACCATTATTTCTGAAAATTTGGAGAGCAAATACTGAAGCGTAATCATATTTGTCAAAGATCTTATGTAACAACTTTCATTGAAATTCATATAATTTTTTTCTAGATCATCATATTCGCAGGGATACACACACACACACAAGCAGATAAATGAATATATGGGTACTTACATATTGTACCGCGGTGGTGAGCGCCCCCAACGAGGTGGAGGACCTCGCCGAGGGGGCATGGGGAGTGGAGAGCGTCGCCGTGGAGGCAACTGGCGTGGTATTAACACTGGAGCAGCTGTGATCTCTTGACCATCTATCTGACCACCATCCATGTGCTTCATGGCATTCTCTGCATCCTCTGGTTTCTCAAAGTCAATATATCCATAACCACGGTTCAGTGAAGAATTGTTACGCCTGAAAAATAAGACATAAATAATAAGTATTGTACCTGCATGCTACCATTCACATTGTCTAATTATATAACTCTTTCAAAATTTAAGAATACAGAATAATAGTCTTATTTAATTTTACACACATTACATGTGAGTAAATAAAGAAAAGTTGGACAATCAGGCAACTGGCTTATTGAATGTGTGTAGTGGTGTGAGTGACAAGATACTTGTCTTCACATGGTGCTTGTAGATGAATGATGATACAGTAGAATGTCAATTTAAAGCGATTCAATTTAAAATTGTTGATTTAAAGCGACACCCACAATTAAAGACAATGTATTAATTTTAAGTGAATCTTTCCTATTTTATGCGAGTCAATCAGGCGCATCATATGGAAATACACACTATTTAAGTTTCTCACCAAATGTTTACCGACAGACAAGTCTCTGGGCACATTACAAGGCTGGCCGCCACCCTCCCACATCCTCAGTTCTCGCACTGATGCTCCAGTGAACGGACATACTGTGTGACACTATCTCCTTCTACCAAGTGCATCAACCATCGGCACTGTGTCCAAGAGGCCAGCTACTACATCATTAACTACCCCAAAGACCAAGAAATCAAGGCAAGAAATTACATGGGAGCAGAAAATCAAGGTGCTGGAATTACTGCAGTGAGGAAATGGTGCTTCAAGTGTGGGGTGCCAATTTGGACAGTGAAGTGGATGATGGGCTGGTCAAGTTGGGGTCTGCATCTTCAGAGGATGAACTGCCTAACTAAAGTTGAGTGAAAATCTCTTTTTGACAGCATAAAGTAATTAAAAAATAAGTTGAGAGAAAAGTGAGTGATAGGTGAGTCAGACAAGAGGTGGGTGGTGTGCGGCGCCAGTGTGACCACACTCTCACATCAGCCGATTGCTAGTAAACAGACCATTTCGCATCCTGCAATTTTAACTGTGTTGATTTATGAGTGTTTGTTTTAGCATAATACTTCAAGATACAATGTTTTGTTTATTCTAGGAGATGGGCAGAGGTGTTTCTCTCAAGTACCAAACTAAATTATTCCATTGAAACAACACTTCGATTTAGCGTGAATTCAGTTAAACGCGACCTCTCTTGGAAAGTATCTCGTGTTACATCGACGTTCTACTGTATGCAGTATATTTGAAAGTTTATTTGTAAATTTAATACAATCTGAGTGTTAAACATGAACCCTTTTTTCACAAATTCAGGGTTTTGCTCACACAGTATATTAAAGCAAGGAAAAAAAAAAGGAGCTGCAAGTTACTGTAATGGCAATTCATAAGAATAAATCTTAAATATTGTCACAGTACAACCAAGAAAAACTTACATGTCATACATTGGGAGATCAACACTTTTGACTGATCCATACACAGCAAAAATTTCATGAAGATGGTCCCTATTAATGTTACGAGTCAGACGACCAACGTGGATTCTTGTGGGTCTTGGTGTGGGAGAGCGAGGCTTTCTCCGTGGACGAGGGGATCCAGACCTGTGAGAATAAAACCATTAATTTCCTTTTAACTTTACCAGGACATTCTCCACTGAATTAAAACTAATATGATGGTTGACAACTGTGGTAAAGCATTGAAGTAGCTGATCCAATTAAGTTTACAAAACAATTATAGAACTACAGTATCATATTTATGGAGCACACTTCTTTCCTCTGCCACCATAGTAGGACTCAAAGAGCATCCATGGCAGTAAACACCTGAATCTGTAGAATATTTATCATGACTGCTCTTCACAATACAGGGGGTCCCCGACATATGAACGCCCGCCAATACGAACGGGGGTTAAACTTGGAATTTACAGTATTTTATTAACCTGATTTTTTTTTACTTTCATTTACTGTATTTTGTCATTCTTTTTCTTCTTTTGTTGTACATTGAGTGATTTTTACATGTATATATATATATATATATACTATATATATATATATATATATATATATATATATATATATATATATATATATATATATATATATATATATATATATGCATGTAAATCACTGTAGGTGCGCGTGATCTAGGTATATGCTGATAACCACCAGGAAAGAAGAAAACACGAAGTTCCCAAGCGCTTTCGTGTAATTCACATCTTCAGGGGTGAGTACAGACTAGTCTGTACTCACCCCTGAAGATGTGAATTACACGAAAGCGCTTGGGAACTTCGTGTTTTCTTCTTTCCTGGTGGTTATCAGCATATATATATATATATATATATATATATATATATATATACAGTTGTACCCCACTTAACGCGGTCAATAGGAACCCAGAGGGTCCCGCGTTAAGTGAACAACAGAACATATGGGATTAATTCCAATAAAAACCGGCCCGACTCCCAAACTCCACTTTTTGACGACACATAACTATGTTGCAGTAAAAATAACATCTTAATTTTATGATGGTACATGCACACAATTAATACTTAAGAGAAATAGAGAAATACAGTCGCCAAGTTAATGTCCATTCAAATAATGGACTCAACTCCCTCCTCCTCTTCTCACACTACACTGCTGGCTCTTCCCTCTCTGAGAAGTTTTTGGGGGAAAACCACTAAATTTTAATAAATAATACCTCAAACTAAAGTTAGGATAATACAATTGACATTGCTGGATTCCTTGTAAGACCAGGAATATTTTGAATATAAATGTCATATATTTTGCACAAAAGATAGCATAGTTACTCAGAGAAAACATTTTATCCAAAATTTGTATGTCTAATGCAAAATATATGATGTATATATTCAAAATGATCACCAAATTATAAGAATTCCAGCAATGTAAATTATATTCTGGCTGGGTAATTTGTATGAATTTTATGAGCTAAAACAGGCAGTCAGGCAGGGTGGCGGGTGGGGCACATCTAAAAATAGCGTCTCGAGCCGGACACTCACCGCGTATGTGGAAAAAATCCGTGTTAAGTGAAAGTTCAGCTCTGGCGAGGCACCGTGTATATGAAAAAACTCGTTAAGTGAAACCGCGTTAGGCGGGGTAATACTGTATATATATATATATGCAAGTAAATCACTGTAGGTGCGCGTGATCTAGGTATATGCTGATAACCACAAGGAAAGAAGAAAACACCAAGTTCCCAAGCGCTTTCGTGTAATTCACATCTTCAGGGGTGAGTACAGACTAGCTGTACAGTCTGTACTCACCCCTGAAGATGTGAATTACACGAAAGCGCTTGGGAACTTCGTGTTTTCTTCTTTCCTTGTGGTTATCAGCATACATATCTATATATATACACAGTATTACCCCGCTTTACACGGTTTCACTTTCCGCGATTTCTCATTTATGCGGTACCTTGCCAGACCGGACTTTCACTTTCCGCGGTGCATCTATTCATATACACTGTGAAGTATAATTTTTATTTTTTTTATTTAGCTCATAAAATTCATACAAATTACCCGGCCAGAATATAAGTTACATTGCTGGAATTCTTACAATATGATGATCATTTTGAATATAAACATCATGGACTTTGTATTAGACATACAGATTTTAGATCTAATGTAATAATTTGGCTTACACAAAGCAAATATTTTATCGTTTGTGCAAAATATATGAAGTTTACATTCAAAATATTCCCTGACCTGCAAGGAATCCAGAAATGTCAATTATATTATCCTAACTTTAGTCTGAGGTATTATTTATTACTAAACGTTAAAATCTAGTGTTTTCACCCAAACATTTCTCAGAAAGGTAGGAACTAGTGAGCTGGGAAGGGGGGGGGGGGGATTTTAGTCCATTATTTGAATGGACATTAACCTGGTGACTGTATTTCTCTTAAATATTAATTGTGTGAGCATACCATAATAAAATTAAAATGTTATTTTTACTACAACATAGGTATTGTGTCGGAAAAAGTGGAGTTTGGGGGTCGGGCCAGTCTCTATTGGAATTAATCCCATATGTTCTGTTGTTCACTTTAAGCGGTTTTCACTTTCCGCGGTACCCCATGGGTTCAATTGACCGCGTAAATCGGGGTACTACTGTATATATATATATATATATGTGTGTGTGTGTGCTGACACACTCACAAAACACACACAAATCAATAGTACTGGGAAAATCCTCTCACAAATAATAATCAGAAACAAATGTATATTAAAAAAGAGATTTCCCTCCAGTCTACTCTGTGCTTTATTAATAACAAAGCACGGAGTAGACTTGAGGGTAGACTCAACATTATTAATATACATTTGCTTCTGATTATATGTGAGAGGATTTTCCCATTACTATTGATTTATATGTGTTTTGTGTGTCGTGTCTACACACACAAACACCCACAAATATACAAAACAGGTAAAGGAAATTAGGTACTCTCTCTCTCGAACAAATGTCTCCCTGTTCCAGCTGTGAAAATGACAGCAACTTTTAAACTATCCACAGACATTCTTGGGTACAACGAGAGTGCCATCTGCGAATGACAGAGGACCGCCAAATAAAAATCCGCGAATTATCTGGGCGTAATGTACTGTTATAGTGCCATATTTTATGTATAACAGCTATTGCAATATACTGAATGTAAAGCAAACATTCCTTTAAACTGTTTTACTTTAATTTTACTTGATGTATTCCTTATAATTATGACTTAGTAATCAAGTGGGATCTGACTGGCCTGCACAAATCAGCAGAATATGGACTAATTAAGACACCTGCTCATTTCAATAACATTTCTTCAAGAGTCAGCAATTTATATAATTTGAAAACATTCAGTCATCATCTTGAATAAATTTATAACCCCTAGCAACACTTAAAATCTTTAACCTGTTGAAACTGAAAATAATTATTGTAAAAAATAAAATCCTTGAGAAATAGTTAAAGGAGACACCTGATGGTCTGTATCACAACTGTGACTCAAGGCTCTTACATTTGAGTGTATCATAAGTGTTACATTCCACAGGTTATATTTAATTTCATATACAAAGATAAACAGTATATAAATAAATAAGATGATGAGCTCCAAAAGTTAATGGCATATGAAAAAAGAGGTTATCTAAACATAAACCCTGTTTGATGTCAACACAAGCTATTGGTTAAACCCTGCACAGTCAGGGTTGGGGTAGAGAAGATCCCCCCCCCAGAGAAAATAAAAGTAAAAAACAAAATACTGTATAAGGAAAAGACAGAAGCAGGATCAAAGCATGGTCTGTGGTCGAGCTATGCTGAACGGGAGCTGGAAAAAAAGGCAAAATATTTTTTTTTAATTTTGCCATTTGCTAATTATCACAAAGAAACAACAACAAGCAAGTGTACTGGAGAAATTAAACACCATTGCTAATTTGAAGGTGGGAAAAGTCACTGCTCATAAAAAAAAACAACAACACTTATTCAAATTGCAAAGCTGTCCACTAACTTCTGTCTTTTCACTTTTGTGGCCGAGTGCGAGGACAACTGGCTAGATGTTGATATAGGTGCAGCTGAGGAGCAGCTGTTAATCACTTACATCACTGGCCCTGCAGCATCTTGGTGCTGTCTCACAGTCCCAGCCGACAGTCACAAGAGATGTGGCTGATTCAAGGAAATGCACATCCTTGCTTGTTCATGCAATAGGTACAGTGGTCCCTCGGTTAACGAGCACAATCCGTTCTAGAAGGTTGCTCGTTAACCGAAACCACTGTTTCAATGGGCTTTTGGGTAATTGGTTCCAGCTCACCGAAAATTGCCTTAATTCAACAAAAAAGGTAGAAAAGTACACTTACTTTGAGGTGTGTATGTAGAAGGCCCCTGGATGATGATGATGATGATGGGAATTAGAATGGGGGTGGAGGAGAAGGAAGAAGAGAAGGCATTGGGGTGGAAGAGAAGTCACCCCATGGCGCCATTTCACCCATAAATTTTTAGTTCTCTTGGTGTAATTCAAGATTATTTTCTTTAAATCAACACTGCACCGCATTATATATTGTCAATATGTAAAATAAATTTCAAAATGACCAATAATTTGCTTGGAAACACAAAAAAAAACCGTTTAGTTGAAGAGAGTCTCAAGCAAGATGTTACCTCCACTGAAAAGACACAAAGACTGACGGCTGTATGCTGTGATGGCAGGCTGGATGGCGCACCACAAACTAGTCACTTTACCTTCAATTATGTTCAATAATTGTTAAAATGACTAAAAAATTTAATATTAAACTTTTAAAATGATTGAATAGTATAAACTTCTTGATATTTACTAAAAAGGTAAGGAATTTAAGCCCTAGAACCGATTACTGTATTGGCGGACTTCGGTAATACTACAGCTGGTGGACCGCCAAATGCAAGCTAAAACATGTGGAGGTTGGCTCGCAAGAAACTCGTTAATCGAGGGATTGCTCAAAAACCGAAGTTAAGAATCTTATGGAAGGTAACTCGTTAACCGAGGGACCACTGTACTTCACTTCCTAGTATTTCTACATCTTCACCAGCCTTTTCTCTGTTGTGTCCCTTTCTCTTTCAACATTTGCCAAGATGTGCAGTGATTCGTTAAATGTTTCAACTGCAGTAATTGATAAATTGCAGTATTTACAGGCCACCCTGATTTCATAGTTTTCTACCAATCTACTTCATCCCACTCGGGGGACCTTTTCTCCCACTTCCAGAAGGCATTTCACAAAATTTATTATCTGAAGTGCTAAGTGCTTCCCTCCTCCACCGAGTCAGTTAATAACACTGAGCAGGCCAGTACATATGGTCACCATGACTAGAATGTGTACTATTCCCGTCCAGGTTCTCCAGAGGATGGTCCCAATCTATTATGTGGGCGTAATTTTCCAGAGAACAGTTGTTATAAGGTACTTGTAGGGGTTGTTAGAGAAAAAAATAAAAATAAATAAAATAAAATAAACCCAATTTTTTTTCCAGTCCTGCTCTGAACAGCTGATCAACCCGATTAAGGTGGTTGGGGCCGATTGGTGACCAAGACGACTGCCATTAATTAGGTGCATTGTTGGGGACAGGGTTTACTTTTGCTAACTTAGGTTGAACAGACTAGCTAGGTATTACAGTAATCTATGTGAGGGCTTGTATGCTACTGAAATACCTAAAATCCATAATATATAGCAACTACACTACAGTAGATGAGAGAGAGAGAGAAAAGACTAACCTGGAACGAGACTTTGAGGGCTTTTTAGGCTTTGTTTTTTTCTCGTGACTTTGGCTACGGCTCTTATCCGGTCCAGCCTTAAATGTAGATCTGTAAAGACGGGATAAGAAAAAAATATAAACTGAAAACTTTTCACAATGGTGATTTACCCTTCCTGTAAAAGAGCAGGTGTTAGAGCAAAAAATATAAACCATTTACTAACTGTACCTAAGAAATTTATACAAAAAGAATCACAGGTTTTTGCTTACACATCAACCAATCACACACATCACATGCACGTTTCATGGAAAGACAATCTCAAATCACTTGAGGCTTTCTCCTATACAGTATAATGAAGGTAAGCAAGACACTTGTAATGCACTGCTAAGTTTACAGACAATAAAGTTGAAAACCATCAACAAACATTACTGTAGAAGTGTTCTGTACTGTACACAATATCTAACATCCAGACATAAACAGTCTAAGCTACAAATTGAATCAAATTTAGAATATACAGTGAGTTACCTGAAGAGCAAAATGGTTTTGAAGAGGGAATGGGAACTAAAGCTACAGGGTGTCCATAAATGATTACACTAAAAGCACTATGCTCTACTGCTTTAATCAGGGTAATCATTTATGGACACCCTGTATATTTTTTTGAGAATTTTGAGTGAAAGGGCTTTAAAAGTCCAAAGAAACTTGTATATCTGCTTTGATAAAGAAAAGCACATTAAACAAACAGATATTTTGGAAAAAATAGGCATTAACGACGGAGATATTATAATTTTAACCCAATAACTGCGACACACACTCGTGAATCATAAGCGGAGGAGTGCGATATACATTCTGGAATTCATAGCTGGATCAAGTATGGGATGTTTACACTTGCCAGTTTCTTGAGTCTCACGACTGAGACAAATATTTTCTCTATCCTCCATTTAAGAACTCTTAGGAAATCTCATGTTGATGTTGTATATACAGTACAAGTGCTCCTCTACTTACAAACGAGTTACGTTCCTGAGGCTTGTTTGTAAGTCCAACTTTACTCTTGTACAGTAAATACCAAACATATTGTAAAAAATGAAAAGATTATGGATATTTAGTACAGCTATACCCTTTAATACAGCCTTAAAATCTGGCTCACTCTTCTCTTAGGTAATGTTTGTTCTATCTGGAATTTCCTTCAAAATAATCCACTCTCATCCACATTAAACACCTGTTCTGGCAGGTAACCCCCCTTAGTGATGATGTTTGTATCTCTGAGAGTTTGTAAGTTGAACATTCTTAAGTAGAGGGGCACCTGTATATTTAAAATTATGAATGAAATCGTATGTGTTACCATAAGATATATATACTGTACCTACTTGTAGCTAAAACATTGAGAGTGATGTTGAAAGCCTCAACTATATTTACTTTTAGTGAACTTGTCAAATAAGTCAAATGTTGGGGTGAACAATAGAGATGAGAGCCCCTTTTCTGCCCTATGAGAGACTGGAGGCCAAATTAAGGTAAGTAAGATTCTCACATTTGGTTTCCACATCAATATATGTGTTTTTTGCGCACCAGGGGGGGGGGGGGGTTGATTGGAGAGTCACTCTACTGCAGTTATCGGGTTAAAGAATCTTTACTGGCAACAGGAGGCTGCAGTGTTAGTAAATAATGAAATCGCTACAGGTACTCCTCAACTTACAACCACCCGAACATACGACTGCCGCAGTCGTACAATTTTTTTCTTCAAATTACTTATTTCCGAGTCCCAACGTTAGTGATCGCATTTTTGACTTACGGCCAATTCGACTTACGACCTGGTCGTCGGTCCCTAACCCCGTCGTAAGTCGGGGAATGACTGTACAATAATTGGTTCACAGTCAGACAGGGAGTAAGACAAGGCTGTGTTCTGTCTCCAACATTGTATAATATATATTAATAAGTCTTAATGAGAGAAGTTATGAGTGACAATGAAGGAATAAGAGTTAATGGTAAAGTAATATCCAATATAGGCTATGTTGATGAAACTAGTCTTATCACAGATGGTGAAGAGGCATTGTAAAAACTGGTTAACAGATTAATGGAAAAAGGTGAAAATTATTGTTTAAGAGTTACTGCTGTAATGACTACACTTATGGTTGTTTCAAAACTGGAAACAAATCCTAAGATAAAAATTATGATAGACAAGAGGGAACTTAAACAGGTGGAAAATGTTTGTGTATTTTGAAAATAACATTAGCTGTGATGGAAGATGTGAAAAGGAAATCATAACAAAAATAGGTCAAGCAAAATACCATTTAATTATCTAAAAGGGAAACATTAACTTCAATTTCAGAAAAAGGCTGCTGAAAGGCTACATTGTATGCAGAGCATGCAGTTCGGGACAGCACAATTGATTTATTGTAATTCGCACCAAAGGAAAAATACCGTACCGTAATTTCGTACCGTACCGTACTGCATGCTCTGACTGTATGTGGCAAGGACTGATGTATGGGTCAGAAAGAGGTTGGAGGCCTTTGAAATGTGGTCTTATAGGCAAATGTTAAGAATAAGTTACACTGACAGGAAAACAAATGAATAAGTAATAAGATTAGCAAAAACTTCAAGAGAAATACTTGAAAGGTACAGAAAAAGATGGGAGAATAATAACATAAATATTAATGGACAAACATGAGGGTAGGAGAGCCAAGAGAAGGCAGAGACTGGGATGGATGAATGAAATTAAAAACTGGATCCCCAAAGAGATACAAAACCTTAGGGCTCGTTTACACCATCAGTCTCGGAGCATGTTTTCGAAGCCGTGCTCGGGCAGTGATCGTGTAGACGGCAACACTGAACCACCAACCCTTCCTGGGCAGTTACGTGTGGGAGCCTAACAGTTGCGTGGTCACCTACGTGGGTCCCTTCCACTTATACCTCACGCTGTATTTCAGCAAAGATTTGGGTATAAGTACCACACGACTTGTTCCTTAACCAGTTTTTCACCCACACAGTCCGTTATCTGGTTTTTTCTTCAGTTCATCCCGGCGGCCAAAACACACAACAGTGCGGCCGTCCGTCGCCGACTCGTCTGTCTGGGAGCCATGGACCTCTTGCCCAGCAGTCTACCACACACTGACCGGTAACGACGGTGTGGCAGTTCCATGTAAACACGCCGTCCACTAAACAGTGGTCGGTACCCTGCTCCGACCCCATGCTTCGCCACTGATCCGAGGCGTGCGT
Source organism: Homarus gammarus (assembly GCA_958450375.1). Taxonomy (NCBI): domain Eukaryota; kingdom Metazoa; phylum Arthropoda; class Malacostraca; order Decapoda; family Nephropidae; genus Homarus; species Homarus gammarus. The sequence continues at coordinate 691,380 of CAUDMG010000253.1, forward strand.
GACCACCATAAGTGGTAACTGATCGTGTAAACGAGCCCTTGGAGGATTTGTAAAAATGCCCGAGAACAGTTAGAGTGAAGGACTGTTGTCACCAACCCTCAGATATGAGGACGACACTCTGATTGATCGATCTACGAGTCATAATCCAGTGTTTTCAAAGAAGCTGTCATTTATAAGCCCATCTTAATATTGACATCTTTCACTGTCTCAATTATTTCCACAACCCAAAATAATACACAACTGAAGAAATACTATATGAAAATGATTTAATAAACAATTTTCAGATTTTTTAAAGACATTTCATATTTGCTTAACATTTCTCCAATTTTGAAAATATTTCTTTCCTTCATTTGGCAGGACCACTGGGAACCCAACATGTTGCTGACTACAGAAATGCACACAACACTCACCTTGAATCATCCTTCTTGTCTTTGTCCTTCTCCTTTTCCCTATATAATAAAAACAAGATATGTGTTAAAACACTTCAAGTAAACCAAATACAGTACAACAGTTGTACATGACAACAATTATTGGTTGTTTTTTCCCAGCTGAGAAAATATGCCTCACTCCCTCCTCAAGAGTTACAGATTAGTGACTGTTTCAAACCTGTCCAATTTCGTCCTGAAGTAATGATGCATTTCTAAATGAGTTTATTCATAATCGTTGGGTTGACGGTTTCTGGCGAGAAAGATATTTAGCTAAATTTTATAAAGATACATGCATGAAGCTGTTCGCAGTCATATTTTCTGCCTCTGCTGACGACCATGTAAGTATTTCAATGCGATTCTGATATTTCAAAATATTAATTTTTGCATTATGTAGTGTAACTGATACGTAATTTGTCTTAGTATGCCTTATTGTGGGTAAAAATAAGTAAATATTAAATGTATCCTCCAAAAGCGTGAATTTGCCACCAGAGTTTAACAATTTTATATTCATGTATAATACATCTGATAAACTTCCTACTTACTTATGATTGAAATAATGAATGAAAGTATTTTATAAAATTTAGCTAAATATCTTTCTCGCCAGAAACGGTCATCCCAACGATTATGAGTAAACTCATTTAAAAATGCATCATTACTTCAGGATGAAATCGGACAAGTTTGAAACAACCAACCAGCTGTAACTCTTGCGGAGGGGGCGGGGTATATTTTCTCACCTGGGAAAAAACGCACTATACAGTGGGGTATGCTATAACGAACGGATCCTACTACGAATGTTCCTACAACGAACGGTTTTACCTATAAAATTGAGAATGCTATAACGAACGAAACTCCTACAACGAACATTATTTAAATTTTTTTTCTATACTAATTTATTGTTTTTTTATTACAAGTATTAATGATACTCTTTATTTCAGGGGTTTAGATGCATATTTATGCACTTTTTTACAATTTTTACAATTTTATATTATATTTTTCAGTGTTAAGTGGTTGTATTTAGGGGCCTGGAACGGATTAATCCTATAGCGAACGAATGCTATAACGAACAAGGTTCTAGAACCAATTAGATTTGTCATAGCATACCCCACTGTAGTTGTTTTATAAAAAGCAAGAATCCAACACATGCATTCAGGTAGACTAGAGTATATATCACTCTGGACTTCTTGTACAACTATTTCAGGAGAAGGGGACAAGCGGGCTCAATCTGTGGTGTAAATACTGGTAGCAGTGTTCAATCAATTTTATATAGCACGAGTCACTGTTACTCATACAGGTACAATATTTATTGTGCAAAAGACACAAGAGATGCAAATGAACACAGGAACATGGTTAAGTCAGTACAGGTACTTGATCAGGTACTACATTGGATCTACATTTATTTACCCATCACAATATAGTACAGTAGTACAAAAAGGTTTAAAATGAGAGGGAACTCGTTATAATCTGGGAGCCAGCGATCTGAAAACTGAGTTAGGTTGCACCCCCAACTATATTCGACATAAATTTCTCTAAAACTAACACCTTTTATGACTAAAATGAGCCTGGGTATCACTTTGTAGTTTCACAGACTGAAGTTTTGTGACCATTTACCAAATATGAAAATTTCCACCATGTGTGATAAAAAAAAGGTACTTGTTATAACTTCCTTAGATCTGTCACTATTATTTTACCTTGACTGCCCACACAGTACAGTACTATCCGTGTTACAAAATAATTTATTTACTAAGTTCCAAAAATCCAGCAGCTGTCAACAGTATCAGGACAACTGCCCCCACAGGACATTGTGACTTGAGCAACTGCCCCCCATTGCCAGTGAATCTGTACTGACATTTACTCAACCCAAAGACCATTCTCATCAAAATTGAACAAGCTGCCAAGAGTGCCATTGAAGAGGTCTTCCCTAACACAGCTGTCAAGGAATATTTCTACCACTTATCACAAAACATATATCGCAAGGTACAATCTGAGGGATTACATGGAATATGAAGTTGATACTGACTTTGCCCCAAAATTTTAAATGTTACCAGTTCTGGCCTTCATCCCACAAGATGAAATGGTTGACACATTTGAGATGCTGCAAGAGAATATGCCACCCGAAGCTGATCCTGTCGCACACCAATTCAAAGATACATACATTGGCAGACAACGTCAATATGACAGATGAGCTCCACATTTCCCTGTCAGCAAGTAGAATATGTATGATCATGTTGCCGAAGACTTACCTCACACCAACAACGCCTTAGAAGGATGGCATAACCATGTGCTAGCAAACATAACTTCATTCCATCCAAATATTAGTAAGTTTCTTGAAGTGTTGAAGAGGGAGCAGGCTGGAGAGCCAGCACCACTAAAACAGAAACGTTATCAAGATTCAACAGCCAGAATAGCAACCGCCACACAAGACTTTGAGAACTGCTATGTGTTGGACTCTGAGCAGACTTGCCAACTCGTCTTGACCGAATGTCGCTATATAAGGTGATGATTTCTTATATACCTCCAGTGTACCAATGTTTCTTATGACATGCTCAGGCAACTCATAGTTATGACAGCATTTTCCAAGTTGCTATAGGCCATATTTAATGGTTAACATTGCTTTCACAGTTACAACACTCATGTGTTACGAAGATTTGACTTTATGAAGTTCATCTGACTGAACACTAGTGGAATGTGATAGTGACAGCACAGTTAGAGCTAGATCAGAAAGATGACTATAAGGATTTTCTCTTGTGGCATCTTGATACTCAGCGACCTCTACCCTAAGTTGTTGTGTGTCTGAGTCTTGTTTTCACACTGTGATGCAATTTCCTCCATTGAGAGTCTATGAGCATGAGAGTAGCGTCATCAGTCACAAACATTTTTTCCAGGTCCAGAATCCCTGGTTTTATTGGTTGCAGACAATTACTTGAACTTAGTGATGACATTGACATCACCTGTTTATTTACCATGAAATCAGGAACCCAGTCCTCACTTTAACCAACAAACATATATTCTCAACCTTTAGTCTGAGAAGTAACAGCTGATTATAACACACATAAGTTTGAAGGCCTATACACCTTATTTATACATCAATATAAATCACTGCTGAAACTGAACTATGAACTTACTTTGGCTTGTTTTCCTTATCTCTAGATCTTGATCTTGATGATGAAGAAGATGACGATGATGACGAGGAACGGGAGGACGAGCTGCTGCTTGACGAGCTGTCCGAACTACCTGAAGATCCCGAAGAACTTCTGGATGAACTGTCCAAATAGAACAGAAATAATTTGAACTTTGTCAGTAAAATAATAAGCTCGCTACACACCTATAATGAGATAACTAATTATTGGTTTTCCTTACTAGAGCCATTTCCTTTATTATAAGCTTAATGTGGTTATTCCTCGTGTTGTCACCCAATAGACACCTTTGGTATATCACATCCAGGTAGTTAATTTGGATACATCTATTAACGGACAAGTCTAAGTATGCCAAAAAATTAAACAAAGTGGTTATTTGACCAGGATTCCCGGACAAACAACCATCAACGATAATTTATGTTGTTCGATTTCGTTAATTTGTTCCACAAATGTTCTTATCACTATAGTAAGCACAAGGTGTATTTCAAGAGGCATCAACTTTTAATTTTTTTAGTTTTGTCTTTTTACAATCATAAATCGCTTGTAGTGGGCAGGGTATAATGGACGAGGGAAATCTCTTGGTAAAACACGGTGAAAACCTGATCATATGGCACTAAAATGATGTGTCTATATGCTTAGTACACGAAGAAATTAATTATTTGCCAAAAATACTCCTCCAAAAAAAGCTGCCGAGTCACCGCATGTCGTCTGTTTGTTTACAACTCACATCCACAAAAAACGTAAAATTACACTATAACACTTCAAAAAGTTGCTTTCATTGGAGCCAGATATCAAAATTGTATTTTCTATTTAATATGGAGGGGAGGGGGGGGGGGGGGGGTCTGCTCCCCGGCTAGGAAGGTAGGTAAAGTTAAGTAAGTTTCTTTGGTTAGGTCAGATTTATTAGGTTCTAGGGTAAATATTCGTTCATTGGCTGCTGTCAGGTGCTAGTATGAGAATGGGTTTTCTTTGACTTTTTTTGTTGTTGTACTCAAATCTGACCTCAATTTCTTGTGCAAATTAGCGTTTTTTGCAAAAAATTTAAATTTTCATTTTTAACAAACAGAAAATTTGCAAAAAAATGGAGGTAAAATTTGAGTAAACACCCAAAAAAAAAAAAAAAAAAAAAAAATCTATTCTCATACCAAAAGTACCAACCACTAACCCAACCTTACCTAGAAGGAGGATGAGGAACGGAGGAGACAAGTGACTCTTAAGTGAGGAGTATAACATGGCAGGAACCTGAGGACAGCCAATATTAACGGGTTCTAGTAAATGTTGCCTCTTTTAAAATACTTACTATAATGATAACATCTGTGGAAAAAATGAACCAAATCCAACAGCTCCTCCTGGTGGTAGCGGTGTTCTCATACATCACCGCATCAGCTGCTTGACCGGGATCCACAAGGCTTGTGTATGAAAATACTACGATTTTAATGGGATTCTGGACAGGATGGCTGTGGGCATTACACCATTATTTAAATGTTGACCGCTCTATCACTACCTTCTTTAATCGTTTCTGGTACTCTGAGAAGTCCCACTTCTCTCATAAACACATATAATGTACGTTATGTTAGATTAGATGGCTATGCCCCATTTCGTCACCAATATCAAATACGTTTTGTCACCACTAACGGTCTGGTGATGAAACAGTCACTGGTATTAGTGACAAATTGTACGTTATTATTTTACAAGAATATAAATTCCACTTGTTTACAGATGTCACATAGTCCAGCATTTGAAGAACTACAAGAAAAAGCACAACAGTAAGAACTTGTCAAGACAATCACTGATTATATGAGCCAAACACTGCTTATCAACAATGTCTGGTCAGTAGGTAATTGGTGTGGTTTCCGACGTCTAGTTAGAACAAATAACCATGTTGAGGAGGGCTGGCACCAGAGCATAAACCACCGAGCAGCAAAGAACAATCTCGCTCTATACCTCCTTGTCCCTCTTCTTCACACAGAAGCCTCAATGGTTCCTCCAATCTTTTGTTCTTTGTCATCCTCCTCTGAATACTTTCTAAGAAACTGACCTATCCTACAGCAGGGTGGCAAAAACTGAACCACGTAATCCAAGTGAGGTCTGTGCAAAAATTACATTTCAGGTAGAAGACCTACCGGTAAGTGTGAACAACAGAGCCTGAATAAGTGTCATTAAACCACAGGAGTCCTCCACCAGGTCAGGCCACAGCCAATCCCATTAGTGTGGTGCCTCAGGATAACACTTGCCTTCTACTAGAGCTGCTGTCACTGCTGGATGACTTTTTACGAGGCTTCTTTTCCTTGTCACGAGATTTCCTTTCTTTTTCTGATCCAGTTGAGGATGCTGAACGACTTCGGCTTCTACTGAGAACCCTGTAAGAGTACAAACATTGATGAGCATCATAAAATTAAAAGATATCCTTGATGATGGCTACCAAAGTTGAGGAGTCAGCCTAATCTTCATAGGCTTTAATACTTACTTATCCTCTTTTGTGTTAACTTAAGCTCCATTATATATTATTTGACCTATATCTTACATTTTTCTAATAAAATAAACGAACTTTAAGTGAAGATGACGTAGATATAACGAGATATAACTTACATTTTCAACCAGCTACATAGACGCCGGGTTTGTTTACAAACGTTCACTTTCGTATGAAGTAAATAACTAAATTTATAATTTCTATAAGTATTTCACAAAATTAATAAAGAAAAATACATACAAATAAATTTAAATATATAAAATAAAACAAATTTAATGATAATATTTGGTATACTCTAGTATTTTTAAGTCTTTAAAGCACCAGATTTTAGGTTCTAGCTTCACTGTTATTTTCTTATAGAAAATGAAAAATATTTTATGAGGGTAACTGCAATGAAATGTCGACACATTACTCTGTCCGTGAAAGTTGCAGTGTTTAATCTTTACTTTTTACTTTTATCCTCTTCACCACTGATCGGCTCGTTAGCCGCTTGGGCGATCGGTTACGTCTCTGTTACGCTCTGTTGTCAAGTACTGGGCATGCACTGGCTCCTGAATGTATCTGAACCGGCTCCAGTGCTTATCCAGTCTGGTTTTTGAAAGCGCTCACACTCAGTGCCGTCACAACCCTTTGGAGGGCAATGTATTCTTTAGGTGTCTTATTCTGGCTAACACGAGATGATCTTTCTCAGATGAGAGAAACCACATCCCATAAAGGGTTAAGTTATTTTATCCTCTTTCCACTGATTGGCCAATTAACTGCTTGTCAGCGCCAATGTTGGTGGCACTGCAATAAGGCGCGTATCTCTCACTAACATGTCATAGGTTTGGGTCCTATTTGGCCTGAGACACATAGGAAGGGTGTTCTCCCGTATGACTATCAAACATCACGAGTTTCCTCCGGGTACTCTTGCACACTCTTGTACTATCCACCCGGACGGCGAGTAAGCTGATAAGTGGTGAAGTGATAAATATGTCTTGTCTTAAATGAACTCGCACTCGATGCCGTCTGCCGTCACAACACAGGCAGATTGCCCCAAGAGTTCACAATTCTCTCTTAAAAAAGGTTTACCCTGACAATTTTCTGAGCTTGGGGCTTCTTCAACCTGAAACTGTGCCCTCCAGTATGGCAGACATCCGCTATTTCCAGATATGAATGTGAGGGCGCGGGTTCCCTCTCTATCTCTACACCACCCTCATCTTACTTACTTCTCTTAGTCTTACTCTTACTCAGTTCCGTCACCTATTCTTCTGGTAGCATGGTCGAGGGTCTAGGCTCATGGGTATGGTAATTCTGGTGCCAAGTCACTTGGATGGAAATAAAGGTAAAATACTGTGGGAGAAAGGAATACACCTAAAGTACTCTAAAAACAAGTTTATTAATATGCAATCAATGGGGAAAGATATTGTATTAATCATATAACTACCAGGCTCGACTCCTGGGCTTAGTGCAAACTCAGTTCCTACTCGTTGATAATTAAACTAGCATATACAGGGGTCCACTACCCAACATGGGATAATTATTTCCATCTAATTATCCCTAACATACATGTCACAACCCTCTCGGTGGACATACACTTCCAAGGAGCAACCCAGGGTAGAGCACTGGGGCTCACGACCGTTGTTATTGTGGGGTAGCCAGACACGTGGCGGGTCTGGGGTCTGGCCCAACGAAGCCGTGGGGCACATTAATCAGGCCGCATCGGTGCCATCGTTTCATATATGATCCCTGCTGGTTATTTACTACATCCGGGGCCGTTGTTGAATGGTTGCAAGAATCACAATGGGATCTGGAGAAACATTGTAGCAGCGTCAGGGAAGGCTTTCCCCGTGATGCTCACAGGTATAAATACCCCTGAGTTGCCAGTGATCGCTACTTACGCAATGACAATAATTACAAACAAACTTACTGTTACTCATTTAAAGATGACCCTCAGTTGACAAAGGTCTGGCGAATTACTTGAGTTGATTTACACAGACTAATTCAAGATTGAGCTTCCCAGGAGAAAGTGGAATAAACATGCATTGACAACTGTCTTCACAAAGGCGGGACTCTGGGAGGGAACACAAGTGTAGCGTGTATGGGGAAAAACACGTCTTCTCAAGGGTCGCTAACTCACTCATGTTTTGCGGGCGTGGAGTTTAATAAGAATCATTAGTTAAATAGATCAGCAGTCAACGTGACCATGACATGAACACGCAATACAATAACCTTTAAAGAGCTCAACGGGGGATGGACCGTCTACGTATCAGAACGCCCTTCTTATAAGACCTACTAACTTGATTAACCTTCTCATAATGATCAGAGAACTTCAGCTCGTTGTCAACATACACACCCAGGTCCTTTTCTATTTGGGTCCTGTTAATGCTGTTTCTTCGTCACAAGAGTCCCGGACCTGATATGGTGCATCCAAGAGTACTAAGAGAGTTGTGCAATGAGCTTGCTGAGCCCCTGAAGATCCTGTTCTGTAAATGCCTGGATGAGCAAAAGGTCCCCAGTGACTGGAAAATGGCTTATGTGAGTCCTATATTCAAGTAGGGAGATCTTCACTACACTAATAACTATAGACCGGTGAGCCTGATCAGCATAATATGCTTTTTTATTTATTTATTTTTTTTACGGGCACAGGTCACTGACCCACATCGGAGCCTGGGGGCGAAAATGTAATCTATCTATATGAAACAAAGAAGTCTGTCTGTGTGTCCGCACGAGAATCTCGGAAACTACTTTACCGATCTGTAGTGATGATGGATGGTGTTATATGTTGTGACCCCTTGTGGGGCAGACGTCCACCAGCTCCATGTATGGACACTCGATTGAGTTGTCAAAGCTCATTGAGTGTGAATGGCGTCGAGTGTTTTTTGGAGATAAGATATGCTAATGATGGTTGATATTAGGTTGTGTAACAATGGTGAATAAGGTAAATATCTATAGGGTCTTTTTGTGGATGGGGAATACCATCACAGAACACATTCTTATTGGCAAAAAGAACGAGTGAATGATAACGAATGAGAGGAGAATCCATCCCTTGCTCCCTCCCACGGTTACTCTGCATGCTTCGGGTTAAAGTTGAATGTTCTTTTTTTGGAAATTTTGGAGATGGGAAAAATAAATACTCTACTCCTTATGATAGCTGCTAAATTGATGTCCTTAATATTATGGTGTTGGTTAAAGAGCACTTGCCATATTTTTCCAAGAACATGAGCTACCTCATAAGATTTAGGAATACATTAGTGAGAAAGATTTAGGAGTAATGGGTGAGAAAGATTTAGGAGTAATGGGTGAGAAAGATTTAGGAGTAATGATAACTAGGAATCTTAAGCCAAGTAAACAATGTGTATTTGCTCGAAGCAAGGCTAATAAAGTACTTGGGTTCAAACAAAGGAGTGTTAGTTGCAAGACTAGAGAGGTCATCCTAAAACTATATCTTGCGCTTGTGAGACCTCACTTGGATTACGCAGTCTCTGTGCTCAAGGTAACTAATGACCGGGATTAGTCTTGTCATTTTCCTCTGAATTCTTTCTACGGATGCTATATCCATTCTGTAGTACGGTGACCTGAACTGAACTGTGTAATCCAGGTGTGGTCTCACAAGCGCACGATATAGTTTTAGGATGACCTCTCTAGTCTCGTAACTAACACTCCTTTGTATGAACCCAAGTAATTTGTTAGCCTTGTTTCGAACAAATATACATTGCTGACTTGGTTTAAGATTCCTACTTATCATTACTCCTAAATCTTTCTCACAGTCGGGTTTCTCTATCGCAGCGCTGTTCCTCCGATATCTGGTTTCTCTGTTTACATCTCCGAGACTAAGCACTTTACATTTGTCCACATTAAATTTCATCTGCCATTTTTCAGACCATGTGAATTTTTTTTTAGATCTTCCTGTATTATCCTCGTCAGATATCCTACTCGCCAATACTTTATAATAATCTCGGAGGTAAACTACCACGCTTTATTTTACTTCCTATATCCTTCATTTAATTCTCCCCAAATTTTCAGAGTTCTGGAGAGCAGTCCAGTAACAGATAATTTCTACGTTATTCTGATACTTGTAAGAATTTTACTCATTATACCAACACTTTATGGGAATCATACTTTGTTATAAAACAGTTGTATTTATGTTTGGTTAAATGTTGCTCTTAATGCTTAAACTGGTACTCGGAGTACAGCGACACAGAAGATGTTAATTTGTTCATTTGTCGTAAAAACTGATAGCATTTTCTGATAGCATCTCGGTGACAAGGTTATTAATACCATTGTTAAGAAGTCATCTGGCTTGCAGTATTAAATATGTAGCAGAGATGAACAGTTTTCAGACAAGTGAACGTGAGGACGCACAGTACACTGGAACACCTACATCTGCTGCTGTAATGTCAGGGACTTAAAGCTCAGGGTTCGGGATTCAATCCAACCGCAGGAATTATTCCGTGGAAACCGTATTGAATTTCCGAGCCAGACTTCACTGGACCATTTGAACGTCCGTGAGACTTAAGGTTCGATTTATCCTCTGGTGCCAGCTGAATTATCTCCCATTTCTCTTTGCCAGGCTAATGGAGCACAAGACCCTGGACAACACCCTATTACCACACCCGGTGATGGTTACAGCACCATGGAGAGTCTCACAAGTATGATAACACTAAACGAAAAATGGAAATAGTCTATAGATCAGGATCAAAAGCATCATAGTTCCTGGGAAGGGCAGGGGGCCACATCCCCTCCTGCAGTCGGGTTGGAGGGATGGCTGATAAAATCATCCGGTAAACAATTCGCGTAATTCAGATTTTCCCCTAACAGCACATGGTATCGACAATATATATATATATATATATATATATATATATATATATATATATATATATATATATATATATATATATATATATATGGATAATGCTTAGTTTAACCTTTCGTTCTCTATATAAACATGATCTCCAAACCAATAAAATTAATACTTTTTAGAAACCCATTATAGCCCATGATCCGATTTTAGGACCGTTGAGCCAACCCAGCTTCCATGGCTGCGTAAACCTTCATTAGATGGGCAGGTCAAGGACCGCCACATCACTCAGCTACAGCTGAAGATGAGTACAGAGGCCCGCAGCACTACGAGTATGTGGACGCTCAGCTACCAGTTGAGCCTAAAGTAAACAGTGATCTAAAGCGAGATTTGGCATTGGAAGCCAAGATCGTCACTGATAAGGCTGATGAAACCGTTACCAGCTCAATACTGTACGAGCAAACTAAAGTTCAACTCCACATGTTCAAAGGCAGCCTCCCTCAATGAAGCAATGGAGGCGTACCGTGGCATGGATACAACACGTAAGCCAATGTTAAGTTGTGAGTATGAGCCGAGCTTTTCTGCTTTACGCCGCCTGAAAACATGGCTGAGATCTATATCTAAGCAGAGGTGTCTGAATCACATCGCCATATGCCATGTTCACAAGAAAGAAGTAGATACTATGGATGTACAGAAGCTGGCCTCAGAATTTACGGGCTTACTAGCTCAAAGGAGTTCTGTGTTTGGGAATGAGCAGGATGGGTAATAAATGCAACTGCCGGAGCCTATTCTACGGGTAGGGTAGGAGGTAGTTATCATATTGTCCTCTTCTCATTTCATTGTGTTATTATTCCATTTTATTCCCTCTATACTTGAAGGAATGTTTTATATTTACAGACATATACATTTATCATAAATGTTTATATAAATGTACTATTGCAAAACATTTCAGCTTGTCTTTGGTGATCACAAGTAATATACTGTACTGTGAATATTGGAAGTCATCCTGAAGAGTTACAAAAGATTTACTCCGTAGAGACTCGGCAAATGTTATTTTTAGGATATTTAAACTACGGTATAATTATAACTCTTACAATTGGCCGCAATTTTTGTTCACGACATCATTATATTTGTAATTTTCCAACAAACAGTACATCACAATTCACTAAAGTGTCATTGAAGTCTTAAACAATTTGAATGTTTGTAATTATGTATTTTGTAATTAGTTGGTTCATGACTTGTGTGAGAATTCTATTGAAAACTAATTATGAGGATGTCCGGGTTAAGTAAACCGCTAACATTTTATTGTTCTTGTGCAGCTAAACTACTGTAGGTGTTCTAGAGACTATTGGAGAGAAAAAAAAGGTTGTTTCCTATCTTTATATCGACCCCAGGAATTGTATTTACTCGTTACCGTTATCACCACATACCGCTTAGAATCAGTCATGTCAAATTAAACACCCTTAAGCTAACCTAAACCTCCCAGGTACCGTTCGGATGTTTAATTATCAAGTGAAATATGCTGGGGTACCTTATGTTAAAAGGAGGTGTTTGTGGACCCAGGATCAGGTGTAGTTGATCCAAGAGTTATTCACTACCGAAGATTCTTCCCGTTGGCCTGTGTGATCCTACGTGTTTATGTACTCTGGTTGATCCTACATGACCAAAATGACCTGGGAATTCCTTTTGACCTGAGTGGTTGACCTAGGTGGGTGATCTTACTTAAGATGGGTAGATAATCTTATTTGACTTAGTTGACCTAGAATGCCTCACTCGACCTTACCACTTTCACCTCGCTGAAATCTCGTGAGTTGAGAAGCTTCCAGAGCGAGACGCGAGGAACACAGGCAAGCAATCAATCAGTCAAGATGTCTTGTTCTTGTTTGAGGGTTGGCGTCCACCGCCCGCCACCAGGATTTGGTATCTCTCCTGGGATTCTGAATTTTAATTTCATTCACTCCTATCTGCTCTGGCTCTCCCTGTTCCCCTTCCCCCCATACGTATTAATATCTGGGACAATATCCTTTCATCCTTAATCAAATGACCAACGTACCGTATTTTCCTTAATTTATAAATTTATCGTTACTTAAGACTATCCAGGGGTAGATTATGGCTCAGATCACGTCCCAGTAATGAGTTCAGTGAGTCTATAAAACTTCAAATATTAAAAAAACAACAACGATGGAATATATCAAAACAGGGGCAGGGATAAAACATGAAAGTGAAATAAAAAACAGATTTCTCTTATTGGTAGAGGGTGACTTTGGTGAACAAGGACCTGGACAACAATATAATAATAACTAAGAAGTAATGTAAGAGACTGGGGAAAACTTATAGGACATAGGAGGAACGAGATTGAAAGTACTGAAGTGGATGACAAAGGAAATTTTAAAGAAACTAGACAGACGTAGAAAGATATTAAGACGAGGTGAGGCTTACAAACAACTTAACAAAGACAATAAAAATGACTAAATAAGCCAAGCAAGATTTTCTAAATAGGAAATACATGGAGATAAAAGATGATGACAGAAGACATAGGCGGTGGGAAATACACAGAGACTTAAAACAAATGAAGCAGAAAAAATGGAAATAAATGGAGCGGGACTATTAAAAGCAAAGACTATAAGATCCTGTTTGATGCAGAAGTAAAAAGAGAGATGGGCAGAGTACATAGAAGAACTATACAATGATAAGGATAGAGTAGAGGTAAGAAACAAATAGGTAATAAAGACCGTAATGCCAATTCCTTAAACAAATGTTGGCGCAGCTGTGAGCAAAATGACAAAAAAAAAAAGATGGGGATAGTGTTCAGCTTAAACCAGAATTTATAAAACAAATATTTTGGCAAGAATGGGACAAACTGTTTGACTAAAATATGTAATTCTATATACTGTATAATGACCTTGATAACCGGGAGCCTCAGAGTGCACTCAGTTTAGTACAGCAAGCTTAATAAGTCATGCCTGCTAACTTTCATCAAACTATTTTAAGTTGAATCAAATTTAGAATATACAGTGAGTTACCTGAAGAGCAAAATGGTTTTGAAGAGGGAATGGGAACTAAAGCTACAGGGTGTCCATAAATGATTACCCTAAAAGCACTATGCTCTACTGCTTTAATTAGGGTAATCATTTATGGACACCCTGTATATTTTTTGAGAATTTTGAATGAAAGGGCTTTAAAAGTCCAAAGAAACTTGTATATCTGCTTTGATAAGGAAAAGCACAATGAACAAACATATATTTTGGAAAAAATAGGCATTAACGACGGAGATATTATAATTAAAAAATCTTTACTGGCAACAGGAGGCTGCAGTGTTGGTAAATAATGAACTCAATAATTGGTTCACAGTCAGACAGGGAGTAAGACAAGGCTGTGTTCTGTCTCCAACATTGTATAATATATATTAATAAGTCTTAATGAGAGAAGTTATGAGTGACAATGAACGAATAAAAGTTAATGGTAAAGTAATATCCAATATAGGCTATGTTGATGAAACTAGTCTTATCACAGATAGTGAAGAGGCATTATAAAAACTGGTTAACAGATTAATGGAAAAAGGTGAAAATTATTGTTTAAGAGTTACTGCTGTAATGACTACACTTATGGTTGTTTCAAAACTGGAAACAAATCCTAAGATAAAAATTATGATAGACAAGAGGGAACTTAAACAGGTGTATTTGGGAAGTAACATTAACTGAGATGGAAGATGTGTGGAAGAAATCATAACGAGAATAGGGCAAGCAAAAATAATCTAAAAGACCCAATGAAAAAGGACATTAACTTAAATGTGAGAAAAAGGCTGCTGAAAGGCTTTATATAGGAAGGACTGATGCTTGTGTCAGAAGCGTAGACACTTCATGCAGACACCAGAAAGAGGTTGGTGGCCTCTGAAATGTGGTGTTATAGGTAGTAGGCAGCTATGAAACAGGGAGGTACTACCGCCTGGGAAGATATTGGAAGCATAATGTATTGTCTAGTGGTAGACCCTGCTGCCATATGGCAATATGGCATCACGAAAATTGTGACCAAGTCCCAGGTTGCTGATCTGACTTTCTGCCTCATTTACCCCCAATTGCAGGGTCTCAATTGTTTCTCTTACCACTGACAACATAACATACATACTGTATATTGTTTCTCACTCTTGATATTTTTATTTTTTTGTTTTTTGTATATATTTATGGCTCTTTATTATTACAGGGGGTATTATTATTATTTATATTTTTGATAAATTTTTATTATTATTATATTATTATTTTCTATTATAATTGTTATTTATTTAACATATTTTTAATAATTTTATTATTGTTATTATTATTATTATTATTATTATTATTATTATTATTATTATTATCATTATTATCATCATCATCATCATTATCATAATTATTATTATTATAACTATTTTATTATATATTCTCGGCCCCAGGCCTCGATGTTGGTCATTAAAATTGATCTGTGCCCGGGTGGACTAATGTCCGTAAAAAAAGAAAGAAAAAGAGCAAAGACTAAGTTACACTGACAGGAAAACAAATGAATAAGTAATAAGATTAGCAAAAACTTCAAGAGAAATACTTGAAATATACGGAAAAGGAAAAATGAGATACTGTGGTCATATAATTAGGGATGGGAGAAAAATAAAAAAAATTACTGGACAAAATTAAAGGTAGGAGAGCCAGGGGAAGGCAGAGACTGGGATGGCTGAATGAAATTAAAAACTGGGGCCCCAGAGAGATACAAAACCTTGGAGGATTGGTAACAACAGCCCGAGAACATTTAGAGTGAAGGGCTGTGGTCGCCAGCCATCAGATATGAGGACGACACTGAAGGCAATCTTAGTACTTTTTCATCTATTTTTTTTATAGAAAACTTTGCTTATTTGTCTTGAGTATAGATCAATTATGTTCTTAGTAAACTTGACGAGGTCTATAAAATCGACATCTTTATCCGCGACATCCTTAATGATAGAGGTGTAGAGGAGCACACTTATTCCTGA
This sequence comes from Homarus gammarus, assembly GCA_958450375.1. Lineage (NCBI taxonomy): Eukaryota > Metazoa > Arthropoda > Malacostraca > Decapoda > Nephropidae > Homarus > Homarus gammarus. Next base: position 707,191 of record CAUDMG010000253.1, read on the forward strand.
GTCTAACCTAACCCGCTCTTAACTTACCCCTAACCAAACTAACCTAACTGAACCTAACTCTAACCTACCATAACTTAACCAGCCTTTAACATAACCTAACTTATCCCTAACTTAATCTATAATGGTTACCCCTCGTGTAACGCGGATAGCCAGCCCAAGGGCCACCTAGGCGTGAATTTGTTTAAGGTGGAGAAACTGTCGTTAACACAACAACCACATCCTGAGTTAACGAGTTGCCTGACCCAGTGTCAAGGAACAGTCCGAGAAGACCGGACAACTCACCAACTGCACTGGCTAACCATTACCCGAGAACACAATCCACAAATGAATTAACATCCAGGTCCCCAATTACTGCTGGGCAGACAGAGACAAATGGCACAAAGAAACTTGCCAATAGTTTCACCCTGCCCGAGGAGGTCAGGAGCTGATGAGGACGAATCTCGATACATTGATTGACGAATTACTTAATCTGACTCCCGTTAACCTACCGTAACGTAACCCTTCCCTCGGAGTCTTAAAGAAAAAAATCAGGTCCGATGATTAATTTTACCAGAGGTTTGCTTATAATAGGACACAGAATAAACTGGCCCTATAGGCTCCGTACACAAGCCACTGGCATCCATTTGGGAAATGACTTGATTTGCTAACTGGTATGTGATGAGCCACAGTCATAATAAACACGGAGCACCAGAGTATAGAAACAGAGCGTGTTCCGTTCGCAGCTCTAGTCCGCCATGCTTATTTTTATTGATTCGTCACTGTTTGGACATCGAATAAGCAGTCAGACGCCGCCGTTTCGCTTGTCGATACTGTATACCTGTATTTTATGTAAACAGCAAGGGGAGCAGTTTAGCTAGGGTAGGATACAGTCGACCCCAGAGTAGTTCTCTGGTGGAGGATTATTGACGTCACTGGTTGACACCAATCATGACTGGACGCTCATGTCATCACTACACCTTTAGGAACGAGTGCAGTAAACACGTGAATAAGTTCTGCGCAACACTACATCGTACACAAGAAGAATTACAGATAGGAAAGGCTGATTTAGCAGATGAAAAGGTATGTTATAAGAGTCGCAAGTGATTATTTTTTTTTGATTCTGTAAATGAGAAAAGCGTGAAGTTAAATAGGACGAGGCAATTGAGGTTTTAATCCTCGCCGTCACTAAGGAAACATCAGACTGGTTCCTCCTCCTCCCCACCCTACCTACTACCTTTCCCCTCTCCTCTCTCATGCTCCCCATTTCATCACTTCCTGAGGGCACTACGACAACTCCAGCGCCTCTCCACCAGCAAGGATTCACAAGTTTTTGAGTAGTTCGCTGTGCCAACACTGACGCCACTCTAAACTTTTATTGTTGCCAGGGAAGGTATTCTCAAACGGCCTTAAGTTACTGCTTTCCAGAGTGATATAACAACGCCTCTACCTGGTGTCTCATAATCTGACGCAGAGTTGGTGGCCGAAACAATGATGAGAATTGCAGTGGAACTTCAGCTTAATACAGTGGATTATTTTATCTCTAGGTAAGTAGGAAAAAGAAATATTACTTACGAATCTGAGATCCGATATATCGTGTTATTCGTGCAATGGTATAGCTTTCGAATTCTAGCATTTAGGGTTAATAGCACTGCAAATATTGTGCGAGCAGCAGGAGGACTTGTTGCGTTGGAGGAGGGAAAAAGTTGAGGAAAGACCTGAAGCGGTCGAGTAAACGAGGCCATGTCGGTCATCACTCTTCAGAAGGACAAATAATCCACTTGGGAAAAGTCGGCGGCAGCGGCGGCGACGAGAACACCAGGGTGTGTGAGTTGGGCCTCACTTTTTCGCCAGGTATTAACACAAAGTTATAATGTCCTGCAGGATACTGTTTTTGGGGGTCTCGGGGATCTATGATTAAGGTTGGCGGGGCAGCAGAAGATTCTGAATAAAAACATTTATGACCAGTGAGTGTGACTATCATTTAGCGGGGACAAATGAATCCGTTTTCCTTTTTTATAGTCGCGCACTAATTGAGCACAGTGACAAAAGCTGCATCATAAGACCACGTAAAATACGCAGACTTTCTGCATTGGCAGTCTGTTGTTAAGTCACAATCTTCTCACAAAAACATGTTTCCTTCACATTCATGACCTATAAACGCCACAAGTTGCAAATTTCACGTTTTTGTGATTTTGGAGAGGTGTCAGGGAGAGCGGCCAGGGAGAGGAGTCAGGGGGAGGTGTCAAGAGGGTGTCACAGCCTTTATATCTCACTCAGTTTTCAACACACGAAGTATTGACATAGTTCCTCAGGCCGCTGCTTGTGTCAGTAGGTCTTGCCATTTCCCGATCAAGCATATATCTAGGGTTTTTTTTTAATGATGGCATATTATTATTCTATCTCGAAATTGACTAATGAATATATAAAACAGGCACTTATATATAGTAATTAGCCCTCAGTTTTATTAAATGAGTTTACCTGATGGTTGCAGTGCTTTGAATCACCGTCAAAAAAGATTATCAGCTATTTTAACATAATAATATAATGTACAGTAAATATTATTATGTATTTTTTAAGAATTTTGTATTGTGCATTTTTCAATAATACAATTTATTATCTTGTTTGTATTGTATAAATGATTGCCGCCGATATACATTTTCTGTTTTCTGTGGCAGTATTATTTGAATCAGCTGATCGTCAGGATCTGTTGACCGACGGGCGTAGTAGGTGCCTTTACTTTTACTTTTTTACTTTTATCCTCTTCGCCACTGATCGGCTTGTTAGCCGCCCGGGCGATCGGTCACGTCTCTGTCACGCACTGTTGGCAAATACTGGGCATGCACCGGCTCCTGAATGTACCTGAACCCGCTCCAGTGTTGGTCAAGTCTTCTCTTGAAAGAGCTCACACTCGGTGCCGTCACAACACTCTCTGGTAGATTGTTCCAAGAGTTTACAACCCTCACTCCGAAAAAGTTTGCCCTCACGGTTTTCTGGACTTGCGGCTTCTTCAATCTTGAGCTGTGACCCCTTGTGGGGCGAGCGTCCGCCAGCTCCAAGTAAGGACACTCAACTGAGTAGTGCCCCCTGAGATGCTTATACACCTCAACTAGGTTCCCCCTTGCCTTTGTGTTATGGATATTTTGTCTGTGTCCCTTGGCAGCTAAATATTTTACTAGTCAATCAGGAGAGGCAACATTTTGAGTACTTACATCTTTGTACAACTTTTTGTATATACTGTATCTAAGTTGAGTGAAATATGTTTTTAGGCCATCTGATTATTTATTTGAACCAATGTGTGAACTGGAAATAAGTTTTCCTGTTGGAGTTGAGAAGTAATTTCTTTACATTATATTTATGTTTGGTAGAGGATTTTCTCATATAGGCCAATACTTATGCTTGGATTAGTTCGTAGCTTAGATTATTTTGACTTGAATAAATTACCTTTTTTTCATTGTTATTTCATCCCTTAATTACTGTTTATGTTTTGTAGTTATGGGCAGGTGTATTTTTGGATCTGTATTTATTAACTATGTTGGTTATTTTGCACTCATGAAATAATTGTTGCAGGTCGAAACCCTTTTCCAATAATTGATGGTTGTACGACACGCTGCATTTCATAGACTGGTCAGATACAGTCACGGCAAAACCTTTACCGGGATCACCTGAAGAATCTTCACCCCAGAATGTCCACATGAAGAATCATCACCCCAGGATATCCCACCTAAAGAATTGTCACCCCAGCCTGCTCCACCTGAAGAATCGTCACCCCAGCCCACAGTGAATATAATATGCATAATTAGGATAACATAAATATATTTCTTTGTGTTTTGCATCTTTAATGTGAAAAGTTTAACGAAAAAAAAAATAAGAATAATATACACCTAACCTAACCATGGAGGGTCCTGACCCCACCTGAAGAATTGTCACCCTGCCAAACTCTGGGGTGACACTTCTTCAGGTGATCCCTTTACCGTGACTAAACGTAAGGGCAGGAGCCGTCACTTGTGGTCAAAATACGATTAAATACTGTAGTTTATCCTCGTCGCTTGTCTGAATAACTGACCGATCGATCGGTCGGTTAGCAGAGTTGCCAACTTAGCGACTTTGTAGCTAGATCTAGAGCTCTTAGTTTTGTTCTAGCGACATTTTCGAGCGATTTGCGACTTGTCGCAAATCTAGAGATATCCACAGAAATCTAGCGACTTTCTGGATACTTTTGGACTGTCCATGAAAACTCAGTTTTCCTAATTTCGAGCCATAATATAGAGCAACGGGGTTACAGGGACAATAAATAATAAGAAAAGTTTAATACATTTGAACGGGTCGTGGTACAGGAGGAGGGACACGTCTACTTCATGTCAGCCCGTCCCTGGCTAATGTTGCCGTGTCGTCATTTATTTGTCTATTACCTTCGCCTTTGTAGCACCTGGGTAACTTACCTCTTTGTCAGATATACAATATGAATTTCATTAATACGCTAAATTTTAAAGAATATTAGCAAAACATCTTATAGAATTAATTCTATCAAGCCTGCGTGGTTCCAAACTTCTCATAAGCGTCCACCATGGGTGACCCATAGACTCCATACAGTTGCCCCGACACTGTTCACCAGCTGTGCCAAAAACCATCAAGGAAAGTTTCCGCTTGTTTGCATGCCGTTTATTAATTTGAACCCTTCATAGTCCCAATAGAAAATGGGTAAGCCACAGTATTCGCAGCGATTTAGGGAGGAATGGCTCAGAGATGACAGATACAAAAATTGGCTTCTGGAGGTGCCAGGAGATGATAAAAAAGGATTTTGTAAATTTTGCAAGTGTACTTTATCTGCTAAGTTGTGCGACATTGAAAAACACAAAAACACTAAAAAACACAAGAAAGCAGAAGAGCCGTTTAGTGCAGAAAGACAGACAATTTTACCATTCAAGAAACTTGGGAATAATAGCTAGCGACTTTCCATGGAAGATTTAGCGACATTTAGCTACTTTTAGGTACCAGCCTAGCGACATTTGAAAATCCGAGTTGGCAACACTGTCGGTTAGGTCCGTCACACGGGCTCCTGAATGTGTGTTCTGCACAGATTCAAATGTTGGTCAAGCCTGGACATACTTGAAGCTGTCATAACATTTTCTTGTAGGTTATTTCTACAGTTCACATCTCATACTCCAGGAAAATTAACTAACAGTTTTTGTAACTTTTTTACTTCACTGACTTGAGGATGTGCCTTCTACAGTAGTGGGGCGGCTATAAACTAGTTACAGATATGTAGGTCTTTAATACAAATTGTAAGTCTTAACTTTGTGATGGATACATATCTGTGTGCAGAGGGGGAAATAACTAGGACTATGAGTACTTTACTGTCATTAGTCAAGAAACTCATAAGTAGATCATTATACATCTGAACTCACAAATTACTGCGAGTTCTGGCGGAAAATGTTGATTGCTAAGATTAACGTTAGTAGCACCGTATGTCAGCCGTTTTGGTTGTGTTATTTTAATTGTTCTGACTATTACCGGTATTATTATTATTATTATTACTACTACTGCTATTGTATTATTATTTTTGTTGTCATTGTTATTATTATTGTTATTATTATTAATACTATTATTGCTATTATTATTATTATTGCCATTATTATTATTATTATTATTATTATTATTATTATTATTGCCATTATTATTATTTTTATTATTATTATTATTATTATTATTATTACGGTCATAGTCGTCTTAAGTCAGACAGTACAGTATAAATTATGATCATAATGTATGAATACAGTACTAGGTTATTATTTTTAATTCACAAGTAATAAGGTCATTTTCTTGCAGGCATATTCTGAAGATAAAGAATATAATTACACATTGAAGAGCCCAGCTAGTACTTACCAGCAAGGCGCGATAGATTGATCGTAGTACAATAATAAGCGGCAAAGAGGACAAATAAAAGTAAGTAAATCAGTGCTTGCTGTGTTTAGAACTCTACTGGGTTTCAAAGGCCAAAATGCAGACTGTAGCCCCACGAGGCTTGTGGCCTTCAAGACGCTCACCTTATACCTGTGATAATGGTGATTTTTGTCTACTCTGTTGGTGGTTATACATTGAAGTATAATAAAAGATAAACATGAATTGGCGGTGGTCTTTTGGCTAATGTCTTTTGAAACGACCTGAGTTTGATTTGTATTTTAGTCTTCACCATATTCCTAAATGATAGATGTTGGTCCATTGTAGTGGACTTCTCCCCTACAACTGCCTAACTGCGTAGCCACGCCACCACCTGTTACCGTCTTCCCTAGCAACCAAGCGTATCCGCATTCCAATGCCCGCCGTATCTTAGCAACGGAACTAGTCACCGGCTACTTCTCGGGTTTTTCCACCATGACTCATAGCCGCTGCTGGGTGTATATAAGCTCTGTCTCTCCATTGAGATGCAGTCAGACCAATCTTCTTGAACAAGCAACACCTCCTCCTCTGCCGCTGCCTGGCGACCCTGGCCTCTCCCGCCAGCGAGCATGTCCTTCTCTGAGCTTCCTCACCAACCAACTCTGATTCTGACCAATCTTCTTGAACAAGCAACATCTCCTCCAGCAAGCTCCACACTGTTAACATTTCATTCAACCAGGAGGCCAGCAACAGGCAACATCTTCTCTAACGGAGCTCCTGCACACATACCTCCTTCGACAAGCTACTCACCGCACGTCTCTACCAAGCAGCCCCTCACCACACAGCACCTCCAGCACCAGACTGTCTATCATATAACTTATATATTATACAAGAAAACCACATTAGAGTTTCCTTCCATCCTGAGTGCTAGACAACTTTAATATCTCGATACCCCTACACCATCCTCTGTGTTAATCTGAAGAGACTTACTACAGACCAAAATATTCTCCTGTAAATTGAGGTCTTCATTAATTCATTCCAGCTTTCCACAACCAGGGATGGAATATTCGTATTCGTTATTCCTACCGTATACCTGACTCTTTTAGAAAGAGTTTGGGTAACACCTCCGGGTCAAGTAACGGCTTAAATGATGGTTTTGGAGTGTCATCAAATAAATCATGAGTAGTCCCCCATATATTATTTATTTTCATTTATTTCGATTGTTTGGGTACTACTAACAACGTTTCAGCATGAATCATTGCCCTGCTCTTTGGTTCACGGTACAAAGTGACCATATTTTACTTTCAGCCAATATTCACTTCAACTTTGAAAGTAGCTCCAAGTTTTATTGCGTCTCAATCACCCAATAGTGTATGTAGAGCTACCAAAATTGGTCAGAAGTTTCCTCAACACAATACTGTAAACACGTAAAAATCAGCCCAGATGTGAACAGCAAGATTATAAAATTATAGTACAGTATAGTCTTCATTTACGCGGTCAATTGAACCCGTGGAGGTCCGCATTAAACGAGAAACGCGTAAACGAAATAACAGAACATATGGGATTAACTGAAATAGAGACTGGGCTGACCCCCAAACTACACTTTTTCCGACACAATGGTACGTTGTAGTAAAAATAACATCTTAATTTTATAATGGTATGCACACACAATTAATATTTAAGATAAATATCAATAATATTAGGTTTTTTAACACTTACGTTAGTAGAAAAGATGGCTGGGCACACAGGGATGGGGGGTTGGTTCCGAGGCAGAGGGCAGATTATAGGCCCTCACCTGTATCACGTGTATCAATTGTATCGCTATCCACCACAGAGGCTTGCAGGGCCTCTTTGTCAAACCCCTCAAAGTCCATATCCTCACTATCACTATCACTGACTTGGGCTGGCTGTGGTGGGTGGCGGGTGAAGAAATCGGTAATGTTTTGTTGACTGGGCGACCTTGTGCGCACCCTGCCCACGCTGCTTCCCGCGTAAATAATGGAATGAACCGTGTAAATAAAAATTGTCTGATTGGCAAGGTGCCTCGTAAATGACCAAACGCCTTAACCAAATCCTCGTAAATCGAGAGTATACTGTACAGGACTGGGTTAGTCGAGTGAGGCATATTCCTGTACACTTATTTTAATTAAACTTGTAGAAAAAAACCGCGTACTGTACTTATACTAAAACACAAATCATATAGTTAGGGGTATTATCTGATGTCTGGTCACCGAGTAATGAACAATCAATAATAGTGAAAAGAGTCAGTCTTCATCCCCAGCTTTCCTTGTATTATATTAGACATTATAAGGTCATGTATTTCTGTTATATGTTTACCTATCTTAGTCAGGTCAGTGTTAAAAGTTATCACGAATTAGGCCGTGAAATCATTTACTTTTCAGACGAAATAAACTAACCAAACCTATTCTAACCCAAACTGTTACATGTTTGTTGGGCGTATCCCCTCCCCTCCCCTCCCCTCCCCACCCCTCCCCGCCCCTCCCCTCCCCCCCCCTCCCCCACTTCCCCCCCCCTCCCGCCCCTCCCCACCCCTCCCCCCCGCCCCATAAAAGAAAAAGTTTAGCGGTCGTGTATGTAATATTTACCAAACATTAACCATGGTCGACTTAATATATTTTGCAGCAGGAACATTTTGTATTACCTACATATAGAAGACAAAAAACTTCAGAAAAAGTACAGTAGTGTCAGTATACTTCAGGGGTTTACTATTTTGTGTTGCTTCCTGGCCGTTTGGCGGATCAAATATCGAGGTTCTGCCTTCACTTATCACCAGTGGAATATAGGGAGTGTTTGATAGTGTGAGTTACTCATGTGAAAATATGATTACGATGTGTGAATATGAATGAACAAATATAGATATACGAATGTGGACAGGGAAGGCACTGGTCTTGGAGAGGTGGTGAGCCAACAATCTCACCCCAAGGGAGTACATCAGGGTAGATCAAAGACTTCAACAAACTCGGAGAAGATTTTTCACACCACACTCTCTCTCTCTCTCTCTCTCTCTCTCTGTCTCTTTCTCGTTTTAACGTTATTCAAATCCACTGTTTTATGTTATTGGATATTATTTGACCTTTCTTTGTTTCTAACTGTTAATTGCGGCGACCTGTGGTGCAATTGTCAGCATGCTCGCCTCGCAAGCGAGTGAACTCGGGTTTGATCCCCGGGCAGGGTGAAACTATGGGCAAGTTTCTTTACGCCAATTGGCTCTGTCAAACCCAGCAGTAATTGGGGACCTGGATGTTAATCGATTTGTGGATCGTGTTCCGGGGTAATGGTTAGCCAGTGCAGTTGGCTAGTTGTCCGGTCTTCTCGGACTGTTCCTTGACACTGGGTCATGCAGCTAGTTAACTTAGGGCCTAGTGTGTGTGTGTGTGTGTGTGTGTGATTTTGATTGTGCTTTCGACCGTATAAGGATGACCTTACTGGGTGCGGTTGCCCAGTCAGGTTGGTTCTTTAGACAGGCTATGTTTAAGGCACCTTTTCTAGCCCCTCCTCATGTGGGGTGAGCAGAGTGGCTCCTGGAAAAGGCTGCTCAGTCACACAGACAGGACCGGATTGCGGTGCTGCCTAGATCCCAGTGCCTAAACGAATCATCTTATCTATGCCGCCCATGTGCAGTGTTGTGACTAGAGACTCCCGGCAGTCATCTCTGCCTGTCCCCGTCACCATAGGACTTTTGGGGGGTATTGTTTTTTTTATGATGGTGAGAGGTATGATGAACTGGTTGATGGCTGCACGCGAGTTGATTTATGTGGTGAGACAAGTGTTACAATGACTGGGGAGAGGGAGAGTTTCAGTGGACTGTCGATAGCTCAGTTTGTTGGGTTTCGCCTTAGTAGCCTGTCCATCATGCATTGCCTTCATCTACCAGTAAAGTCGTTGGGTTCCCATGTTGGTCACCTCTTCCACCTATACCGCCGTTGGGGTCTTGTTGGAGCAGATTTTTCGATCTGGGTTTCCCCCCCTAGCCTCATACCTCCCAAGGTTAATCTGCAAGGCAGCGGGACAGTGATTGGTAGGCGCCAGGAAGTGCCAACATGCCAGTGGGCCTATATGCACCATCCCTCTGGGGCCCATTACTGCTCCGAGATCCCCTGCTGGTCTAGCCTGGGCCCCCGAGGCACCCAGTTACCGTGTGTTGCCACGAGGAGGCACAGCAGGAGTCATGATGGTGAAGAGGCTGTGTCCTGGCAGGGGAAGACTTGTGCAAGTTGCTTTCCTGTTCACCAGGAGGGGTAGCCAGCGGTCGTAGCTGAAAGCAAGAGGAAGAAAGCAGTGCTTGCACCTTAACACTAACATAATGTTGGCACACTAGACGCAAAATCCACCCTGTAGAAGCATGGAGGCTACCATTATTCCTAAACAACTGCGTTGGGCTGGACATGTTACCCGCCTGGACGACAGTAGACTGCCAAAGCAGCTACTTTACAGTCACCTAACGAGTAGTAAACGTAATGTTGGCGGGCAACTGAAAAGGTATAAGGAAAAAGTGCCAAATCGACCCCTTCACCTGGGAGACGATTACTCCACACCGTAACGCTTGGAGGAGCACCACACAAGACGGTGTCAATAGTTTCGAGTTAGCCCGACTGCATACCCTCCACACGTGCAACAGCTATGGACGAACCTACTGGTCACGTATCGGCCTCTCTAGTCACCTCAGAGCTCACCAACGAAGGTGACATCCGTAATAATTCATAACAATGTATTATAAATGGATGATCGTCATACTCGATTCCGAGTAACAGCAAAGTAGTAGTTGTAGTGTGTGTGTGTGTGTGTGCGCCGATCTCTGGCTGTCCATCTGTCAGTTTGTCTCAGGGGGAATTACAATGAGACAAGACCACAATAGCGCGTTACTGATTGGTTCAATAATCTGGTCTCACTAAGAGCATTTTGATTGGTCAAGTTTGGTAAAGCGACTTTTTACCCTTAAATGACGTTCTGATTGGATAACTGATATGTTGCTCCCCTCAGAATGATATTTTTATTGGTTCAGTGATATACTTGTACTCCCAAATTACTTTCTGATTGGTTCACTAATGTGTTCTTACACCACCAGCCCAGAAACATTGATCAGAAGGAGCTCCTCTTTCCATAGATATTCCACCAGTTCCAGTTATAATTGTGTTCTAAAGCAGCGGTGCAGGTAGAGTGATAAACACTGCCCCCTCCCCCTTCCCCCCCTCCTCTCCTCCCCCCTCCCACCCTCCCCCTTCCCTTCCTGCCCGTGTTTATACATCCAACACAGAAGGAAGAGTCTGGTGCTAATTATTAAGGGAATGTTATATCGCTCTGTTTTTTGTCGTGTCTCGTGAGGTGGTCGGTCGTCAGTATGTGTTATTTGACCGTGTTGTATGTGTGTCTCTTGAATAGCTAGAAGGGAAGAGTGAGACTAAGAAGAGTATAATTTTTATCTTCGTCGTCATCATCATCATGTCAATCCCATGGGTTTTCACACTCTTCTGCCTTACCTACATACTGAGCGCCGCCAAGCTTCCTTAGGTCATCCATGTATCTGGACGTAGGTCTTTTCTTACCACGAGGGATCCCATCAAGGATCTCTCTGCATCACCGTTGGTCTGTCCTTGCTTCCTAGATCATACACAAACATTCATACAGTACAATAAAGTTCCATGAAAAGTTGCATGAAGGTTAACGATGGCCTCAGAGAAGTTCAAAACTGCTTTTATTGACGTTCTTGATGACGTAGTACGGTTAATGGTGATAAGAATAAAAGCTAGAACTGAACCCTGGATGACTAGGGAGATAATGGAGGCAATCAGACACAGAGATCACCTCGTTCGTAAGTTTACAAGAGACAGACATGATACACAAAAGCGAGCGAAAGGAGAATACTTAGACAGTAAGATCGAGGAAAATAAAATTAACCCCCCAAAACTCTGGGAGCAACTAAAAACCGTCGGACACAGCAGAAGAACGATCCAACCAAGTGTTAAACATGAGCTCTGTCACGACGCATCTGTAGTTACAAACCACTTTAATTCCTTGTATACAGCAGTTGCCTCATCTTTACTTAAGAACTGCCGATAGCTTCAAACAATTACAGTGTAGGGTCTGAAGCTTTTAAATTCCACTACAGAAAGAAAGGCATCACTCTAGATAGTATTAAAATCCGCGAGTGACAGAGGACTTTGTTCTAAAGGAGTTAGATAAACTGGACTTCGACAAGGGCACAAGTATTGACAGCATCTCAGCCAGGTTTTTAAGGGACGGTGCCACAATATTAAATTCACCAATAATACATGTAATTAATCTCTCCATTAGCATCAATACTGTACCAGATGAATGTAAGTTTGCCAGAGTGACACCTATCTATAGCATAAGAAAGGTGACTGGTCTGATGTAGTTAATTATAGGCCTGTCAGTATACTTTGTATTGTATCTAATATTATAGAGAGAACAGTGTACATATGTTCAGGTAGAAAGATCTCCGGGAGTATAATATTTTGTACAGCTACCAGTCTGATCCAACTCATTGACTATATTAGATTCCAAACAGCTCAGGGAAATTACACAGGTATGGTAACGATAAACTTACAAAGCCTTTGACACAGTTGATCATGATATACTGCAGGCTCTTGGCATTGGGTCTCTTGACTGGTTTAAATCACATCTTAACTAGAAACAATTTGTTACTGCAAATAACACTGAGTCAACATACATATTAATAGCCCCTGGAGTCCTACAAGGGAGGCTCCTAGGACCTGATTGTTTATGTAAACCACCTGCCCATTAGTGTTAATTAATGTCAGCTAAAGATTCAAATAAAATTGTTAACGAGTTATCATTTGAACTGGAGTCATGCAAACAGTAGCTCACAGACAACATATTGTTCCTAGATCTTGGGTAGATTAAAGTAATGTTATTAGGGTAAGAAAGACAAATCAAAGGGGTAAACCAATTCATTGTACTATCTGGGAATGAACCATCTCAACTGTAACCTCAGAGGACTAACTCTTGACTCTTGTTTATCTGGTGAATTAATCATAGATAATATGGTTAAAAAAGGTAATGCCAAAATAAAGTTTATCAATACAAATTTTCAATCCATCTCAGCTGATACCCGTAGGACCCTCTGCTTGTCGCTCACACAATGTCATCCAGGCTGTAACATAACTTCTGGGCTGCTGCTTCTGTTCGGAGATCACCTCAGCGAGTCTGGCGTAGAAACATCTTGCACTTGGTACCATCCCACCAGAGGTTGTGAACACTAGAGGAGTGAAGCTGCCTTGATTAACGTTTTGAATTCTTTCCCCATATGCCCTTCTCTTGTCGTTCTCGTTCCTCCTATGTGCAGCATCGAGAGCTAGGTTACGATGACATGCGGCCATGGGATCAAAAATCCTGATGTGGAAGAAAGCTTGCTGTCCCTGCGTCCAGAATCCTCAAGCACTGACGTCCACACGGGCTTCGTTAGATGTGTTTGAAGTCCTGTGTTGGAAGATCTCACCTTCCAATGGAAGGAGAGTCGGTTCTACCATGACATCCCGGCAGATTTCCTTCAACATATTTGCTGTGAGGTCCCTTACCTCGTCATGCCTCATGCATATGAAGCCCCCTTTCTTGCACACCATGGCGTGATCGCCATCATAGGAAGAGCCACACACGCATTGGGAGGGCAAACCTTCTACTGGCCGACCATACCTTAGAGCAATGGCATCTGTGAATTCTTGTTTATTAAGACTGAAACCATTTGCCCTTATCGGTAACGTAGTTAACCAGTTCGAGGCGCCCACCTCCTGTGCTATAGCTACTTTTTTTTCAAATTTTCTAGTACCTGCAGCAACAGTTGCTGCAACTTATCATTTTGGCAGTGTTGTCGATCTGTCGTAATGGACCAACGAATCTTATTTACTTCACTGGTATCCACTTCCCCTGTTGCATTTTGGGCTATTATGTGGTCCTTGAGGGCTGCCGTGAGCGTAAGTGAATTTTGATGTTCGGTGGCAGCAGTCTCCTCTGGATTGGTTAGTCCCATTCCTCCCAGTCTTGATGGAAGTGCAAGAAGTGCTCTTTCTGCTGGGGTTAAGTCAGAGGGTGGAGGAGGGGTCCGATATCAGGGATAGTACGCATCAGGTAGTTCCAGCGATGCTTGATTCCATGGGTGAAGGCAGCAAAGGCCGCATGTGGCTCTGTGTTAGCAATCTCAGACAGAGCTTGGATTTCGCTAACCCACTCATTCACCTTTCCAGCTACGTACTCGGTCTTGAAGTCCGTAGTGCCAATTACTGCGCCTAGATGTCTTTGGCCGTCCTTAGTTATTTTGACCTCACTTCCGCCAAAAACCTCCAATGCCCGTTCATAATGTTCTGGCTTCACGATGAGGAAGGACTTGCTGGCGTTTGGGTGGTACCCTATTTATGGACCTCACGATGTTACCAAGTCCCACCACTTTTTGATGCACTCCACTTTTCCTGCTCCTGTAAGGTCATCAGCATATGCCACTTGTTTGACCCCAGTTGTTTCAAATTTTATTTCTTGTTGGAGCACTGATAGGCCAATTGCATACATTACCATTGCAACAGGGTCCCCCTGTGTTGTTCCCTCTACTACTACTACTACTACTACTACTACTACTACTACTAATAATAATAATAATGATAACAATAATAATGAAACAGAAAGAAATACAAAAATTAAAACAAAAAAAAAGTGAGAAACAATATATGTTTGTTGTGTTGTCAATAGTAAGGGAAACAATTGAGACCCTGCAACTGTGTGTAATTGAAGCAGAAAGTCAGATCAGCAACCTGGGACTTGGTCAAAAGTTTTGTGATGCCATGTGGCAGCAGGGTCTACCATTAGACAATACATTATGCCTCCAATATCTTTCCAGACGGTAGTACTTCCCTGTTTGGTAGCTGCCTACTACCTACAACCTACTTGGGTTCATACAAAGGAGTGCTAGTGACAAGACTAGCAAGGTTATCCTAAAACTATATCTTGCGACTGTGAGACCTCACTTGGATTACGCAGTTCAGTTCTGGTCACCGCACTACAGAATGGATATAGAATCTCTTGAAAGAATTCAGAGGAGAATGACAAGACTAATCCCGGGCATTAGGAACCTTGGGTACAGAGACAGGTTAAAAACATCTTAATTTGCTCTCCCTCGAGAGACGTAGAGCGAGGGGCGATATGATCGAGGTGTATAAATGAAAGTCAGGGCTAAACAGAGGTGATATAACAAAGGTACTTAAACTATCCAACCAGGAGCGAACTCGTAACAATGGTTTTAAATTAGACAAATTTAGATTTAGGAGCGAGATAGGTAAACACTGGTTTGAAAATAGAGTAGTGGATGAGTGGAACAAGTTACCAAACATCATCATTAACTCGAATACGCTGGATAGTCTCAAACACAGGTTGGGTGGTATTATGAGCGATAGGGGTTGGGTGTACTGCAAATGGGACTGCCCAGTATGGGCCAATAGGCCCTCTGCAGTTTCCTCCATTCTCATGTTCTTATGTACTCCTGTCGACATATTATTAATGATTAAGACCAAGAGTAAGCCTAATCAAAGGACCCTCCTGGAAATAAGCACCTGACAGCTATCCTTGGTCAAGTTGCCTTACTGTTCGCCATTGTTGTTTACCTTCCCTGTCTCGGAACACAGGAAGGAGACTGTGTACTCCCACGGCCTACCTGCACTGTACACCTACATTGTCTATATTCATACTGCATAGCTTATAAACATGCTTGTAAACATTATTGTTATATTATTATTATTACAGACACACTTATGGTTGTAACGAGAACTCTATGTGTTGTAGTGTGACCTCCGTCGGTTCATGCATCCCTGCAACACATGGGGTAAGGGAATGTTCTTTGGTGGGTGTCGAAACTGTCGATGAATATGTGCATGAATGAATAAGTCAAACCCACCCAGACATAATGGCAGTCTGAGGCGCCACGCTATGGCGCTCCTACCTGGCGGGGACCACTCTGCTTCCCTCTACGCTGCTGTTTCTTAATACACGTCTGACGTAGACTCTGATCCTGTGCTGATGTTGGAGACTTTAATCGTGAATCTTTATGGAATAGCAGTTTGAGATTCCGAACATGTGTTAAATAGGGACTTTTAATAGTGAGTTTTCTTTCACTAGTTTTGTGTTCATTCTTATAATAAATTCACCCAGCGGCGACGTTCTGGTACGTTTACTCCGGCCCCCGGGTCCTTCACTTGTTTCTTCAAGGACTTGACTTAGATTTTCGGGAAGTGAGAGAAAATCAGATGCTAATGGAGAAGACGAAGAGAAGGTGGAGGAGGGGAGAGGGAGGGTGGATTGAGGTGATGTAGGGAGGGGGAGAAAGGGGAAGGAGGTAATACTGGAAAAGTAGGTAAGGGAAAGAAGATAGTGATGGAGAGGGAGGTGATGATGAAGTTAAGGGAGGGAGATATGGAGAAGGCATGCGGTTATGGGGGGGGGGGGGGGGGAGGGGATGTAGGTAGGTGGTGATGGGGAGGATAAGGCAGGAGAGAGGTGAGAAGGGAGATGGTTATATGTAAAGGGCAAGGGCGGAGGAAGAGGGTCATTAAGATGGGTGGGAAAGGGAAGGGACGTAATGCAGCTTGGCAAAGAGTAGGGCAGTGTGAGCGGCGGAAGAGACAGACGTGAGCTGCTTAACGAACGATGCAAAAAAACTCTTTCACTGGGAAGATTTGTTTTCACACACACAGCCAGACAGACAGACACACAGACAGACAGAGAGCTTTGAGCCTTTTCCTCCTCTCTGGAATTGCCTTCCCTCGTCCTCCCCAACAATGCCTCTCTTTTACTGACAACAGAAAAATTTATTAAATATCTGTGTGTGTGTGTGTGTGTGTGTGTGTGTGTGTGTGTGTGTGTGTGTGTGTGTGTGTGTGTTTTTAAATTACAGTAACATTTGGCCATCCGTTATATATATAATAGATATGTTTGTTATTTATCTTTTTATTCAACGTCAACATCAGTGTTAATTTGATATCACTTGTACAGGAAATATCAAGAATATTATCAACAGATGTTACTCAGTCTTGTAGCGTAGTTGGGGACTCGTGTGGCTCTGGTGGGTGTAGGGGTGTACCACTGTGTAGGGGTGTACCACTGTGTAGGGGTGTACCACTGTGTAGGGGTGTGCCACTGTGTAGGGGTGTACCACTGTGTAGGGGTGTACCACTGTGTAGGGGTGTGCCACTGTGTAGGGGTGTACCACTGTGTAGGGGTGTACCACTGTGTAGGGGTGTACCACTGTGTAGGGGTGTACCACTGTGTAGGGGTGTGCCACTGTGTAGGAGGGTACCACTGTGTAGGGGTGTGCCACTGTGTAGGGGTGTGCCACTGTGTAGGGGGGTACCACTGTGTAGGGGTGTGCCACTGTGTAGGGGGGTACCACTGTGTAGGGGTGTGCCACTGTGTAGGGGGTACCACTGTGTAGGGGTGTGCCACTGTGTAGGAGGGTACCACTGAGTAGGGGTGAACCACTGTGTAGGAGGGTACCACTGTGTAGGGGGGTACCACTGTGTAGGGGTGTGCCACTGTGTAGGAGGGTGCCACTGTGTAGGGGTGTGCCACTGTGTAGGAGGGTATCACTGTGTAGGAGGGTACCACTGTGTAGGAGGGTACCACTGTGTAGGGGGGTACCACTGTGTAGGGGTGTGCCACTGTGTAGGAGGGTATCACTGTGTAGGAGGGTACACCACTGTGTAGGGGGGGGTACCACTGTGTTGGGGGGGTACCACTGTGTACCCCAACCCAGTTTAAAACATCTCCAACACCATGAACCTCCAATTCACGTAATAGTCTTTCGTGGGGGACACTGTCGAAGGCTTTACTTAAGTCGAGATAAACCACATCATAATCGTGTCCCTCGTCCACTGATTTGAAAACAGTTGAAAATAATGTTAATAGATTAGTCAGACACGAACGCCCACTTGTGAAGCCATGTTGGGAATCATTGATCAACTTGTGCTTCTCCAGATGATTTCGAATAGAGCTTGAAATTATTGCTTCCAGTAATTTGCCCACAATTAATGTTAAACTGATTGGACGGTAGTTAGAGGATAGTGAACTATCTCCCTTCTTGAAAATCGGTATCACATTCGCTATCCTCCAGGATTCAGGTACTACACCCGTTTTTAATGACATGTAAACAAGTTTGCTAAGGGCATACAAAATTTTTCCTTACATTCCTTTAATACTCTGGCAAATATCTCGTCGGGACCTGGTGACTTATTAGGCTTTAGTTTGTCTTTTTGCTTACTAACGTCATTATTAGTTACTACTATCTCGCTTAATCTATTTTCTTCACTATCTCTGTATATAGTCGGTGCCGCGGGTATCATATTTATATTCTTGGTGGTGAAAACTGTTGAAAAATATCTATTCAGATTATTGCCCAATTCTCCGTCGTTATCAGGTTGATCGCCGGCATCTGACTGTAATGGTCAATTTTTTCTCCCAGATGTATTAGCTAGTTTCAGCCCCGTCGTTTGTAAGCATTTGCTCAGGATCGGAGCCTTACCTGAGTTGGGATCAGATACATACCTCTCACTTTTATCAATTATACTTACATTATTCTCCATTGTCCTCTTTACTATGCTTAGTGACTTATTCTTAAGTTTTATCAGCAGTCCCCGAGGGTAACACGGTTTCTTGAATGAACCGATTATGTATGCACATTCCTCCTCCAGGAATTCCTCACTGTATATCCTTTTTATTTTTTATTTTATTTTATATATATATATATTTTTATATATATATATATATATATATATATATATATATATATATATTATATATATATATATGTATATATTTTTTTTTTTTTTTTACGGGCATTAGCCCACCCGGGCACAGGTCATTTTATGACCCACATCAAGGCCTGGGGGACAAAAATAGAATAAAATAATAATAATTATAATAATGATAATAATAATAATAATAATAATACTAAGAATAAGAATAAAATTAATAAAACTTAACATAAATAATAACAATAATAGTACGGTAACAGTAAGGAGCCATAATTGAAAAAAAAAAATCAATAGTGAGAAACAATATATGTTTGTTGTGTTGTCAATGTAAGAGAAACAATTGAGACCCTGCAATTGTGTGTAAATGAGACAAAAAAGTCAGTTGAGCAACCTGGGATTTGGTCACAATTTTCGTGATGCCATATGGCAGCAGGGTCTACCATTAGACAACACATTATGATTCCAATATCTTCCCAGGCGGTAGTACCTCCCTGGTTGGCAGCTGCCTACTTACCTACTACCTTTAATTCACTGATCCTACCACATTTGGTAGCCGAACATCTTATTAATTATGCCGAAATAAATACACATTGCATTACTTATGCTAAACTATATATCAAAGTAAATGCATACCAGGTATCTAAATATCTATCATCCATGGTCTTATAATGTTTCACACAGAGTGTGGACAGATACTTTTTTGAAATGCTTTACACAAGCTACAAAAATATCTGCATATTTTTTTTTGCTAGACAATATTATACAACGGGCGAAGGATTTTGACAACCCTACTGAGACAACAGGAGCCGCAGTGTTCATTTTGACACCCATCGGTCACCACAGGAAAGATATTTTCTGTAGTGAGTGTGCGTAGACATAACACAGGAAGGCAGCCACTGCACCCGACCGCCTCTACTTCCCAAATTGTAAAGTTCGGAACCCATTTACAAATGAGTGGACTAGACGTGAACCGGAATCGAACCTTAGGACAGGAGGTGAGTGCAGTATCCACTGTGCCACCATATTCGATATTAATGGAGAGTCTTATTTATTAGTGAGAGGAAGGTTCAACCCAAGTCGACGAGAACTCTCATTTAAACTTAGGGAGAACATGATGTTGATGAGTTAACACACGGCGCCAGTTTTTAATCAGCAAACTTCAAAATTAGAAACTGTCTGAAAACATTCCCTCAGGCCCGTGGTATTTGGTGCACTTTTTGATGAACATTACGCAGGAGGAGTAAAGTGAGATACTCGGTCTCACTCACAGGTTGATGGGTTTTGAAAATGGCCTCTGTCCTGACCGACACATGCGTGGAATTACTGATAAAAACAAAACAACATCCCCTTCCGTGCGTATACTGTCCACGCAGTAGGTGATCCAGGAGCCTGACAGATCAACCAATCACGAAACCGTTTGAATATTGGGCCGAATAATTGACCAACCACAGACAATATAATAAATATCTTTCACGTGGCGACCAATCAAAACGGGTTTTTTTTTATATAATGATGTGACGAAAATGGTCCAGTCAGAGTCAACAAGAACCACCACCATCGTATATTTTTCTCATATAAAATGTTCTGCTGCTCCATAAACCCTGAGAATCATACTCGTGGACCCGAAGCAGCAGAAAGTGATGAATTATTCTGTCTTTAAATGCTTCGGAATCACGGGTCTGAATCTCGGGGTTCGTGGATAAGGAGAAGAGGCGACAGGACTTTAGTGGGTGACTCTACGTACCATCAAGTAAGAGTAGAAGGTAAACTCACATCAAGGTAACGGAAACTGATCTTCTGTTATCCTATACACGTTGTTGGTTAAATAAATAACCAATGAGACACCATTTTTTCGTCTAGTAATTACCTGTTGTGCTTTGTGTGTGGCCAACGAAAAGAGTTACTAATAACACACAAACTAATTTTTACTCTCTACAACTTCCTCCAGATATTGAAAAAAAAAAATGCAGAAAGTATGTAAATAGTTGTGCTACTTGGGGACGCGGCATTTAAAGAATTCCTGAAAGAGTGAAGCTTCTTCCAATACACAAGCTGCTTCTGGTACCTGGCCACTGTGCAGCTGGTATGTGAGTATGACAGCACACGACGATACCAACACAGTAACATTTTTAACGTGGCTAACTGGCTCACGTTCACCATAACTCGGATAATAACTGATTTTGGGCAATTATTATTATTATTATTATTATTATTATTATTATTATTATTAGGGTGCGGCGAATTAATTTGATAACAAACATTCGATTCTTATCCCAACTTTAGGCGATGGAGTGTAATGCATGCCACAGTAGCTCCTTGTGTGTACCTAAGAAGGATTAGTGTCCAGTGTATTGTGTCTTTACCCATGGGACCATCTCTTACCCACACTGTAAACATCCTTATTAACCTCTCTCTCTCTCTCTCTCTCTCTCTCTCTCTCTCTCTCTCTCTCTCTCTCTCTCTCTCTCTCTATGTAATCTATCTATCTATCTTTGCGTTCATTTATCTATCTATTTGCTGTATCTGTCTATCTACTGTACCTGTCTATCTACTGTACCTGTCTACCTATTGTACCTCTGTCTAACAAGCGGTGAGGTGTGTGAAACTCAAGCAAGTGAAAGGTCAATGGAAGAACCTTGACTCAACCGATGGATGTGTTGCGTGTGTGGGTGGTGGTGGGTGGCACTGAGTGGTGGTGGGTGGCACTGAGTGGTGGTGGGTGGAGGTGGGTGGCACTGGGTGGAGGTGGGTGGCATTGGGTGGTGGTGGGTGGTATTGAGTGGTACTGGGTGGTGGAGGGTGGCTCTGGATGATGTTGGGTGGCTCTTGATGATGTTGGGTGGCACTGGGTGGTGGTGGGTGGCACTGGGTGGTGGTGGGTGGCACTGTGACGCTTTATGGCTCGTTGTGGTTAAGAGTATCCTGTAATGTGAGATCTTTTATTCACGTCACCTGTGTGTGTGTGTGTGAGGGAATAGTCTAGTGGTCTATTTTGAAGAAGTAGGATTCATTCTTGGAACGACGACTCTGTTCACAGCATCACTGTAGTAAGTTAAGAACATAAGAATATCACTAGGCAGTCCCGTCTCCACCCAACCCCTATCGCTCATATATCTGTCCAAACCCATATTTAAACTTACCCAGTGTGTTGAGTTAACGATGATGTTTGGTAACTTGTTCCAGTCGTCCATTACTCTATTTTCAAACCAATGTTTACCTATCTCGCGCCTAAATCTAAATTTGTCTAATTTAAAACCATTGCTACGAGTTCGCTCCTGGTTGGATAGTTTAAGTACCTTTGTTATATCACCTTTGTTTAACCCTGACTTCCATTTATACACCTCGATCATATCGCCCCTCACTCTACGTCTCTCGAGGGAGTGCCTGGGATTAGTCTTATCATTCTCCATTGAATTCTTTCTAGGGATTCTATATCCATTTTGTAGTAGGGTAACTAAAACTGAACTGCATAATCCAAGTGATAACTCACGAGCGCAAGATATAGTTTTAGGATAACCTCGCTAGTCTCGTAACTAACACTCCTTTGTATGAACCCAAGTACTTGTTTAGCCTTGTTTCGAGCAAATACACATTGTTGTCTTGGTTTAAGATTCCTATTTATCATTACCAGTGCGTATCCTTAATAAAAACGGTCCCAGGAACCTCGATCGTAACATTAATACTACAGATCACAATTGGTGGTAAACAGTGTTGACGGGAGCCTCAGTAATCACAGATTTATATAAAAAAAAATGTGAAAGTAACAAGAAATGCACAAGTAGCAGAGGCGTTAGTCCAAATACGCAAAACAGCCAAAAATAGACGGGTGATGAGAGCCTGAAAACTGACGTGTGGGTCGTGTGGAAGTCAGAGCCTGAATGAACGCTAGTGGGCGCTAAGACGACGTCCCTCGAGGCATCTATAGCCATTGTCAAAGAATGTGAGTATGATAGAACATTCGAGAACACTTCCCTAGTTCCCTCGTTCCCGTTATAAGGAACTTGTATCTATATGGGATTATACTGTATGTGTAACGCTGACTACAGTAGAACATATATGACAAAGCTTTATATACATATTTATATATGGTCATGAAACATTGAGCATTTACACACTACTGTCACAGACATATGGGATATGTAGTATATCCCAATGCATAGGAGCTTTCCACACTAGTAATAGCTTATAGCAGGAGCTTACATGTGTGTGTGTGTGTGTGTGTGTGTGTGTGCGTGTGTGTAATAATAATAATAATAATAATAATAATAATAATAATAATAATAAATAATAAACGGTTTATTAATAGAGTTGCAGCCGGTGGCTGAAAATATACAGACTTACATGTGATTTAGACATAATGATATAATATGCGTTGAATACATTTACAGGGCTGTACAGTACATAAATCAGGAGTTGTATATTATTTTAGCAATAGATGGGATGGTGCTATTCTTATATCTATCGGTGCGGGCTCTTATGGGCTGAATTTTGTTGTAGTGGCGGACTGCACGAGGTGGGTGGGGGGCTGCCCGTGGCAGGAGGTGGCGATGACGAGGGTGGTGCATTAGTTGGCTGCCAAACCTCTCCAGGGTGGAGAGAGCTTTGATGTAGCCAGAGTATTCTGCGCCGAGCATGATTCTGCAGGCCCTCTTCTGCAGCTTCTCTAGCTGACGTTGTTGGGTGGAGTTGAGAGAAGACGACCAGGCTGGTGATGCATACCGTACGTTAATTTGAGGCGTATAAATGCATTATAGATAGTCTTCAGCTCTGGCATGGGTGCCCCAAGTGACCTGAGTCGTCGTAGCATGTAGAGTCGGTACGAGGCTACCTTGATTGTGTTGTTTACATGGGCCTTCCAGTCCAGTTTGTGGTCTATAGTTACACCCAGGAGCTTGGCAGACTGCACTAACTGGAGAGGATGTAACTGCCGGAGCTTGCACTGAAGTGGTGGCCGAATTGAAGTGCATGACTTCTGTTTTGGTGTTATTGACGGTGACCTTGTTCTCCATAGTCCATGCCTGTAGCCTGTCCAGGGTCCCTTGTAGCGATGAGTAGTCTGGTGCGCAGTGTTGTCCACTGTAACCCCAACAGTGCAGTCATCCATGTGCTTCCACCTGTGAGGAGTGTCCGATAGAGTGTCGTTGATCAGGATTAGGAAGCACAGTGGTCCCATCTTGGTCCCCTGGGGAACATCGCAGGTGAGGTGTTGGAATGTGGAGACAGAACCCTGGTACCTGACTGCCTGACGATGCTCACTCAGGAAATCAGTGAGCAATGAGACCAGGTTGGTGGGCAGCCCTAGTGCAATGACCTTGTTGATAACAGTGCAGTGATCAACAAGGTCAAAAGTCTTCCTGAAATCAACAAGGGCAACGGCCAGTGATGTCTTACGTTTCTCCAGGTTTTTGTGCAAAAAGTCCAAGAAACTAACTAAGCAGTGTGATGAAGAAGAGGTCCTCATATTGCCAAATTGCTGTGGGTCAATTGATTGATAAATACTAGCAAATGCCCATTCAAAAACAAAGTCTTCACAGAGTAGACTGGGTATGGGGGTAATGGTAACTGGCCTGAGGTCGTTAGGGGACTGTAGGGTGGTGACCTTGGGGATAGGGGTGACAAATGCGGTTTTCCATTTGCTTTGTGTGAGGGATGCATTAGTAATGGAACAGAGGGGGGATGGGAAGTTTGACTGCAAACTCCTTGTAAATTTTGATTGGGAGGTCAATTGGGGTTGTAGAGCGTTTGGATTTAAATTTCAGGAGTTTGTTGGCAATTTCAAATGAGTGGACACTGGGAGGGGGGGAGGGGGAAGGTAAGTAGGCCTGGAGGAGAGTGAGGTCAAGACTGGGTAGGGTATGACATATGGTAGCAAAGTGGTTATTAATTATCTCAGCCGCCTCCTCACTTGGTAAATGAGAGATGAAAGGAAATGTGGGAGACTGGCGGTTAAGACCACGGAGATCTTTACCTTAGAGTACCACTGACCGATGCCGACCTCCTTGAGGCCGTGCACTTTCCTGGGATAATGAGACTTCTTGGCTGAGTTGATTTCCCTGATGGCTTGGTTACGTAGCCTTTTGTACAGGCCATTGTTGGTGAAGTATGCCTTGTTGAGCTGCTCAATTAGTCTGTGTGTGCGTGTGTGTGTGTGCATGTGTGTGTGTATGTGTGTACATGTATGTGTGTGTGTGTGTGTGTGTGTGTGTGTGTGTGTGTGTGTGTGTGTGTCAGCTCTGTAGTGCTAACTCAAATAAATCAAATTCATGCTTGTATTGTATAACAGTATAATTATATAAGGGTACAATCTCAGGGACGATTTGAATGTTATCTCTCTCTCTTTCTCTGCTAATAAGTCCTGTCGATGAGTGGTGAGTGATAATGAGTAGGGACCCATCGAGGGAGAATGGAAATATATCCGACGTCCTCCCTCGAGGGAAGACGGAACCATCCAAGATGGCTCTCAATAACGTCTTCCTCTCGTCAAGGATATCAAACTACTGCCCGCATTAGGTGGCCAGCTACTTAGTGCCTTAGCTCAGCACTAAGTGACGCGACTTTCCGTGGGTACACCTTATCACGTGCTCTGAACATGCTACCTCATAGGTAGTGGAAAGTTACAGGGGATGATAGAGTATATAAATCAAATGTAATTGACCCATTTATATAATACTTCTGCCTATAAGACAGGGGCTATTACAGTATGAAGGTCACATTAGGGCTGAGGGTCACACAAGGGCTTAAGGTCACGTAAGGTTTGAAGGTCAGAGGAAGGAGTCAGTAGAAGGAATTTTAGTGCCATTTCATGGATAAGCTAAAAACCTCCCGGATAATTATGACTAGTTAACTGGATAATTATGCCTGGTTAACTGGATAATTATGATTGGTTAACTGGATAATGGAGACTGGTTAACTGGATAATTATGACTGGTTAACTGGATAATTATGACTGGTTAACTTGATAATTATGCCTGGTTAACTGGATAATTATGATGAGTTAACTGGATAATGGAGACTGGTTAACTGGATAATTGAGACTGGTTAACTGGATAATTATGATTGGTTAACTGGATAATTATGACTGGTTAACTGGGTAATGGAGACTGGTTAACTGGATAATTGAGTCTGGTAACAGGATAATTATGACTGGTTAACTGGATAATTATGACTGGTTAACTGGATAATTATGAATGGTTAACTGGACAATGGCGACTGGTTAACTGGATAATTATGACTGGTTAACTGGACAATTTGAATGGATAACTGGATAATTATGACTGGTTAACTGGATAATTATGAATGGCCAACTGGATAATTATGACTGGTTAACTGGATAATGGAGACTGGTTAACTGGATAATTATGACTGGTGAACTGGATAATTATGACTGGTTAACTGGATAATTAAGACTGGTTAACTGGATAATGGAGACTGGTTAACTGCATAATTATGACTGGTGAACTGGATAATTATGACTGGTGAACTGGATAATTATGACTGGTTAACTGGATAATTATGACTGGTTAACTGGATAATTAAGACTGGTTAACTGGATAATGGAGACTGGTTAACTGCATAATTATGACTGGTGAACTGGATAATTATGACTGGTTAACTGGATAATTATGATTGGTTAACTGGATAATTGAGACTAAGTTTAATGCTGTAATTAAGATTGTGATTAACTGGATAACTGAGATTATGGTTAACTGGATAATCAGGACTTTAAGTGGTCAGGCTGGTGTCAGCTACCGGGTAATTAAGACGGGATCATCATGACTGTGGTTAACTGGATAATGAATACTGGTTAACATGGATTAACTGGAAAATATTGTGGTTATATAGTTTAATCAGACACTTGGTTAACTGGTCTTGGCTAACTGGTTAATAAACTTGGTTAACTGGTTAATTCACTTAGTTAACTGGTTAAGACACGCAGTTAACCGGTTAATGCATCATCTGGTGTTAACCAGGAAATTACATAAATACGACAGTACTATTAAAGGGTTGATTAAGTAACGTGTTTAACAGGTAGATTAAGTAACGTGGTTAACAGGTAGATTAAGTAATGTGGTTAACAGGCAAATTAAGTAACGTAGTTAACTCGGCAATCTTAAACTAGAAGACTCGTAACAAGACAGAGGGCATCACTTATAGGCGATCTCTTCCCAGATTAGGTGTGTGTGTGTGTGTGTGTGTGTGTGTGTGTGTGTGTTTTATCTTCTACAGGGTTCCGTCTTCGTCTATTTCTTTTATTAGAGCAAACACCACTATCACCATCACCATAACCACCACCACTATCACCATCACCATAACCACCACCACTATCACCATCACCATAACCACCACCACTATCACCATCACCATAACCACCACCACTATCACCATCACCATAACCAACACCACTATCACCATCACCATAACCACCACCACTATCACCATCACCATAACCACCACCACTATCACCATCACCACCACCACTATCACCATCACCATAACCACCACCACTATCAACATCACCATAACCACCACCACTATCAACATCACCATAACCACCACCACTATCACCATCACCATAACCACCACCACTATCACCATCACCATAACCACCACCACTATCAACAGCACCATAACCACCACCACTATCACCATCACCATAACCACCACCACTATCACCGTCACCATAACCACCACCACTATCACCATCACCATAACCACCACCACTATCAACATCACCATAACCACCACCACTATCACCATCACCATAACCACCACCACTATCAACATCACCATAACCACCACCACTATCAACATCACCATAACCACCACCACTATCAACATCACCATAACCACCACCACTATCACCATCACCATAACCACCACCACTATCACCATCACCATAACCACCACCACTATCACCATCACCATAACCACCACCACTATCACCATCACCATAACCACCACCACTATCACCATCACCATAACCAACACCACTATCACCATCACCATAACCACCACCACTATCACCATCACCATAACCACCACCACTATCACCATCACCACCACCACTATCACCATCACCATAACCACCACCACTATCAACATCACCATAACCACCACCACTATCAACATCACCATAACCACCACCAATATCACCATCACCATAACCACCACCACTATCACCATCACCATAACCACCACCACTATCAACAGCACCATAACCACCACCACTATCACCATCACCATAACCACCACCACTATCACCGTCACCATAACCACCACCACTATCACCATCACCATAACCACCACCACTATCAACATCACCATAACCACCACCACTATCACCATCACCATAACCACCACCACTATCAACATCACCATAACCACCACCACTATCAACATCACCATAACCACCACCACTATCAACATCACCATAACCACCACCACTATCACCATCACCATAACCACCACCACTATCACCATCACCACCACCACCATCACCATCACCATAACCACCACCACTATCACTATCACCATCACCATAGCCACCACCACTATCACTATCACCACCACCACCACTATCACCATCACCATATCCACCACCACTATCACTATCACCACCACCACCACTATCACCATCACCATAGCCACCACCACTATCACTATCACCACCATAACCACCACCACTATCAACATCACCATAACCACCACCACTATCACCATCACCATAACCACCACCACTATCACCATCACCATAACCACCACCACTATCACCATCACCATAACCACCACCACTACCACTATCACTATCACCACCACCACCACCATCATAACAACTGTTACACGAATGGCTGCCACATGATTCGTCACATTAGAGAACGGGACAGCTAGCGTCCTCTTGAAGCTTCGAAAATATGTTTTGAACCAGCAGTGATTCGTTTACGTGGGATATAAAACTCTGAAGCCTCGAAGAGATGTTTTGAACCAGCAGTGATTCGTTTACGTGGGATATAAAACTCTGAAGCCTCGGAGAGATGTTATGAACCAGCAGTGATTCGTTTACGTGGGATATAAAACTCTGAAGCCTCGGAGAGATGTTATGAACCAGCAGTGATTCGTTTGCGTGGGATATAAAACTCTGAAGCCTCGGAGAGATGTTATGAACCAGCAGTGATTCGTTTGCGTGGGATATGAAACTCTGAAGCCTCGAAGAGATGTTTTGAAGCAGGAGTGAATCGTTTACGTGGGATATAAAACTGGGAATGTGGCTCAAAAAATCAGTAGTGCCGATCGGTAAACGAGAGAGGACAGACTAGACCTTCGCTGAGGCGCTCTCCTAATGGACGTTCTCGTGAGTGTTGTGTGGTGATCAAGGGGCTTTGGTAATTGGTTAATGTTAGGATATTATACTAGTGTGAGGATAGTTTAGGAAGTTACAACCCTTACTACTGTACCTGGCGACCTGATGAGGGGATGCTTGTGTGTGTTTACAAGCCAATGTAATGTTAAACTGGTTGTGTTTGTTTGTCTACCCCTCGTGTATACAAACCTGGCCACGGAATGCAACAGCCACCATCACCATAGCCAGCACCATCACCACCATAACCACTACCGCCACAACCATCTACAGTTTAACCCCCCACCCACCCTCCTCCTTCCCGTGTATTCTTCCGCCACCTTTATCTGTTTGGCTAGGCGCCCGTGGATAACCGCTGTGCCAGGGAGGTGCTATATCTTGCTTCGTAATGAGCATTCCAGGAGAAGATTACCTCCCCTCCACCCTCAACTCCCATCCAACCCCCTCCCATCCACCACTCTCCGCCACCCAGCCCCCTCTCCCCTCAGACACCTCAACTCCCATTCCCGCCACTGATTGGAGACGATAAGGAAGTTGTATATCTTTCTCACGTTCTCATTAAAGTGAACATGAAACAGGGTATATATATATTTATATATATATATATATATATATATATATATATATATATATATATATAAAATCAACGACCTCCAGCAAGGATCGAACCCTCGACCTACTGTTATATGGACTAAAATGAAGTATATATATATATAATATATATATATATATATATATATATATATATATATATAGTAAGTCCAAGCAGCACCACCTGTTATGATTCTCTCACTCTGGCATCTTTCATGAGGTAAGTATATAATAGATGAATGAATGGGTGGATGGATGGACAAATACATACATACATACATACATACGCGTATTAGTTTGATTTCATGCCAATTCCCGTCTTGTGTGTGTGTGTGTGTTTGTGTGTGTGTGTATGTGTGCACGCGCCATCAAGACGCCCTGCGTGGCTTACCTGGCACTGTTAATGGCCTCACCTGTGTAAACACTGACCTGGAAGGTATGTGTGTGTGTGTGTAATAATAATAAATTAATAATAATAAACGGTTTATTAACAGAGTTGCAGCAGGTGGCTGAAAATATACAGACTTGCATTTGATTTAGACATAATGATATAATATGCGTTGAATACATTTACAGGGCTGTACAGTACATAAATCAGGAGTTGTTTATTATTTTACCAATAGATGGGATGGTGCTATTCTTATATCTGTCGGTGCTGGCTCTTATGGGCTGAAATTTGTTACACTGGCGGACTGTGCGAGGTGGGTGGGGGGCGGCGATGACTAGGGTGGTGCAGTAGTTCACTGGCAAACCTTGCAAGTGTTTGGTGGTGGAGGTCACTGAGGGATGACATTTCCAGGGTGGAGAGAGCGTTGGTGTAGCCGGAGTATTCTGCACCGAACATGATTCTGCAGGCCCTTTTCTGTACCTTCTCTAGCTGACGTTGTTGCGTGGAGTTGAGAGAAGACGACCAGGCTGGTGACGCATACGTTAGTTTGGGGTGAATAAAGCCATTGTAGATGGTCCTCAGCTCTGGCGTGGGTGTCCCAAGTGACCTAAGTCTTCGTAGCATGTAGAGTCGGTGCGAGGCTGCCTTGGTTGTGTTATTTACATGGGCCTTCCACTCCAGCTTGTGGTCTATGGTAACACCCAGGAGTTTGGCAGACTGCACTAACTGGAGAGGATGGGCAGTATATTGGGCACCCACTGTGACTGCTGGAGCTAGCACTGGATTGGTGGCGGTATTGATGTGCATAACTACGGTTTTGGTGTGGTTGATGGTGACCTTGTTCTCCATAGTCCATGCCTGTAGCCTGTCCAGGGTACCTTGTAGCAGTGAGTAGTCTGGTGCGGTGTTGTCTACTGTAACCCCCACAGTGCAGTCATCCACGTGCTTCCACCTGTGAGGAGTGTCCGATAGAGCGTCGTTTATCAGGATGAGGATGTGTGTGCGTGAGGCGTTCACGTCTCTCACCCTCCCACCCTCTTCCCAAATCTTTTAATTTCTTCATGTAAATGCAAATTGAGGCTGAGATTGGTATAGCAAATGTGTAAGGACAAGCTTTTTGGGGAGCCCAGGCTGGACACCCTTGTGGAGGATAGGGAGAGGGGAGGGTAATGAGGCAGGGGAGCGAGAAAGGGGAAGGGTAGGGGAGAAAAAGGGAGGGAAGTTGTAAGGGGAGAAGAGGACGAGGGAGGGTAGAGCGGAAGGATGGTAGTGGGGAGGTGGTTAGTGGTGAAGGGGAAATAAAGTAGTGACTCAAGTTATTTTACAGTATATATTAACACTAATTACATAACATCCTTTGATACAATTTCTAACTTAACTGGGATTAGTTTACATACATGACGCACAACCCCTGATGCTTTTGACACAACATTGTGGCACATTATCACTAGAAACGGGTCAAGTGTAGTGAAGTGAAGTGTAATAGTGTGTGTCAAGTTTAAGGTTAACTACTCTTGCTGACACCATTATCCTCACACTACTGACATGCTGACACTATCATTCGGACTCTACATACATGCTGACAACATTATCCTCACACTACTGACATGCTGACACTATCATTCGGACTCTACATACATGCTGACAACATTATCCTGAAACTAGTGACATGCTGACACCATTATCCTCACACTACTGACACCATTATCCTAACTCTAGTATCATGCTGACACCATTATCCTGACACTGTTGACACCATTATCCTGACACTACTGACTGGTTGATACTATTGACACCATTATCTTGACATGAGATACTGACAGTGTTCCCCTGACACTACTGACACCATTATCCCGACACTACTGAGGGTTGACACGACACTACCGAAGAGTTACGTGAGGCAACAAAATCATGTGTAGTGGTGATGATGGCTGGAGGATGAGAGTGATGATGGCTGGAGGATGAGAGTGATGATGGCTGGAGGATGAGTGAGATGATGGCTGGAGGATGAGAGTGATGATGGCTGGAGGACGAGAGTGATGATGGCTGGAGGACGAGAGTGATGATGGCTGGAGGATGAGAGTGATGATGGCTGGAGGACGAGAGTGATGATGGCTGGAGGACGAGAGTGATGATGGCTGGAGGATGAGAGTGATGATGGCTGGAGGATGAGAGTGATGATGGCTGGAGGATGAGAGTGATGATGGCTGGTGGATGAGAGTGATGATGGCTGGAGGATGAGAGTGATGATGGCTGGAGGATGAGTGATGATGGCTGGAGGATGAGAGTGATGATGGCTGGAGGATGAGAGTGATGATGGCTGGAGGATGAGAGTGATGATGGCTGGAGGATGAGAGTGATGATGGCTGGAGGATGAGAGTGATGATGGCTGGAGGATGAGAGTGATGATGGCTGGTGGATGAGAGTGATGATGGCTGGAGGATGAGAGTGATGATGGCTGGAGGATGAGAGTGATGATGGCTGGTGGATGAGAGTGATGATGGCTGGAGGATGAGAGTGATGATGGCTAGAGGATGAGTGATGATGGCTGGAGGATGAGTGATGATGGCTGGAGGATGAGAGTGATGATGGCTGGAGGATGAGAGTGATGATGGCGGGAGGACGAGAGTGATGATGGCTGGAGGATGAGAGTGATGATGGCTGGAGGATGAGAGTGATGATGGCTGGAGGATGAGAGTGATGATGGCTGGAGGATGAGTGATGATGGCTGGAGGATGAGAGTGATGATGGCTGGAGGATGAGAGTGATGATGGCTGGAGGACGAGAGTGATGATGGCTGGAGGGTGAGAGTGATGATGGCCGGAGGATGAGAGTGATGATGGCTGGAGGATGAGTGATGATGGCTGGAGGATGAGAGTGATGATGGCTGGAGGACGAGAGTGATGATGGCTGGAGGATGAGAGTGATGATGGCTGGAGGATGAGAGTGATGATGGCTGGAGGATGAGTGATGATGGCTGGAGGATGAGAGTGATGATGGCTGGAGGATGAGAGTGATGATGGCTGGAGGATGAGAGTGATGATGGCTGGAGGATGAGAGTGATGATGGCTGGAGGATGAGTGATGATGGCTGGAGGATGAGAGTGATGATGGCTGGAGGATGAGAGTGATGATGGCTGGAGGATGGGAATCAATTCTGAGGTCAGTACGGCCGCTCTGTTACCTGGCTGACTGGGTATTATTGGATTAATGCCTCTTTTCATTATCTCACTGTTCGCTAATTGGTTGTGTGGTGGTTAGTGGGGGGGGGGGGGGTGGTGGTCGTTTGACGAGAGGTGTGGGATGGATGGTGGTGGGTAGATGTATGGTAGAGGAAGAGGGATGGATGGTGGAAGAGGCAGGGAGGGAGGATGGATGGTAGATGAGGAGGGATGGATGGATGGTAGATGAGGAGAGAGGATGGATGGTAGAGGAGGAGGGAGGATGGATGGTAGATGAGGAGGGATGGATGGATGGTAGATGAGGAGGGATGGATGGATGGTAGATGAGGAGGGAGGATGGATGGTAGATGAGGAGGGAGGATGGATGGTAGAGGAGCAGGGAGGATGGATGGTAGAGGAGGAGGGATGGATGGATGGTAGATGAGGAGAGAGGATGGATGGTAGAGGAGGAGGGAGGATGGATGGTAGATGAGGAGGGATGGATGGATGGTAGATGAGGAGAGAGGATGGATGGTAGAGGAGGAGGGAGGATGGATGGTAGATGAGGAGGGATGGATGGATGGTAGAGGAGGAGGGAGGATGGATGGTAGAGGAGGAGGGAGGATGGATGGTAGATGAGGAGGGATGGATGGATGGTAGATGAGGAGGGAGGATGGATGGTAGAGGAGGAGGGAGGATGGATGGTAGATGAGGAGGTAGGATGGATGGTAGAGGAGGATGGAGGATGGATGGTAGATGAGGAGGGAGGATGGATGGTAGAGGAGCAGGGAGGATGGATGGTATAGGAGGAGGGAGGGATGGATGGTATAGGAGGAGGGATGGATGGTAGATGAGGAGAGAGGATGGATGGTAGAGGAGGAGGGATGGATGGATGGTATAGGAGGAGGGAGGGATGGATGGTAGAGGAGGAGGGATGGATGGTAGAGGAGGAGGGAGGATGGATAAAATGAACAATTGAGGAGAGAATGGACAATTAGTAAAGGGAGAACCATCATGTGCGGCAGTAAAGAAAGTGAACTTAGATCAGGACCCGAGTGTTCTAAATTAACACACACACACTCACACACACACACACACCATACCCCACACACATACCACACGCACACACACCACACACACACACACACCACACACACCACACACACACACACACACACACACATACCTCTATCACCATAATATAATTTTCCCCTCGAGTGCCTACATACACAGGATTCCTCCTCGACCCAGTCAAGTGTAAAGGTGTGTGAAGGTGTTATGGTGGGTGACTCACGAGGCATTATTAAACATCTTTATTCTTCACTCTGGCGTTTCCAAGAATACGCTCCTCTTCCCTTATGCGCTGTAGTGGAAAAATAGGATGATTATATTAAGACCGTGTCGTAAGGGGGAACACATTTTTGGATCAATTGAAAATTAGACACCTCCGTTCATTTCACCTAACGCTCACCTAACCAACCTTATCCTAACTTAACTAATCTAACCTAAGTTAACTTAACCCCCACGAGGTAGTATTAGGTCAGGTTAATCTTCAGGCGAAATAAATTGGGGTGTCTAATCTTCAGGTGATCCATTATTCTCTTTGGTTAGGATTTTCTTATTTTTGGGACGTACTGTGTTCACAGAAACAAATGCTAAAGTCTTGTTCCCCATTTTAAACTTGCGTTCATGATGAAGGCGAGACAGGTGCAGTGTGAGTGTGTGTGTGTGTGTGTGTGTGTGTGTGTTAGCTGGCAGGGGCATCCCCCTCTGGGGCAGTGTAATTTTGTGGGTCTCTGAGTGTGGCTGGAACTGACCTGACCTGACTTTCTAGTTCTCAAAGAGTTTTTTTAACTCCGAAGGGATCAAGGGGGTGACAAAAGTAGAACGCCTGATGCTGTATGGAGACCTAAAGATCACTTTCGCCGACTATGGCCAACCCGTACAACTGTCGGAGTACACCGCCATCAACGGCATCCCAGTTAGACCGACATTCCACCAGTACGACAACCTGAAGCTGGGAGTGATCATCCACGCCGAAATTGAACACCTGAACCGAGACGAGATTGACAAACTACTCCTGGATCAGCTCCACTGTGTCGAGAAGCTGCCCGAAACGACGGCTATGGTCGGACACCACGAAGCTCTGCCCCAGGAAGTCCAACTGGCCTGGGAAACCGTCAAAGTCACGCCCTACTGCCGACCCAAGCGTTGCTTCATATGCCAGAACTACGGACACACCGTCAACAAGTGCAAGGCGCAGGAGGATGTATGCTCCCAGTGTGGTTCCCAGTGTGGGACCCCCGTGCACCGCTACACCTTTTGTCCCAACGCCGAGAAAGTGTGCTGCCTGCGGCGGCCCACACTCATCTGCCGACCGAACCTGCCCCAAATGGAAGGAGGAATGCAGGATAGCCAAGGTTCGACTAGACAAGAAACTGAGTTACAAGGTGGCCCTCCTTGCAGTACACGCCCAAGACAAGAAAAAACAAGAAATCAAGAAACAAAAGAAAATAAAGAAAAGAAGACCCAAGAAGAGACACTTTGCCAAGAGACAAGAAGACCGAGAAACCCCAGGGGCAGGACACCTCCTCCGCATCTACGAGCAACCAGAGCACGAAGAAGAACAGGCCCTAGACACTAGCGAATGGACGGTCCGAGAGAGCAAAAAGAAGATCGTCAACTTCAAGCTAACAAGGCCCCACAACAAGCAAACAACACAAGATAACACCACACCCAATCAAGCCGGCCAAGAACCGAGAAACCATTGCCCAACCTGACATTCACCTGACTCATGGTCCTGCCCCCTCCCCGCCGCGTCCAGGCAAGTTGCTGCTGCCTCAAACTTACAGTCCCACACCACGCAAGCTGTGTTAAGCCAGAGTGTAGGACAAAAGCCCCCTAGGACAAAGGAGGGCCACCTTGTAACTCAGTTTCTTGTCGAGTCGAACCTTGGCTATCCTGCATTCCTCCTTCTGTTGTTCCCAGGGTGTACTGATTAACACCGCCTGGTCAGAAGATGGTGGTCGGTTCCCAGGGGTGCTTATCTCACTAGTGGGTCACTGCTCTCACTGGTACTGTCTAGTGCTGAATTCACTGGCTTAAACACTCTTCATCACTGTTCAACACTGATCCCACTTTTTTCCGAAACGAAACTCACTTTTGGTTATTTTGATATCCCGGTGGTGAAGATGGGTCGGGGAGAGGGACTTGGGGAATGGGTCGAGCATTGACCAAGGGGGGCAGCTGCGCAGCAGGAGCAGCTCCTGAAAGGTCTTGACCCTCCGGTGGTCAAGGATGTAGTGTGTGTGTGTGTGTACGGGGATGGGGGAACACGGGAACAAATCCTGGAGGCCCGTAGGGGGTACTGTATTAGATCAAAGATTAATGATGATACTGCATATGCCCGGAGTATTAGTTTCGGGGTGACGTTATTAAGGGGGCTGTGCAGATTACCAGTGTCCGGATAAAGTACCGGACAAGTGATTCTACATGTCCACGTGACCGGCACATGTACCAGGATTAGTGGCCTGTGTCAGGTGCAGATAGTTTACTGCTACATTAAGCCACCAACTCTCCTCTAGTCAGTCAGTCAACATGTTAACATCTCAAGGTGACAGGTGTTATCACTTTACCTGACAAGTGTTAATGCCACTGACACCACATCATAGACGGGGAGTGGTAATTGTGGTTGGTGATAACAGGTGCCGCCACCACTTCCCACGCACCCTGCAGGTGTGATCTGTGATTTAAGTCACAGTAAAATTAAATGTTTTAATATGTTCAAGTAACTTATCTCTTAAAACAAAATTCGGGCAAGGAAATATCCTCCAAAAGTTTGTCAGGGCAAGTCAAAAATATATCCCGGTAATGAAACGTCATAAGTCTTTTGCCCGGAGTAAGACAATGTTCCACGTAGTGCCTGTTATGATATATATATACTCCAGGGAAGGACTATATCATCATCATTATCATCATTATCATCATCATTATTATTATTACTTACCGGTGCAATAGCCCAAAGTATTCCCAATCATATTTATTCATTATTTATATTGATTCATTATTTAGTTAGCTCATCATTGAAATACCACGAACATTTCTCCCAATGACGTCACGGAACAGGCATCAGCTGATTGGCTCCCTCGACAAGACGCGAAAACCATCGTATTCACTCGACTTATGGGATATTTTTGTACCCATTAAATCTTTTTTTGGTCCCTTTCATCAAGTCGAGAATATTTGAGTGACTTTTACCAGCGTGGGCGAGGGCGTTTTAGAGTCCATTACAGTTTTTGGAGGGAGCTCACATACCCGTCTGTCCTTTGAAGAGTGCTGACTTAGGTCGTACTCAGTGGAATTCGTAAGAGGTCGCAGCGGGTCACGCAGTATAGGTCGTACTCAGAAGGGGCAGTACCAGAGAGGGACACCCTGAAGGTAGTCGTACTTAATTAGGTCGTGCCTGAGCGGATGCCCCAGAGACGACAACTCCTCAGCATAATTAGGAAGGACCTTTTTGTATCGAGTGTGGTAAACTACCTTGGTTACCACCTGTGTGGTGACTTACGACCGGTGTTACGACCTGTGTTGGGACTTACGACCCTGTGTTACGACCTGTGTTGGGACTTACGACCCTGTGTTACGACCTGTGTTGGGACTTACGACCCTGCGTTACGACCTGTGTTGGGACTTACGACCCTGTGTTACGACCTGTGTTGGGACTTACGACCCTGTGTTACGACCTGTGTGGTGACTTACGACCCTGTGTTACGACCTGTGTGGTGACTTACGACCTGTGTTGGGACTTACGACCCTGTGTTGGGACTTACGACCCTGTGTTATGACATGTGTGGTGACTTACGACCCTGTGTTATGATGTCTGGTGGCTTACGACCTTGTGTTATGATGTGTGGTGACTTACGACCTTGTGTTATGATGTGTGGTGACTTACGACCCTGTGTTATGATGTCTGGTGGCTTACGACCCTGTGCTATGATGTGTGGTGACTTACGACCCTGTGTTATGGTGTGTGGTGACTTACGACCCTGTGTTATGATGTGTGGTGACTTACGACCTTGTGTTATGATGTGTGGTGACTTACGACCTTGTGTTATGATGTGTGGTGACTTACGACCCTGTGTTATGATGTGTGGTGACTTACTACCTTTGTTACGACCTATATTGATACAATTACGACTTGTACTACGAGTAGACCGATCCTCCATTAAAAAAATGTCACCACCACTACTACTACTTCGTTATCACTCGAAATCGAGTATGACGATCATCCAGCAACGTCTTTTCCGGCATTGGCGCTTGTCTGCCTCGGTATGCAGTCGGGCTAACTCGAAAGTATTGACACCTTCTCGTGTGGTGCTCCTCCAAGCGTTACGGTGTGCAGTGATAGTCTCCCAGGTGAAGGGGTCGATTTGGCACTTTTTCAGGTTTGTCTTAAGACTATCCTTATACCTTTTCCGTTGTCCGCCAGCTTTATGTTTCCCCATTCATTAGGTGACTGTAGAGTAGCTGCTTCGGCAGTCTACTGTCGTTCATGCGGGTAACATGGCCAGTCCAGCGTAGTTGTTCAAGGATAATGGTAGCCTCGATGCTCCTACAGTTGGTGTCAGCGAGAATACTGGCATTTGTTCTTTGAATGTGACCCATGTCTCGCTGACCATACAGCAGGGTGGGGAGGACCACTGCTCGATATACGTGCAACTTTGTAGATAATTTCAGCTCCCTACAGCTAAAGACACGGGTGCAGTCTGCCACTTGCTTGAGATGCACATCTGATCCGATGTTGAATCTCTTTATGGATATCCGCGGTGGTGGACAGGTGGGAGCCAAGATACTGAAAGTGGGTAACATTAGAGGGGGTAGTACTGTTAACTTGAAGGGATGGTGGAGGTGTGGCTGAACCAGCGGCAGGTTGAAAGAGAATCTGAGTCCTATGAGTATTCACCTCAAGGCCGAAGTGTGCATACGCATCTGTGTAGGTGTTCAGGATCTCTTATAGGTTGTGTTCAGTGTGAGCGTCGAGGGTGAGGTCGTCGGCATACTGAAGTTCAGTAATGGAAGTTGCCTACACCTTTGTTCCTGTCTGGAATCGTATTATGTTGAAAAGACCCCCTTCACCCGGTAATGGATGTTCACCCCACTGGCTAAATTGGCACTGGCACGAGTAAGGAAGGCCGCCAAGAAAATGGAAAAGAGTTGGTGCCAGTACACACCCTTGTTTTACTCCTGTTTGGATGCGATGGGGAAGAACTCAGACTGGGTCCTATTGTGTAGGACACTGCCGTTCATGCCATCAAGGAGTTGCCTCACAATGGCGATGAATTTTGGTGGGTAGCCAAAACAACTGAGGGTCCACCAGAGGGCTTCCCTGTTGACCGAATCGATGAAAGCCATGTACAGGTCACAACGCTGTATTCTGCACTTTTCCTGTATCTGGAGGGCAGCAGGGATCATGTCAGTGGTGCCACGTGATGGTCTAAAGCCACATTGAGATTTTGGAAGGAAGTTTTCCGCATTAGGAGGAAGTTTGCTTAGGAGGACTCAGGCGATAGTCTTACCAGCTACGGACAGTAGCGAGATCCCGCGGTTGTTGTCACAGTCTAACCGGTCTCCCTTGTTCTTATAAATAATGAAAATGGAGGCGTCTTTAAGAGCTTGGAGGATTTCCTCCTTCTTCCATTTATTCTCAAGGAGACAGCGGAGACGGCTGGTAAGCAGAGGTCATCATGCTTTATACATCTCGGCTGGATTTCAGCAGACCCTGTGGTTTGTTATTTTTTATCTGATTGATGGCAGTAGCTACCTCCTCCAGGGATGGGGGACAGCTGAGGTGGGTCAGCGCTGGATGCTGAGGGACCTACTGGGTACTCAGGACAGTCACATCGGTGTTTAGGTTGAGCAGCGAATAGTAGTGGTCTTTCCAGCGCTGAAAGATGCCTTCTTCTTTAATTGAGGAGATACCGTCAGATGAACGGAAGGGGGCCCTGGCCTGAGTAGTTAGGTCACATACCTTGCTTTAGTGGAATTGAAAAATTCTTGCATCTTGTGTTGATTTGTAAACTTTTGCGTTTCACGTGCTCTATTTTTCCTTTAAGGTAGCGAATTTTGCGTTCGGTCATCGCCTTCTTCTGGAGGAAGGTCTCAGCTTTGGTCCGAGGTCGAGGGTTGTACTATCAGTCAGTGAAGGCAGCACATTTACCATTGACGAGGACGTCGATTTCCCGGTTATTTTCTTACTGCAGGTTTCTGTGGTGACAGCAAAGAGGATATCCCATTCATCACTGGGATTTAGGTTGTTTGTTGCTGGGTTGTTTATCAGCCCATGTTAGAGCTGCTCTCTGAAAGCATGTGCTACTGCTGGAGCCTCCGCACTCTTAGTGTCAAAACCTTTTCTGGAGGCTTATTGCTTTTGCCATTTTGGGGCGACTTGAAGTGAGAGTCTGGCTCTGAGGAGCCAATGATCAGTGTCACAGTGGTCCAAGCCACGCATGGCTCGGGTGATGAGGACATCTCGGCGATCTCTTTCTTTAACAATGCTGTAGTCAATGAGATGCCAGTGTTTGGATCGCGGGTGTTGCCACGAGCCCTTGAACTTGTCGGCCGGCCAAAACGAGGTATTGGTGATAGTGAGGATGAGCACACACACACACACACACACACACACACACACAATAACTTGTAATAAACCAGTGTATTCACTCCCAGTAAACACTACTCCCAGTAAACACTACTCCTTGCACTGTCACTATGTTGAAATGAACTGTAGAGTGAGCTTTTCCCCATCTAGTTATTATATATCTTATTTGTATCACTTATGTTACTTGTATATTATTTGTAATTCGAAACCCATTCCCCAAATATGTAACTGTATATTTTCAGCCTTCTGGCTGCCAAGCTCTTTCAATAAACCGTTAATTATTATTATTATTATTATTACACACACACACACACACACACTCACTCACAAAGAAACAAACACTCACGCGCACGTGGATATTCCTGTGTTATTTTACCCACAAGGGCCTCCAACCTGACCTTGCCTCCCCGATCAACACACTTCCCTGGCACTAACAAGTGATGGGACCTTCACTTCACACACCACCACGACTAACAACCGTCACAACAAGTCTGATCTCTGTTGAACGCCAGAGAAACAACAACAAACTTTTGTTTAAAGTGAGCGCCTCTTTCACCCCTCGTCCGGAGAGAAGAGGAGAAAGAATGTGTGATATAGAAGATGAAAGAAGAAAAGAGAGAACCATGAAAGAATGGAACAAACACGGGTATATTGAGTTACTGCACAAGTAAATGGTGGCGTTAATTGAGTCGTGGGATTGTTAATTCCCTGGAGTCTTTACCGTAATTTAGTGGTCAATTAGCCTTTTTAATTAAAATTTTGTGGCACTATAATACTTTTTTAACACTACTTATATAACTGTAAAGGCCTGAGGAGTTAGGAATAGAAATCCCTTACCAGACTAATCAGGATCTTAATTAAGGAAAGTCAAGGACCATGGTTTTCTGAGGAATAACAAAGAACCGTTTGAGATTGACATCTCTTTACTATAAAAAATATAACACAAAACTCTGACACCACTCAACAAACATCAAATAACAACGGGAGTCAAACAATTAAGTCAGTCAACAGTTAATGGCGTCAAACAATTAATGGAAGCAAACAATTAAAGGGAGCAACAATTAATAGGAGTCAACAATTAATAGAATCAAATAATTAATGGGAGTCAACAACTGATAGAATCGAACAATAAAGGGGAGTCAGCAATTAATGGAATCACACAACCATAGAATCAAACAATGAACAGATATTTCCTACGGCAGTGATCCACACTCTGGGTAGGGAAGCGTCCATTCAACTCCACACTCGAGCGACGTCTTGAAATGGCAGGAGAACACAGGGACACAGAAGGAATGAGATTAACTGACGGTCGTGGTATGTGGTAGTGGTAGATGACCAGAGAATTGACAGTCGATAAGTAAAGGTCTGGGGACACAGCCCATGAGTCCAGGACCTAGGATGAGATCACAGCCAGAATTTGACGAACAGCTGGGTAGCTAGATAGTGGCTGTATGGCGGCTGGGTTGAATCTGCCTGTGACACGGGTAGCAGCTGCCGTTCTCACCTATGCCCAACCACCCCAAGTGTCGTCCGCGCCAGCAAACGAGAGAGTTAGCAGCGGTAACGAGCAGGAAGATCGTTTCGGCCCTTACAATAACAATAACACACACACACACACACACACACACTACTACTATTTTGCTGTCACTCTGAATCGAGTATGACAATCGTCCAACTATGAGACAATGATGTGAGTTATTAGGGATGTCACCTAGGTTGGTGAGTTTAGAGGTGACTAAAGAGACTGATACGGGACCTGCAGGGTCGTTCACATTCATTACACATGTGGAGGGCTCCATCTAATGCGGGAGGGGCGGTGGCAGCGTCTTTCCGGCGTTGCCGCTTGTCTACTTCGGTTTGCAGTCGGGTTAACTCGAAAGCATTGACACCTTCTCGTGTGGTGCTCCTCCAAGCATTACGTTGTCGAGTAATCGACTCCCAGGTAAGGGGGTCGGTTTGGCACTTTTTCAGGTTTGTTTTAGGACTGTCCTTATATCTTTTCAATTGTCCGCCGGCGTTACGTTTACTATTCGTTAGGTGACTGTAAAGTAGCTGCTTTGGCAGTATACTGGTGCCCATGCGGGTAACATGGCCAGTCCAACGTAGTTGTTCATGGATAATGGTAGCCTCGATGCGACTACAGTTGGTGTCAGCAAGATACTGGCATTTGTTCTCTTGTCTTAGCAGCGAACTCGGAGGATGCAACGTTGGTGAAAGTTTTCAAGTGCCTTGAGGTGCCTTCTATATGTGGCCCATGTCTTACTGCCATATAGTAGGGTGGGGAACACTACTGCTCGATATACGTGCAGCTTTGTGGATAACTTCAGCTCCCTACAGTTGAAGACACGATTTTGGAGTCTGCCAAAGGCTTGAGATGCACATCTGAACCGATGCTGAATCTCTTCATCGATGTCTGCTGTGGTGGACAGGTGGGAGCCGAGATACCGAAAGTGGGCAACATTAGAGAGGGTAGTACTGTTAAGCTGTGCCGAAGTGTGCATACACGTCTGCGTAGGTGTTCAGGATCTCCTGTAGGTCGTGTTCAGTGTGCGCAACAAGGGTGATGTCGTCTGCATACTGAAATTCAGTAATAGAAGCTGCGGACACCTTTGTTCTTGCCTAGAGTCGTCTTATGTTGAAAAGACCCCATTCACCTGTATAGTGAGTCCCGGCTCCCAGACGAGGGTCGACTTGCGATCTCAACTCTCTGTATCACTCCGCTCTGGCATGCACAGATGCCAGCGTTCACAAGCTGAATACATAATATGTAAATATGATAATACATATACATAACATGGTGCATAATAAATGGAAACATTACATAGGATTAATACATGTTCTGTAATACTTTACTATACAAAATTAATAGAGTAATATAAGAAGACACAGCTTAAGGTACTACTTCGTGTCCATATTATACAGCCTGCTGCAGAGAAATCGTATTTATGGAGTTGACTTTGCCATCCGCCATTGCATCCTACTTAAGCTAAATGAAATTCCTGTTGGGATAAACGAGCGCCTTATGACGCTCCAAGTACCACTAAATCACTCACGTCATGCCTTTTTCACCAGTGCATACGCCCCAACACTTGATGCAGAAGATGACATCAAGGAGGCCTTTTATGCCGACCTCTACAGAGTGCTAAGCTCGATCCCTAGAGAAGTTTAGCTCCTAGGTGACTTCAATGTCAGAGTTGGCAGAGATGCTGACATTTGCCAGGGAATCGCAGGGAGAAATGGACTATGCAAGTGCAATTCCAACGGCCTACTCCTCAGGAAGTGTGCTGCACTCAACCTCACTATCACCAATACCTCGTTTAGGCCGGCCTACAAGTTCAAGGGTTCGTGGCAACACACGCGATCCAAACACTGACATCTCATTGACTACAGCATTGTTAAAGAAAGAGATCGCCGAGATGTCCTCATCACCCAAGCCATGCGTGGCTCAGACCATTGCGACACTGATCATTGGCTCCTCAGAGCTAAGTTCTCACTTCATGTCGCCCCAAAACGGCAAAGGCAGTAAGCCTCCAGAAAAGGTTTTAACACAGA
This sequence comes from Homarus gammarus, assembly GCA_958450375.1. Lineage (NCBI taxonomy): Eukaryota > Metazoa > Arthropoda > Malacostraca > Decapoda > Nephropidae > Homarus > Homarus gammarus. Next base: position 751,531 of record CAUDMG010000253.1, read on the forward strand.
GTCTGAAGGATCCCTGCGGTAGCACATGCTTCCAGAGAGCAACTCGATTATGGGCTGATAAACAACCCGACACCAAACAACCCAAATCCCAGTGCCGAATGGGGTATTCTCGACACTGTGATGCCAAAAACCTGCAGAGAGACCCACGTCCAGATCGAAAAAATACACCAAAACTGGTTTGATGAAAATGATCCGGTAGTCGGTGTACTCGTCCATGATAAACGTGCTGATTTGACTGGCAGAACAACCTTTAGTCTCGGATTAAAGCTGATACATTCCACAAGAAGAAGCTACAGTCCAGGATGAACTTCGCAACCTAAAGAACGACTGCTTTAAAATTAAAGTATGCGAAACACAAAACCTTGCAGATCAACACAAGATGCGCGAATTTTTCAATTACACTAAAGCATATCATGAGTCAGTCATCAAAGCGTAGCCCCCCCCCCCCCCCTCCATTCATCAGACGGTAACTCCCTAACTAAAGACGAAGAAGGCATCCTTCGGCACTGGAAAGGGCACTTCCATTCGCTGCTTTAACCGAAACACCGGTGTGGATGTTCTGACTACCCAGCAGGTCCTCAGCATCCAGAGCTGACCTACCTCAGCTATCCTCCATCCCTGGATGAGGTAACAACTGCCATCAAATAGATGAAAAATAACATAGTCTCAGGGAATCCCAGCCTAGGTGTACTCATATAAAGCAGGAGGACCCCTGCTTACCAGCCGTCTCCACTCTCCTGAAGAATGTATGGGAAAAGGAGGAAATCCCCCAAGCTCATAAAGATGCCTCCACCGTCAAAATTCATAAGAACAAGGAAGCCCAGTCAGACAGTGGCAACTGCCGTTGGATCTTGCTGCTGCTGTCTGTGGCTTGCAAGATTATCGCCCGATTCCTCGTAAACAGATTTCTTCCTGAGGCGCATACCTTCCTCCCAGAATCTTAGTTTGGTTTAAGACCATCACGTGGCACCACTGACATGATCTTTGCTGCCCGCCAGAGACAGGAAAAGTGCAGAGAACAGTGTCTTGACCTGTACATGGCCTTCGTCGACCTAACCAAGGGCTTCGACTCGTTCAACCGGGAAGCCCTCTGGTGGACCCTCGCCTTTTTGGCTGCCCACCAAAATTCATCTCCATTGTGGGGCAACATAAAAATGATATGAACAGAGTTTCTGCACAATAGCACCCAGTCTGAGTGCCCCATCTAAATGGGGGTTAAAAAAGGTTGTGTACTGGTACCAACTCTCTTTTCCATCTTCTTGGCTGCCTTCCTTTCTTGTGCCAATGCCAATTTAGCCGGCGGGGTGGACATCGAGTCTCAGATGAAGGGTCTTTTCAACATAAGACGACTCCAGGCAGGAACAAAGGTGTCTGCAGACGACCTCACCCTTGTCTCTCCATTGAACACAACCTACAGGAATTCCTGAACACCTATGCAGATGCGTATGCACACTTCGGCCTTCAGGTGAATGTACGTAAGACTCAGATTCTCTTTCAGCCTTCCTCTGGCTCTGCCACACCTCCACCATCCATTCAGCTTAACGGTACTACCCTCTCTAATGATATCCACTTTTGGTATCTCGGTTCCCACCTGGCCAGCACTGCAGTCATCGATGAAGCGATTCAGCATTGGATCAGATGTGCATCTCAAGCCTTTGGCAGACTCCGTACCGTGTCTTCAGCTATAGGGAACTGAAATTATCTACAAGGTTTGCAGCGAAACATGGGTTACATACAGGAGGCACCTCAAGGCACTTGAAACTTTCACCAAATTAGTCTATGTTCCATCCTCCGAGTTCGCTGGCAAGACAAGGTAACAAATGCCAGTATTCTTGCTAACACCAACTGCAGGAGCATCGAGGCTACCATTATCCATGAACAACTACGTTGGACTGACCATGTTACCCGCATGGACGACAGTAGACTGCCAAAGCATCTATTTTACAATCACCTAACGAATACTAAACGTAATGCTGGCGGGCAACTGAAAAGGTATAAGGATAGTTTTAAGACAAACCTGAAAAAGTGCCAAATCGACCCCCTGACCAGGGAGACGATTACTGCACACTCTAATGTTGGGGGAGCACCACAGAAAGCGGTATCAATACTTTCGAGTTCGCCCGACTACATAACGAGGCAAACAAGCGCCAACGCCGGAGAGACGCTTCCGCCGTTTCTCCAGCACTAGATGTAGCCTTCCACATGTGCAACATCTATGAACGACCCTGCCGGTCCCTTATCGGCCTCTTTAGTCACCTCAGAACTCACCAACGAAGGTGGCATCCTTAATAACTCATTGTATCATAGGTGAATGATCGTCATACTCGATTCCGAGTTATAGCAAAGTAGTAGTAGTATTTGTGTGTGTGTGTATGTGTGAGTGTACGTGCTTGCGTGCGTGCGTGTGGTAATAGAGGAACCACTTTTAGACTGCTTTACCGTAGTCATCTGCCAATATTATATTTTGTTCACAATGGTGCAGTCAACTCGCTCATCACTCAGCCTCGCTCACGGGGTCTGCCTTTGTGTCGGTACAGTGAGTTCTGCTGTTCCCATTTCACTAAGCTTCATTAAGCAAGTATTAATCCTAGCAATGCCTCATATGCAGAGCTCGGAGCTTCACCCACATAGTTGTAAACCATTGGAGTGGGTTAAACATATGGTCTGAAACTTAATGTTCTTCTGAAGCAGTGGTGAGGGTTTAGCAGTGCAATTTGAACCTCGTTTCTGAACCACTGGTGATCTGGGGCTCGTATGCTCTTATGAACCACACGGAGAGGTTCTTGGGGATAAGCCTGATGATTCACATAGAATATAAAGTTATTTAAATTCCAAAGTGGAGTTAACACACTCAACTATAGCAGTGTCCATGGTAATATGAAGCCACATTGGTCGCCACGTTTGTACTTTTATCTGTTAACAAAAAAATATTATTAATGTTACCACAGCAGTAATTGGAAGTGTCATTTTGTTTATGTAATATTAAAGTAGTTAGCGAGTTAGAAATTTATATTAATCATCACCAAACTTGTTACCGCCCCCAACGCCATGTGATGTACAGAACCTCCACACACTCGCCCCAGCCATGTCGATCTTGAGTCCTCCGTTAACCTTCTTATACATCACAACCATGTAGGCCTTGGTCTTAACTCTTCTCGTACCGTCCACTCCACTCTCTACTAAACCTAACCTAACCTAACTCATCCAACGTAACCTAATATAACCAATCCAACTATAACCTAACCTAACCATGTGGTCATAATTGTACCAGGTGACTCACACGTGGCCATAATTGTACCAGGTGACTCACACGTGATCATAATTGTACCAGGTGACTCACACGTGGTCATAATTGTACCAGGTGACTCACACGTGGTCATAATTGTACCAGGTGACTCACACGTGGTCATAATTGTACCAGGTGACTCACACGTGATCATAATTGTACCAGGTGACTCACACGTGGTCATAATTGTACCAGGTGACTCATATGTGGTCATAATTGTACCAGGTGACTCACACGTGGTCATAATTGTACCAGGTGACTCACACGTGGTCATAATTGTACCAGGTGACTCACACGTGGTCATAATTGTACCAGGTGACTCATATGTGGTCATAATTGTACCAGGTGACTCACACGTGGTCATAATTGTACCAGGTGACTCACACGTGGTCATAATTGTACCAGGTGACTCACACGTGGTCATAATTGTACCAGGTGACTCACACGTGGTCATAATTGTACCAGGTGACTCACACGTGGCCATAATTGTACCAGGTGACTCACACGTGGCCATAATTGTACCAGGTGACTCACACGTGGTCATAATTGTACCAGGTGACTCATATGTGGTCTTAGGTGGTGCATGACAAAATAACAACATAACGGCAACTAACACATAAAAACATGAACCTGACTCCTACATCGACCCCTTCCCCATCACCAAAAGACTCCTTCATCGACCCCTTCCCCATCACCAAAAGACTCCTACATCGACCCCTTCCCCATCACCAAAAGACTCCTACATAGACCCCTTCCCCATCACCAAAAGACTCCTTCATCGACCCCTTCCCCATCACCAAAAGACTCCTACATAGACCCCTTCCCCATCACCAAAAGACTCCTACATCGACCCCTTCCCCATCACCAAAAGACTCCTTCATCGACCCCTTCCCCATCACCAAAAGACTCCTTCATCGACCCCTTCCCCATCACCAAAAGACTCCTACATAGACCCCTTCCCCATCACCAAAAGACTCCTACATAGACCCCTTCCCCATCACCAAAAGACTCCTTCATCGACCCCTTCCCCATCACCAAAAGACTCCTACATCGACCCCTTCCCCATCACCAAAAGACTCCTTCATCGACCCCTTCCCCCATCACCAAAAGACTCCTTCATCGACCCCTTCCCCATCACCAAAAGACTCCTACATCGACCCCTTCCCCATCACCAAAAGACTCCTACATCGACCCCTTCCCCATCACCAAAAGACTCCTTCATCGACCCCTTCCCCCATCACCAAAAGACTCCTACATCGACCCCTTCCCCCATCACCAAAAGACTCCTACATCGACCCCTTCCCCCATCACCAAAAGACTCCTTCATCGACCCCTTCCCCATCACCAAAAGACTCCTTCATCGACCCCTTCCCCCATCACCAAAAGACTCCTACATCGACCCCTTCCCCCATCACCAAAAGACTCCTACATAGACCCCTTCCCCATCACCAAAAGACTCCTTCATCGACCCCTTCCCCATCACCAAAAGACTCCTTCATCGACCCCTTCCCCATCACCAAAAGACTCCTTCATCGACCCCTTCCCCCATCACCAAAAGACTCCTTCATCGACCCCTTCCCCATCACCAAAAGACTCCTACATAGACCCCTTCCCCCATCACCAAAAGACTCCTACATCGACCCCTTCCCCCATCACCAAAAGACTCCTACATCGACCCCTTCCCCCATCACCAAAAGACTCCTACATAGACCCCTTCCCCATCACCAAAAGACTCCTTCATCGACCCCTTCCCCCATCACCAAAAGACTCCTTCATCGACCCCTTCCCCCATCACCAAAAGACTCCTACATCGACCCCTTCCCCCATCACCAAAAGACTCCTACATAGACCCCTTCCCCATCACCAAAAGACTCCTACATCGACCCCTTCCCCCATCACCAAAAGACTCCTACATCGACCCCTTCCCCCATCACCAAAAGACTCCTTCATCGACCCCTTCCTCCATCACCAAAAGACTCCTACATAGACCCCTTCCCCATCACCAAAAGACTCCTACATCGACCCCTTCCCCCATCACCAAAAGACTCCTTCATCGACCCCTTCCCCATCACCAAAAGACTCCTACATCGACCCCTTCCACCATCACCAAAAGACTCCTACATCGACCCCTTCCCCATCACCAAAAGACTCCTACATCGACCCCTTCCCCATCACCAAAAGACTCCTTCATCGACCCCTTCCTCCATCACCAAAAGACTCCTTCATCGACCCCTTCCCCATCACCAAAAGACTCCTACATCGACCCCTTCCCCATCACCAAAAGACTCCTTCATCGACCCCTTCCCCCATCACCAAAAGACTCCTTCATCGACCCCTTCCCCATCACCAAAAGACTCCTACATAGACCCCTTCCCCATCACCAAAAGACTCCTACATCGACCCCTTCCCCCATCACCAAAAGACTCCTACATCGACCCCTTCCCCATCACCAAAAGACTCCTTCATCGACCCCTTCCCCCATCACCAAAAGACTCCTACATAGACCCCTTCCCCATCACCAAAAGACTCCTACATTAACCCCTTCCCCCATCACCATAAGTGTCCAGGGAATATTGGCTCAGTGTGAACCTTCGGGATTTTATTGATGTGACGAGAAGCTGTTGAAATGTTGAACCTACACGGCCGTTCACTGCATCACCACGACTTGCCTCACCTGTCGGGGTTATGGAGGTCTGTATTGGCGCTTACACACACACACACACACACATACATACACACACACATACACACATGATCTAACAACAGATGCAATTAATACGCGAGAGTGGGTTGTCGACTATTGATATTGGATACAAATTAATTTAATGAAGTGTATTGTTTTATAATATATATATTGTGTGTGTGTGTGTGTGTGTGTGTGTGTGTGTGTGTGTGTGTATATGTGTGTGTGTATCATTTAAATCATCACTACCATAATAAGTATAACAGATTATTGGCATCACTTAATGACACTTCTCTGTAAGTATTTGTAAGTAAGTTCACGGAAGACAGGAAATGGGCTGATTAAATATAGCCAAGAATCACGGGAGAGGCCAGGTTAAGTAGTGGTGGTAGTGGTGGTAGTAATTGTTGTTGGTGTATTATTATTATTATTATTGTTATTATTGTTATTATTATTATTGTTATTATTATTATTATTGTTATTATTATTATTATTATTATTATTATTAGTGTTATTGTTATTGTTATTGTTATTGTTATTGTTATAGTAGTCGTTAGTGGTAGTGGTGTTAGTAAAGTAGAGGTTTCCATTGTGATAATTTTCTTGTTAAAGCTTTCTGGATCTTTTAGTTTTCCCCGGGGTGGTAGTGGTGGTGTTGGGGGGGGGGGGGGGGGGGTGTTAGTTTCTGGTATTGGTGATAATAGCGTGTGGTGGTGATGGGTTGTGATAATGGTGATGATGGTTGTAGTGCATTATAATAGTAGGGCCTGTAGTAATGGTGATAATGGAATATGGTGATGGTGGCTGTGTGTGTAAGCTTGGGTGTGTGTGTGACGGACAGGTCCTTACCGGTTGAGTGACGTGCGTCCTTCACCTGTTATAACTAGATGAATGAGGTGTACTTATACCTATCACACAGCACAGGATCAGATACACCTACCCTAGTGTCTTCATGTGTGTGTTGGTGATGCTACACTCTCATAACTTGTGACTTTAGTAAATTTATTAGAGGTCAAAATATGGTGCTGATGAGTTTTTTTTTATTTAATGTTTTTTTTTTCCAATTCACAAACACCGGGACCCCAAATTAGCCTAATGTATGTCTCATTTTTAGCTCCGTGGACAAGTGTCTGGTTGTTTTCAGCTCTTAATAATTTGACCTTCTGCTTCAACCATTTCAGGTGTTGGGTTTTAACCTCATCTGACTGGAACCAGGACCCATCTAAGTGTTCCTTCAGTGGCGTGAACAACAGGGAACCGTGGGGAGGTGAGTAAGTCTCTCCGAGTTGTTCATAGTATTGTGAGAGTGAGCATCACCCTGAAGACCTGGGTGTTACCTCCTGGCGACTGACTGTCCACATCATCACTACAACCTTCCGGCCAATGCGCCATGAGTGATTGGCCCATAAAATGTTTGAGTGGAATTGAAAAATTCGCACATCTTGTATTGATCTGCAAGTTTTTGCGTTTCACATGGTTTATTTTTAAACCGGACTTTGTTTAGATGCGAAGTTCGTGCTGGGCTGCCACTTTTATTTTGAGGAAGGTATCAGCTTTGGACCGAGACTGAGGGTTGTTCTGTCAGTCAGTTAAAGCCGCACGTTTATCATCGACGAGTATATTGATTTCCGGGTCATTTTCATCAAACCAGTCCTGGTGTATTCTTTTGATCTGGCCGAGGGTCTCTGCTGGGTTTTTCAGGCAGTGTCGAGAATATCCCATTCGGCACTGGGATTTGGGCTGTTTGTTGTCGGGTTGTTATCAGCCAATGTTCGAGCTGCTCTCTGAAAGCATGTGTTACCGCTGGATCCTCCAGCCGCTTAGTATTAAAACCTCTTCTGAAGGCTTGATGCTTTCGCCGTTTTGGGGCGACGTGAAGAGACAGCTTGGCTCTGAGGAGCGGATGATCAGTGCCACAGTGGTCTGAGCCACGCATGGCTCGGGTGATGAGGACATCTCGTCGACCTCTTTCTCTGACAATGATGTAGTCAATGAGATGCCAGTGTTTGGATCATGGGTGTTGCCACGAACCCTTGAACTTGTCGGCCTGCTTAAACAAAATACACACAGACACACACACACACACACACAGAGTTCAGTACACTCGTCTCCTTTAGTTTCAACAATATTAGACACAAAGTAACTGTTTTCAATCATAAGAACTGAGCCTTCGGTGTCGTGTAAGGATTGTGATGGTGGTGTTGTGTAAGGATTGTGATGATGTGTAAGGATTGTGATGGTGTTGTGTAAGGATTGTGTTGGTGTTGTGTAAGGATTGTGATGGTGGTGTTGTGTAAGGATTGTTATGATGTGTAAGGATTGTGTTGGTGTTGTGTAAGGATTGTGATGGTGTTGTGTAAGGATTGTGATGGTGTTGTGTGAGGATTGTGATGGTGTTGTGTAAGGATTGTGATGGTGTTGTGTAAGGATTGTGATGGTGTTGTGTAAGGATTGTGATGGTGTTGTGTAAGGAAAGTTTATATTGCCTGTATTTCTTAAAGTCCAAATCTTCCATTTTATCACCACTAGACAGGTGTGTTATGGTTGATGGTGATTATAGTGAGGTGAATGGTGACCTTGATGACCTCAGGTATGTCTTTCACCTGTTTATCATAATTAAAGGGGCTGTTATGTTCTGCGATGGTGATTCAGATAGGGTGAATTTTTTCGTGAGTTATTTACATCAATATATGAGTCACCGTCAGAGCTCATGGTGTTTTATAGTGACTCAGTTTTCACTTCCCCTGTTATTTGAAGCTTAGCATTAGTTCAAAATTCTCTTTCACCTAATTCCGTGTTGTCAATGTATCCTCTACGACTACGTAAAAAAATTCTGTTTATAACTTCTTCATTGCATCACTGAAGGGTTCACCAGGCAAACTCTTGGTGTTTCCGAGCCTTTTCTCTCCCGCCAAAAGCTCTGCATTCATTTCTTCGCAGATTTTTAGTGAGTTAGCAAGTTAACAGCCACATCCATCTACACTGACAAGGCTTACAGAAACTTACTCACACGACTGATGTTGGCTTGGATGTCACACTTGGATGTCACATAAGGAAGTGTAGGATCCAACCTCCCCGCCCAAAGATTGAGCTTCTACTTTATCAATATAATCAGTGGTTTTCTGTCTCACCTTGAAAAATGTTTCCTATACTTCAATAGACTAAAATCGGACAGCCTATATGTTTTCTCAAGTCATTTCACTCGATGTCTTCAAAGTCGCGCTAAGGCGTTTGTTTAGCCTGGCCCACCACTGTGTTGCTGCTGAGAAACGTAAAGAGCTTCTGGCCATATCGAAAGTAACCAAAGACACCATCTATGAATATTTTTCTGCATCAACTTCTACCACATTTAATATACTATACGTGCTCCACAAGGTATGTACTGTTCATACACAGTTCGAGGATTTTTCCGCAGTAATATGGCTTGAACACCTTGGTTTTCCCTTTCATGTCTGCACCATTATCGTTTGATTGTCCTCTGTAGTCACCAAGCAGACATTTCATTTGTTCAACCTTCTCCAAAATGACAGTCGACAGATTGAGATCAGATGTTTCTTGCACTACTGTACTGGGATTCATAAGAAAATATCTTTAATTTCTGGCGCCTCTAATATCTGTGTTCTTATTATCACTAACAATTGTCACTGGTGGCCAACATCTGAGGTGTAGTCCAAGATGATGAAGTAATATTTAAACTCTTTTATCTGCGTCACGATGGTTTCAGGCCATCTGCTGCCGAGTCCAGTTATCTTCTTCGGGAATTTTTGTCCTAGGTAGTGAGCAAGAGACACGTCCATTGTACTGCTCCATTACTGGGTCAAAGTTTGCAAGTATTTCACCTTCTTTCAGGAAGTTGCCATTGTTTAGTCTGTACAGTACAACGTGTTTGAAGGCTCCGGAGAACGAGGTTTATTTCAGCAGGTGAATGTACTATAACAGCCAGTGTGTCTCTCATCTTCAAGCATAAACATCTAAATATGATCCATCTCAAGTTCTTTCCATAAAATCGTGATCTTTGTCTACTCGAGACTGTCTTAGTTTAGATTGGGATTATGAGTGCATCCACTCAGGCTCTTAAGGCCCTCAGCGTTCGCTTATATCGAGAGCAGTCATCGGTGAGCCTATATTATACAGTAGTTACCAACCGCTGGCAACAAGAGTTAAGTGAAGGCATTAATATGCGCAGTGCTAACCTAACATGATTAACTAAAATAAATTTATATTAATCTTATACCGCTGGCCAATTCACCAGCTGGGCGATAACTAAATAGCTATTTAGAGATCTTGTCGTTTTGACGTTACCTTGGTCGCCTCAGGTGGGCGGGTGTAAGGGAATTGTTTGTTGACAAAACCATTACATGAGTGTACAGATTTGTATGTTATAGACCACACACACCAGCACGTGTCCTGCCAGACCATTACGTCCTTCACTCCCTTACACACGACCTTGGCAAGGCTCTCATGGACGAGGTCTAGTATCTGGGCCAGGGGGAGACAGGGAGAAGGGGCGTGAGGGGCCAGACAGTAAGACAGACGTGTCACGAGGGAGAGAGGGCGAGGGGAGGTGTGAAGAGGGAGAGAGAGAAAGGAAGTGTTACATGGGAGAGAGAGGGGGGGACGACGCGTGAGGAGGGAGATGTAAGGAGAGCGAAGGGAGGGAGGTGTGAGGAAGGAGAGAGGGGGGTGTGAGGAAGGAGAGGGGGGAGGTGTGAGGAAGGAGAGAGGGGGGGGTGTGAGGAAGGAGAGAGGGGGGAGGTGTGAGGAGGGAGAGAAGAGAGGGAGGTGTGAGGAGGGAGAGAGGGGAGGGAGGTGTGAGGAGGGAGAGAGGGGAGGGAGGTGTGAGGAGGGAGAGAGAGAGAGAGGGAGGTGTGAGGAGGGAGAGAAGAGAGGGAGGTGTGAGGAAGGAGAGAAGAGAGGGAGGTGTGAGGAGGGAGAGAAGAGAGGGAGGTGTGAGGAAAGAGAGAGAGAGAGAAGAGAGGGAGGTGTGAGGAAAGAGAGAGAGAGAGAGAAGGGGGGGAGGTGTCGCTTGCGGCTGGGTCACTGTCCACTGTATATTAACTGGATTTAAGGGCTACGGTAATCGTGTCTGGCAACTGTGTGTCGTACATCAGCGTACATGTTGTCGTTAGGCCGTGCATCGCCCACACCAACCAGCAGATAGCCTGGCCAGCGTAAACACAAGGTATATACAATAACAAGCTTATTTACCATCAAGCGTATACACCGGAGCATCCCTTGTATACATACGCAAGGCTCACCATAAAAGGATTAACTCGACCTACAAATTCATGGTGACGGGTAAGGAGCTTCCACCTGGCCTGAACCGCTCTAACTAAGTGAATCCGTCCCCCAGGAGAATACTCTGTGTGCGTGAACGGTAAATAGTTTTTGTTATCCCGTCACCACCTGCAGGAGTCAGCAGTATTAGGTGTGCGCCGGTCAGAATCCGTCCTTTCGTTCGTCTACTTGGTTAACGTTTTTATTACCTTGGGAGTTATCGACGCAATATATCGAACACATAACACTTAATAAAATAAAAGGTTTTATTATTCCTTTTCTATTCTTTTATTTCTTATTTATTTCTTTTTATTTATTTACCTTTCGTTCTTATATTTCTTTTGTTTTCCTTTCTTCTGTATTACTGCATACACCACAAAGACACTTAGAAAGGGCAATACTCTACTCCATACACAAGGGAACTGAGAACTAATCATAACTTTTCTTCATTTATTAACGACGTTATTCAAAATTAACAGTTACACTTCAAGACAATAACCTATTCTCCTAACTAGCTAACCAGGGGTCATATGAATCACAATACATTCCGTGAAATGGATAAAACTTAAGCGGAACTCACATTATATACCCGCCATATGAGATGACACCTACAAAGGGACGCCACCTCTTCATAGCGTCACGTCTCGCAGGTTGTCTTATTGCTTCAGGGCTAAGGCATTCACCCTCACAGGTAGGGTGCTTTAACTTCACCTTATTGTTTTTATTTTGTAATTCTGATGTTATGAACAGTATGTCAAACCCCCGAGGGAGAGAGAGAGAGGAGAGTGAGGGGCCATCATCAGGTGTTGTAAATCTTCCCTCAGGTTGGATGTAGGTTAAGACAGTGTGACTACAGTACAGTATATCTGGTGCACGACTGTTGGTGTGAGTAATTAGAACTTACTGATAAAAGTATTATGCCAAATATTTCCATATGAAGAGCAGCATCAACTATATGTTAACAAGTAACGTCTGTCACACGAAACGATTTAACCTAACCAAACCGAATCTATATAAACTAACCCAACCCAAACTAACGTAACCAAATCTAACGATCTTAAAATACAGTACATTAAGTTTATTATTCCATTTGTTTATTTCACCTGTTTAAACAAAAAACCCAAGAATCAAACAAAGGAAAACAAAATAAAAGTAAAACCAGATGAGAGAATCAGACGGTGGAATCTGAACTGTTGTCGAGGCGGGGGAACCTTTTCTCTTGTACACTATAAGAGACTATATATATACCCAGTCCAGTGTACCTGTAGTCTCTAGTCTCCAGGAATATCACAGGTGGGTGGAGGCTCTTCGTGTTGAGGCGTATTCTCTCTTTTTTTTGTCTTTTCTCTTTCTTTCTCTCTTTTTCTCGCATATTTCTTTTCTCTCTCTCGCTACAACACAATTAAGGCTGCGAGGTATTGTGGTGGTAACTCTTCGGTAATGGCATCAGAAACTTTACTCAAGCTAATGTGATAATTAATCGTTTTTCCACCTGTTTTTGTGGGTACTCTTTCTGTCTCTCAAAAACACGTGGGGTCAAGTACTTCGTGTGTATGTGCGTGTGTGTGATGTGAAACGTAAGTTATTGATAGTGAAACGAGACTGAATTTAATACATACACTTTTCACTATATATACATACATACATACATTGTATAAAATGGTGATACATATTGGTTAGCGCGTTCCAAAATGCATCTTCGTAATTTGTATTCGACAACATGACACAGCGGACGAAGGATTTTGACAACTCTACTGAGACAACAGGAGCCGCAGTGTTCTTTCTGGCACCCATCGGCCACCACCGTAAAGATACGTTGAGGACCGAGAAAACGTAAACACAGATAGACAGACAGACAGACAGACAAACAGACATACCGACACAGATAGACAGACAAACAGACACAAACAGACAGACACACCTTTGTAAAAATTATAACCAACTTGTGTTTATCGTCTATAGCGTTATGGTGTTCATTCATCGTCACCTCGGAACGTCATTTTCCCTGTTAACGGTGAGGAGTTTGATGTTAGGTTAGATTAGATTGAAATTGGATTTGGTTAAGTTAAGTTTGGTTAAGTTAGGTTTAATTAAGTAAGAAATTTGGTTAGGCAAAGTTCGGTTAGGGAAAGTTTGGTTAAGGAAAGTTTGGTTATGTTAGGTTAAGTTAATTTAGATTAGGTTAAGTTAATTTAGATTAGGTTAGGTTCTATTATGTTAGATTAAGCTGGGTTAGTTTAAACTAGGTTAAATTAGCTTAAGGTTAGGTTAGGTAACGTTAGATTAGATAAGGGATTGGTTGGGTTAGGTTAGGTTCAGGGTAGGTAAGTTAAATTAGGTTAGGGTAGGTGAAGGTAAGATAGGTTAGGTTAGGTTAGGTTTAGTTAGGTTAGGTTTAGTTGGGTAGCTCACCCAAGCCTGGAAGGGTTGTTTTAAAAAGTTGGTGACGTCGATTAAGGGAGATATTACATTAAAGTATAACTATCTCTCTCTCACACACACACACATATACACACATAAAACACTCGCGCGCGCGCACACACACACACACACACACACACACACACACACACACACACACACACACTCACTCACTCACTACTACTTTGCAGTCTCTTGGAATCGAGTATGACGATCATCCAGTTGTGGTAAAATGATATGAGTTATTAGGGATGTCACCTAGGTTAGTGAGTTTTCAGGTGACTAAAGAGGCCGATACGGGACCGGCAGCGTCGTCCACATCCGTTGCACATGTGGAGAGCTCCATCTACTGTGGGAGGGGCGGTGGCAGCGTCTTTCTGACGTTCGCGCTTATCTGCCTCGGTTTGCAGTCGGGCTAACTCGAAAGTATTGACACCTTCCCGTGTGGTGCTCCTCCAAGCGTTTTGATGTGGAGCAATCGACTCCCAGGTGAGGGGGTCGATTTGACCCATGTCTCAGTGCCATATAGTTGGGTGGGCAGGACCACTGCTCGATATACGTGCAAATTTGTGGATAATTTCAGCTCCCTGCAGCTGAAGACACGATTTCGGAGTCTGCCCAAAGCGTGAGATGCACATCTATTCCGATGCTGAATCTCTTCATCGATGTTCACGGTGGTGGACAGGTGGGGGCCAAGATACCGAAAGTGGGTAACATTAGAGAGGGTAGTACCATTAAGCTGAATGGAAGGTGGAGGTGTGTCTGAACGAGGGGCAGGCTGAAAGAGAATCTGAGTCTTATGCACATTCACCTCAAGGCCGAAGTGTGCATACACGTCTGCATAGGTGTTCAGGATTTCCTGTAGGTCGTGTTCATTGTGAGTAACAAGGGTGAGGTCGTCTGCATACTGAAATTCAGTAATGGAAGCTGCTTACACCTTTTTTCTTGCCTGGAGTCGTCTTATGTTGAAAAGTCCCCCCTTCACCCGGTACTCGATGTTCATCCCGCCAGCTAAATTGGCACTGGCACGAGTAAGGAAGGCAGCCAAGAAGATGGAAAAAAGAATTGGTGCCATTACACACCCTTGTTTAATCCCTGTTTTGATGGGGAAGAACTCTGACTGGGTGCCGTTGTGCAGGACATTGCCGTTCATGCCATCGTGGAGATGCCTCACAATGGCGATGAATTTTGGTGGGCAGCCAAAACGGCTGAGGGTCCACCAGAGGGCTTACCTGTTGACCGAGTCGAAGGCCTTGGTTACTATGGTTAGTTCGATGAAAGCCATGTATAGGTCACTACGCTGTTCTCTGCACTTTTCCTGTATATGGCGGGCAGCAAAGATCATGTCAGTGGTGCCACGTGATGGTCTAAAATCACATTGAGATTCTGGGAGGAAGTTACCCGCCTGAGGACGAAGTCTGTTTAGGAAGACTTGGGCTATAATCTTGCACGCTACGGAGAGCAGCGAGATCCCTTGGCAGTTGCCACAATTTGACCGGTCCCCCTTGTTCTTATAAATATTGACAATGGAGGCGTCTTTGAGAGCCTGGGAGATTTCCTCCTTTTCCCATATAATCTCCTTGGCTGGGATTCCATCAGTCCCTGAGGCTTTGTTATTTTTCATCTGTTTGATGGCAGTAGCTACCTCACCCAAGGATGGAGGATAGCTGAGGTGGGTCAGCTCTGGATGCTAAGGAACCTGCTGGGTAGTCAGGACATCCACATCGGTGTTTCGGTTGAGCAATGAATGGTAATGCTCTTTCCAATGTTGAAGGAGGCCTTTGTCGTCTTTAATTATTGGTTACTGTCAGATGAGTGAAGGGGGGCTGTGCCACAAGTGACTGGCCCATAAAATGTTTTAGTGAAAATGAAAAATTAGCGCATCTTGTGCTGCTCTGCAATTTTTGTGCTTCACATGCTTTATTTTTAAACGAGTCGTTCTTTAGATTGCGAAGTTTCCTCTTGGCTTCCTTCTTTCTTCTTGAGGAAGGTGTCGGCTTTGGCCTGAGATTGAGGGTTGTTCTTCCAGTCAGTAAAGGAGCACGTTTATCGTTGATGTGTACTTTGATTGTTGCGTCATTTTCATGAAAACAGTCTTTGTATTTTTTCTTTTGAACTGGCCGAGGGGGTCTCTGCAGGTCTTTGTCATAACAGTATGAAGAGTATACCATTCGGCACTGGGGTTCACGTTGTTTGCTGTTGGGTTGTTTATAAGCCCATGTTCAAGCTGCTATCTGAAAGCATGTGCTACCGCTGGATCCTCCAGCCGCTTAGTATTTAAACCTCTTTCTGGAGAGTTTCTGCCTTAGCCGTTTTGGGGCAACGTGAAGTGAGAACTTGGATCTGACAAGTCGATGATCAGTGTCACAGTGGTCTGAGCCACGCATGGTACGGGTGATGAGGACATCACTGCGATCTCTTTCTCTGACAATGATGTAGTCAATTAGATGCCAGTGTTTGGATCGTGGGTGCTGCCTAAAGGAGGTATTGGTGGTAGTGATGTTGTGAGCAGCACACAAGCTGAGGAGTATGACATTGGTATTACACTTGCCTAATAATTTCTCCCTATGGTTCCCTGCCAAATGTTAGCATCTCTGCCAACTCTGGCACTGAAGTCGCCAAGGAGCACAACCATGTCTTCTTTTGGGATAAAGGTTAGCACACTGCCGAGGTCGGCATAAAAGGCCTTCTTGATGTCATCCTCTGCAACCAGTGTTGGGGAGTATACACTGATGAAGAAGGCATGACGTGAGTGATTCAGTGGGACTCAAAGCGTTATGAGGCGCTCGTTGATTCCAATGGGTACTTCAGTTAGCCTGTGTAGGAAGCATTGGCTGATGGCATTAATATAGTTTCTC
This sequence comes from Homarus gammarus, assembly GCA_958450375.1. NCBI lineage: Eukaryota > Metazoa > Arthropoda > Malacostraca > Decapoda > Nephropidae > Homarus > Homarus gammarus. Next base: position 768,056 of record CAUDMG010000253.1, read on the forward strand.
TCTGCAGCAGGCTTACCCTTCCAGAAGAAGTTGTAGCCAGACCCCCGTTCTGTGAGTTGGTCCTCATCTGGGAGCTGGGATTTACTGATGGCTGCTATGTCGATGTTATACTTGCCAGCTCTTTTGCCACAAGGGCAGTTCTTCTTTCAGGACGCTCATTTGTGCCAGTATCCAGAAGGGTCCTGATATTCCATGCAGCGACCATAAGAGGTTGTATGGTTTGTTTTTGTTTGGATCTGTGATTTCGATTTTGTTTTTGACCGCATAAGGATGACCTTACTGGGTGCGGTTGCCCAGTCAGGTTGGGTTTTTAGACAGGCTATGTTTAGGGCACCTTTTGTAGCCCCTTCCCCATGTGGGGTGAGCAGAGTGGTTCCTAGTAAGGGCTGCTCAGTCGCACAGACAGGACCGGTTTGCCTAGATCCCAGTGCATAAACGACCATCTTATCTATGCCGCCCACGTGCAGAGTTATGTCTAGAGACTCCCGGCAGTCATCTCTGCCTGTCCCCGTCGTTACACGTCCGTCGCCATAGGACTTTTGTGCGGTATAGGGGTTTGATGATGATGAGAGGAATGATGAGCTGGATGATGGCTGCAAGTGTGTTGATTTATGTTGTGAGGCAGGAGCACAGGTTGCACCCACACATCTTAGCTCTCCGTTTTCCTGATCCAGTGATGCATGTGTTGCAACGACTGGGGAGAGGGAGAGTTGCAAAGGACTGCCGATAGCCCAGTTTGTTGGGTTTTACCTTTGTAGCCTGTCCATCATGCATTGCCTTTGTCTGCCAGTGTAGTCATTGGGTTTCCATGGTGGTCACCTCTTCCGCCTACACTGCCGTTGGGTTCTTGTTGGAGCTCTGTAAGTATGTCTGCCTGATGCGAGGCTCCACCATAGATTTTTCGTTCCGGGTTTACTCCCGTAGCCTTATACCTGCCAAGGTTAATCCACAAGGCAGCGGGGCAGTGATTGGTAGGCGCCAGTACGTGTCCACATTCCAGTGAGCCTGTGCGCCATCCCTGTGGGGCCCACTGCTACTCCGAGATCCCCTGCTGATCTAGTCTGGACCCACGAGGCACCCACTTACCGTGTGTTGCCACGAGGAGGCACAGCAGGAGTCTTGATGGTGAGGAGGCTGTGTACTGGCAGGGGAAGACTTATGTAAGTTGCTTCCCTGTTCGTCACGAGGGCTAGCCACAATAGACGCATTTCAATACCCTGTGGAGTGTGTGCACACACAGATACACACACGCACACACATACACTTCTCCACATGTACACTCCCCTAAAGCGCACACACACTCACACACTCACACTTCCCTACACACACACACACACACACACACACACACACAGTCGGATTGTGTAAAGAATATAATTAACTTTCTGTGTGTTTACTTTTCATAATTATCCCATTAACTATTGTTGGCTCTTTAAAGGAGAGAGAGAGAGAGAGAGAGAGAGAGAGAGAGAGAGAGAGAGAGAGAGGGGAAGATTTAAGGGGAGGAATGAAACAGCGGATAAGAGGAGGGGGTTTAGGGGGTAGAGGTAGGGGGTTAAGGGGGTAGAGGGAGGGGGTTAAGGGGGTAGAGGTAGGGGGGTAAGGGGGTAGAGGTAGGGGGTTAAGGGGTAGAGGGAGGGGGTTAAGGGGGTAGAGGGAGGGGGTTAAGGGGGTAGAGGGAGGGGGTTAAGGGAGTAGAGGGAGGGGGTTAAGGGGGTAGAGGGAGGGGGTTAAGGGGGTAGAGGGAGGGGGTAGAGGGAGGGGGTTAAGGGGGTAGAGGGAGGGGGTTAAGGGGGTAGAGGGAGGGGGTTAAGGGGGGTAGAGGTAGGGGGTTAAGGGGGTAGAGGGAGGGGGTTAAGGGGGTAGAGGGAGGGGGTTAGGGGGGTAGAGGGAGGGGGTTAAGGGGGGTAGAGGTAGGGGGTTAAGGGGGTAGAGGGAGGGGGTTAAGGGGGGTAGAGGGAGGGGGTAGAGGTAGGGGGTTAAGGGGGTAGAGGGAGGGGGTTAAGGGGTAGAGGGAGGGGGTTAAGGGGGTAGAGGGAGGGGGTTAAGGGGGTAGAGGGAGGGGGTTAAGGGGGTAGAGGGAGGGGGTTAAGGGGGTAGAGGGAGGGGGTTAAGGGGGTAGAGGGAGGGGGTTAAGGGGGTAGAGGGAGGGGGTTAAGGGGGTAGAGGTAGGGGGTTAAGGGGGTAGAGGGAGGGGGTTAAGGGGGTAGAGGGAGGGGGTTAAGGGGGTAGAGGTAGGGGGTTATGGGGGTAGAGGGAGGGGGTTAAAGGGGTAGAGGGAGGGGGTTAAGGGGGTAGAGGGAGGGGGTTAGGGGGGTAGAGGGAGGGGGTTAAGGGGGTAGAGGGAGGGGGTTAAGGGGGTAGAGGGGGGGGTTAAGGGGTAGAGGGAGGGGGTTAAGGGGGTAGAGGGAGGGGGTTAAGGGGGTAGAGGAGGGGGTTAAGGGGGTAGAGGGAGGGGGTTAAGGGGGTAGAGGGAGGGGGTTAAGGGGGTAGAGGGAGGGGGTTAAGGGGGTAGAGGGCGGGGGGTAAGGGGGTAGAGGTAGGGGGGTAATGTGGAAGAGGGAGGGGGTTAAGGGGGAAGAGGGGGGGGGTTAAGGGGGGGTAGAGGTAGGGGGTTAAGGGGGTAGAGGGAGGGGGTTAAGGGGGGTAGAGGGAGGGGGTTAGGGGGTAGAGGGAGGGGGTTAAGGGGGTAGAGGGAGGGGGTTAAGGGGTAGAGGGGGGGTTAAGGGGGTAGAGGGAGGGGGTTAAGGGGGTAGAGGGAGGGGGTTAAGGGGGTAGAGGGAGGGGGTTAAGGGGTAGAGGGAGGGGGTTAAGGGGGTAGAGGGAGGGGGTTAAGGGGGGTAGAGGTAGGGGGTTAAGGGGGTAGAGGGAGGGGTTAAGGGGGTAGAGGGAGGGGGTTAAGGGGGTAGAGGGAGGGGGTTAAGGGGGTAGAGGGAGGGGGTTAAGGGGGTAGAGGGCGGGGGATAAGGGGGTAGAGGGAGGGGGTTAAGGGGGTAGAGGGAGGGGGTTAAGGGGGTCGAGGGAGGGGGGTAAGGGGGTAGAGGGAGGGGGTTAAGGGGGTAGAGGGAGGGGGTTAAGGGGGTAGAGGGAGGGGGTTAAGGGGGTAGAGGGAGGGGGTTAAGGGGGGTAGAGGGAGGGGGTTAAGGGGGTAGAGGGAGGGGGTTAAGGGGGTAGAGGGAGGTGGTTAAGGGGGTAGAGGGAGGGGGTTAAGGGGGTAGAGGGAGGGGGTTAAGGGGGTAGAGGGAGGGGGTTAAGGGGGTAGAGGGAGGGGGTTAAGGGGGTAGAGGGAGGGGGTTAAGGGGGTAGAGGGAGGGGGTTTAGGGGGTAGAGGGAGGGGGTTAAGGAGGTAGAGGGAGGGGGTTAAGGGGGTAGAGGTAGGGGGTTAAGGGGGTAGAGGGGGGGTTAAGGGGGTAGAGGGAGGGGGTTAAGGGGGTAGAGGGAGGGGGTTAAGGGGGTAGAGAGAGGGGGTTAAGGGGGTAGAGGTAGGGGGTTAAGGGGGTAGAGGGAGGGGGTTAAGGGGGTATAGGTAGGGGGTTAAGGGGGTAGAGGGAGGGGGTTTAGGGGGTAGAGGGAGGGGGTTTAGGGGGTAGAGGTAGGGGGTTAAGGGGGTAGAGGTAGGGGGTTAAGGGGGTAGAGGGAGGGGGTTAAGGGGGTAGAGGGAGGGGGTTAAGGGGGTAGAGGTAGGGGGTTAAGGGGGTAGAGGGAGGGGGTTAAGGGGGTAGAGGGAGGGGGTTAAGGGGGGGTAGAGGTAGGGGGTTAAGGGAAGGAAAAAGAGAGAAAAGTTGAACCGTAGAGATGAAACAAAAGAGGAAAGGGACGGGGGGAGGGGAGAAGAGAGGGGGAGGGGAGAAGAGAGGGAGGGGAGGGGAGAAGAGAGGGGGAGGGGAGAAGAGAGGGAGGGGAGGGGAGAAGAGAAGGAGGGGAGGGGAGAAGAGAGGGAGGGGAGGGGAGAAGAGAAGGAGGGGAGGGGAGAAGAGAGGGAGGGGAGGGGAGAAGAGAAGGAGGGGAGGGGAGAAGAGAGGGAGGGGAGGGGAGAGAGTGAAGTGACAGAGAAGATGCAGGGAGAGGTGAGGTGAGTGGGGATGTGGGTTGAGGGGATGTACAGGTGGTTATTGATTTCTAGCGGCCTCAGTCACTGTTGTCTATAACTGGTCCTCTCATCTGGCCCTCTCCTAGCCCTCTCTCGCCCTCACCTGGCCCTCTCTTGCCCTCACCTGGGTCTCTCTTGCCCTTACCTGGCCCTCTCCTGGCCCTCACCTGGCCCTCACCTGGCACTATCCCAGGAAATTTAGAAGCGTGAGGTGAGGGAGGGGTAGAGGTTGGTTGGGTCCTGAGGGATACTTAATCTTTCCCCTGGTGTTAGAGGAAGGTGTGGTGCTCAGGGTCAAGGTCTGCTCACACACACACACACACACACACACACACACACACACACACTACTGCTTCTTGAATACATTATTTGACAGGAACACGTGTAGATTAAGCACCCCAGATCTTTGCCACCTGTTGGGATTTAGTTAGTTTAGGTTAGGTTAGGTTTGGTTAGGTTAGTTTAGGTTAGGTTAGGTTAGGTTAGGTTTGGTTAGGTTTGGTTAGGTTTGGTTAGGTTTGGTTAGGTTAGTTTAGGTTAGGTTAGGTTAGGTTTGGTTAGGTTAGGTTAGGTTAGGTTAGGTTAGGTTAGGTTAGGTTAGTTTTATTGTGGAATAAGTCGTATGTAACATGGTAATAGACGTCCTTTTTGGAAATCTATTTGTTATGAGGAACATGAAGACCAATAATATGTTAGAGTTGAGGGTTGTCTTGCCTGAGGCCCACATTGGTGTTGTGTTTATAGAACGTTTGGTCAAATAATTAGGTTAAGGACAGAAGGAACGCCGAACAGGTCTTGTCCCTCCTGTGTGTGTGTGTGTGTGTGTGCATATATATACCGTTATTCTATACTAGATCATGTTCATTGGACATTAAGGAATAGCACGAGATGGCGCTCATGACCTGTCCTGCCTATAAACGGGACTAATGGTTAAGATGAGAATATATTGTGTTGATTACCCCAAGAGCTCGGGCCAGGTGATTAGAGAGAATTTGATTATTTAAACAAACTTGGAACGGTGAGGGAGGAGGAGGGAGAGAGGTAGCAGATGCACTCACGTGGCTCCTACTATAAAGATATATTTCATGAAGTGAGATACCTAAATTTCCTCCTCTTGTGAAACAGATTCCCAACTATCTGCATCATAGTATACTTCAGGGGCGGAGGGGGAATCAGGGTTGAGGGGAGAGGATAGGGTGAAGTGTAAAGGCTAAGGGGAGGGGGTAAAATTCAAGGGTGAAGACAGAGTAGAGAAGGGAGGGTAAGCCCTGAGGGGAGACATGAAAACTCTTAACATGACTTTGCAAGGGATGGTGTTGAGAGATGAGGGAAGGCGAGGGGCGTGAGGGTGGCTGAAGGGAGGTAGAGTGGTGGGGGGGGGGTTGCACTAATACTTAACACGAAAAAGGAGGTGATGGGGTAGTAGTTACGGGTGTTAAGGGCGGTGATTGGCCAGTAGGATATTTAACGTTGAAGGAGGGGTGGTGCAGGAGGAGAGGGTGGTGCAGGAGGAGGGGTGGTGCAGGAGGAGGGGTGGTGCAGGAGGAGAGGGTGGTGCAGGAGGAGGGGTGGTGCAGGAGAAAGGGTGGTGCAGGAGGAGGGGTGGTGCAGGAGGAGAGGGTGGTGCAGGAGGAGAGGGTGGTGCAGGAGGAGGGGTGGTGCAGGAGGAGAGGGTGGCGCAGGAGGTGGGGGTGGTGCAGGAGGAGAGGGTGGTGCAGGAGGAGGGGTGGTGCAGGAGAAAGGGTGGTGCAGGAGGAGGGGTGGTGCAGGAGGAGGGGTGGTGCAGGAGGAGGGGTGGTGCAGGAGGAGGGGTGGTGCAGGAGGAGGGGGTGGTGCAGGAGGAGAGGGTGGTGCAGGAGGAGGGGTGGTGCAGGAGGAGGGGGTGGTGCAGGAGAAGGGGTGGCGCAGGAGGAGGGGGTGGTGAAGCAGGAGGAGGGGTGGTGCAGGAGGAGAGGGTGGTGCAGGAGGAGAGGGGGTGGTGAAGGAGGAGGGGGTGGTGCAGGAGGAGGGGGTGGTGAAGCAGGAGGAGGGGGTGGTGAAGCAGGAGGAGGGGTGGTGCAGGAGGAGAGGGTGGTGCAGGAGGAGGGGGTGGTGAAGGAGGAGGGTGTGGTGCAGGAGGAGGGGGTGGTGAAGCAGGAGGAGGGGGTGGTGAAGCAGCAGGAGGAGGGGTGGTGGGGGTAGGGTAAGTTGGGTTGACCCGGGAAGTGTGTTCGCCGTTCACCCTTAACCCGGAAGTTTCCTTCATCTTTACCTCACACTTAGTTACCCTCTCCTCTTCCCCTACTGGACACACTCTTCCTCTTTTTCTTACTTCCTCACACGCCATTCCTTCACATTTTCCAACCCTACCTACACCTACCCCACTCTCTCTCTCTCTCTCTCTCTCTCTTCTCTTCTCTTCTCTTCTCTTCCTCCTAATCCGTCACCCCACCACACACGCCAATTCGTCTCTTTTCCTCTTCTTCAATTCTTCCTCGGTCGTCTTTCTCATTTTCTCCTTCTTCCTCCATCATTTTCCTCTTCTTTCCTCCCTTCCTTTCTTTACCATCCCCGTGTTTCTTTACTTCCCTATTATCATTCTTCCTCTTCCTCATTCCTATCCTCCTCTTTTCTCTCCCAGTCTCTCCACCTTCATCAAGCCCTTCCTACCTCCTCCCATCCTTTTCGTTCCTCTGCTTTTTCCTCCACCTTAACGCCTTCCCTCCTTCCCTTCCTTCTCTTTCCTGACTTACATTCCCTCTCCTCCACTCACCCTTCCACCCTCTTCCTTTCCGCTCTCTCTTTCCCTACCCATCTCTTCCTCTATCCTTCCTCACCCTTCCCACCTCCTTCTCCTTCCTCTTCATCTCACCCTCCCTCTCCTTCACTCATTTTTCCATCCTCTTCCCCTCTCTTCCTCCCTCTCTGCCTATCCCCGTCCTCCTTCATCCTTACCGCCACACCAAAGAAATAATATACATGCAGGTGTTCAATGTAAACTAATTACCTGGCGGGCTTCACAATGTAGCCAAGCCATTTATGAAAAGGGAGCTCAGTGTATAAACTATTTACATCTCAGCCTTAAGTTTAAATTATCAGAATGGTTGTTTACAATGTTACCTCTTGGGGTGGAGGGAGGGGGGGAGGAGGGAGGGAGAGAATAACAAGAAAATGCATTAAAATGATTACACATGATTTCTTCTTCCTCTTCCTCCTCCTCTTTCTCCTCCTCTTCCTCCTCCTCCTCTTCCTCGTTGGTAAAACGTATGTGCTCGCGTCCTGACATTATTTATCTTCAGGGTTTCGTAAACGTCTTGAATTTCACCTAAGTTTGAAGATAGATGTTCAAGGATCTCTAATATCCTTGAAAAGTGCCCAGTACACCTTGAGTTGTAATTAATATCCTTGAAAAGTGCCCAGTACACCTTGAGTTTTAATTAATATCCTTGAAAAGTGCCCAGTACACCTTGAGTTGTAATTAATATCCTTGAAAAGTGCCCAGTACACCTTGAGTTTTAATTAATATCCTTGAAAAGTGCCCAGTACACCTTGAGTTTTAATTAATATCCTTGAAAAGTGCCCAGTACACCTTGAGTTTTAATTAATATCCTTGAAAATAGAGTTTTATGGTTTAGTTACATGTATACAAGCAGATATATGTACGCGTAGGAGCCTTGTGGTTTACTCTGTTAAATTTAACTGCAATATTTCTCCTTTTTTGTGTTTGTGTTTTGTTCTCGCGTTAAAACATCCTGTATTACAAGTTATATATTACTACTGTTAATTCTCTCAAGTTTGTATATTGTATATTTTTTCTCATTAAAATATACAGTATAGAGCATTGCAGTATACTTCTGCTAATGCCCATCAGTTGCTGCATAAGATATACTGTACGTGTGGTAGGCTCATGTGAATTAATAGTGTTTCATAAGTTTGCTTCATCCGTAAGTAGTTTAGATAAGGTCCTTGAAAAAAAAAAGGCTCTTGAGAATCCTTGAAAACTCCTTGATTTTTGAAAAAGATTAAACGTGTTTGTGCACATATGAACCAGTTTGGACATGTGTATGCACGTTTGGATATTTGCATGTGTCCACGTACGCCTGAATACGTGTGACTTATTGGCGTGAAATACTGGACAGAGCGGATATTCCCACATTAACAGTGAAACATACAACTTTACCACATGTGACGCCACTGGCCAGACATGACAAAATGTGGTGTGACTGGCCTAACCAAACAACTTTTATTTCCTTTAAATTAGCAAACATCAAGAAAAGATTAGTACCATTTGCCGCTTGTCCTTACACACTTACTTTTAATATCATATTTACATTCACATTTACACTTGACAATTTACACAATTAGATATTTACACTTACAGTTCTATTCCTTATTTACGGAATCACTGACGGGAATATAACTCGGTTCTGAGTAACTCGTAAATAGATTTGCTTCTGAGTTTTATTTTGTCGAAAGTAAAATTATGGTAAAAAAAAATCAATTTGATGTTCATGGCCCTGAGAACCTTGTTAACAGACGCAAGAGTCGTATTATGTCTGTCTCTTCTATCTGTCTGTTTGTCGTTCTGTCTGTATATTGTTCTATCTGTCTCCGTCCTTTTATTTCTGTACATTGTCTATTATTTCCATCTGTCTGTGCATTGTTTGTCTGTCTCTTTCTGTCCTTTATTCTGTTCAGTATATGTGTCTGTCCTTTTATGTTTGCCTGTCAGTCTTTGTTTTGTCTGATTTTACGGTTATCCATAGAATTTTCTGTTTATCTGTCAGTGTTTATATCTAAATCCTGTCTGTCTGTCTGTCTGTCTGTCTCATGTCTGTCTATCTCTACCAAGTTTGTTTTGGCTGCGTTAGTCAGGGGAGTACACGTATGAGGCAGCCCGTAGTAGTGGTTAAAGTCATCTGTATTCATCAGGTAATAGTGGTTAAAGTCATCAGTAGTCATCAGGTAGTAGTGGTTAAAGTCATCAGTAGTCATCAGGTAGTAGTGGTTAAAGTCATCAGTAGTCATCAGGTAGTAGTGGTTAAAGTCATCAGTATTCATCAGGTAGTAGTGGTTAAAGTCATCAGTAGTCATCAGGTTGTAGTGGTTAAAGTCATCAGTATTCATCAGGTTAGTAGTGGTTAAAGTCATCAGTAGTCATCAGGTAGTAGTGGTTAAAGTCATCAGTAGTCATCAGGTAGTAGTGGTTAAAGTCATCAGTAGTCATCAGGTAGTAGTGGTTAAAGTCATCAGTAGTCATCAGGTAGTAGTGGTTAAAGTCATCAGTAGTCATCAGGTAGTAGTGGTTAAAGTCATCAGTAGTCATCAGGTAGTAGTGGTTAAAGTCATCAGTAGTCATCAGGTAGGGACCTATAAAGTCATCAGTAAAGGCTAAAGTAATAGTAAAGGCTAAAGTCATTAGTAGTCATCAGGTAGTAGTGGTTAAAGTCATCAGATGTTATCAGGTAGCGGCAGTACTAATTAATATTGGGAAGGAGTTAAGGTTATTATGGGAGCCTGGATGAAGAAGCATCAACACCTATTGTGCCTACCTGGTGCTGGCTGTCACACACACACACACACACACACACACACACACACACACACACACACACACACACACACACACACACACACACACACACACACGCACACCAGGCATGGGGCAATTAATTAACTTATTTGATATGCAGAAATATTTATCGTGATATCATTTTTCAAGTAAGAAAGTCTAACTTGGTTTTACATACTGAAATAATACAATTATTTACACGTGAAAAATTGTTGAGTAAAAAATAAACCAAGTCAAGAATTTATAATTATTTTACCTCAAGACTTATTCATACCAAGGAGGTAGTGTGCCAGACTGCCTCACTATTCAGGTATTTCAACTACAGTATTCATTAACTCTTCTGGGAAACATTTACAGGATATTAAGTTATTTAATCCACATGAAAATTCCCCTAAGCAAATTTGACACAGATTGATTAACTTAACTTAATCGAAAAAATCTTAACTTAATTAGTTAATGTTAAAAAATTCAGGTTAACTTAACTGGAAAAAATTTAATAAAATTAACTTAACTAGTTAAATTTGAAATTTAATCGCCCCATGCCGGACACACACACGCACACATACTACTACTACTACTACTACTACTTTTTTTTTTTTTTTTTTTTTTTTTTTTTCCCTCACGTGGCCTCCAGCCTCCCCCAATAGCCACACCTTCGCCACCATTTATTTACCTTAATATTAAATATCCTAATACATAAGAAGCTATCCAATCTGTGTTAAATTAGTTGAGCCGCAGATCCATGCGGCATTCAGTGACTGTAGCCTACTACTACTACTACTACTACTACTACTACTACTACTACTACTACTACTACTACTTTGCTGTCACTCGGAATCGAGTATGACGATCACCCAGCTATGATGCAATGATATAAGTATATAAAGATGTCACCTTCGTTGGTGAGCTCTGAGGTGACTCGAGAGGTCGATACTGGACTGGTAGGGTCGTCCACAGATGTTGCACGTGTGGAGGGCTACATCTAGTGCGGGAGAGGCGGCGGCAAGGTCTTTCCGGCTCTGGCGTTTGTTTGCCTCTGTATGCAGTCGGGCTAACTCGAAAGTATGACACTTTCTCGTGTGGTGCTCCTCCAAACGTTACGGAGTGGAGTAATCGTCTCCCAGGTGCCAGGGTCGATTTGGCACCTTTTTCAGGTTTGTCTTCAGACTATCATTATTCTTTTTTCCGTTCGGGCAGCGTTACGTTTACTATTCTTTCGGTGACTTTAGTCCACACAGGTAACTTGGCCAGTCCAACGTAGTTGTTCATGGATAATGGTAGCCTCGATGCTCCTACAGTTGGTGTCAGCGAGAATACTGGCATTTGTTCTCTTGTCTTCCCCAGCGAACTCGGAGGATGGAACGTAGACTACGTTGGTGAAAGGTTTAAAGTGCCTTGAGGTGCCTCCTGTATGTCGTGTTTATCTGTTTACGTCGGCGAGAGTAAGACAATTGGTTTCGAAATTGAGTCCGTGGGGTTCCTTAGATGATGGACAAGATCTAATATAGCTTCTGTAAGTTAGGTTAGGTTGGGTCAGCGTTAGGTGAGCTTAGCATTAGGTTAGGTTAGGTTAGGTTAGGTTAGGTTAGATTAGGTTAGGTTTGGTTAGATTTATGTTAGGTTGGGTTAGGTTAGGTAAAGTTAGCATTATGTTGGGTTAGGTTAGGTTAGGTTAGTTTAGTTTAGGTTAGGTTAGGTTAGGTTAGGTTAAAGAGTGATGTGGTTAGATCTGCCGATTATTCCAGATAGGATAAATTACCATTCCAATATTGTTTCCTAACTCTATGTGTGTGTGAGTGAGCGTGTGAGTGTGTGAGTGAGTGTGTGAGTGTGTGAGTGTGTGTGTGTGTGTGTGTGTGTGTGTGTGTGTGTGTGTGTGTGAGTGATTTTTTATTTTGCCGCTTACAACAGCTACTTTATTGTGCACCCCACACTCATCCTGTGAGCGGTAGCGCAAAAGGATTACAGAGTAGGGTTTACAACGGGTCATAATAATTAACCCCCGTTGTCAGGATATTATGGCACTGATTGTTACACAGTATTTCAATTACATTATTTGTTTAGTTCTATACATAAAGGGTAACTTATTGTGTGTGTGTGTGAGTTTGTGTGTGTGTGTGTGTGTGTGTGAGTGAGTGCGTGAGTGTGAGTGAGGTGAAAGTATTAAGGTGACCGCGAGGCACAGTATCGATTAGAGGTGTTGGCGTTCCCCTCTCCCCTACCCTCCATTCTCTTCCCTCCCCCCTACCATACCCTTATTCCTCCTACCATACCCTTACTCCCCCTACCATACCTTTACTCCTCCTACCATACCCTTACTCCTCCTACCATACCCTTACTCCTACCATACCCTTACTCCTCCTACCATACCCTCACTCCTCCTACCATACCCTTACTCCTCCTACCATACCCTTACTCCTCCTACCATACCCTTACTCCTCCTACCATACCCTTACTCCTCATACCATACCCTTACTCCTCCTACCATACCCTTACTCCTCCTACCATACCCTTACTCCTCCTACCATACCCTTACTCCTACCATACCCTTACTCCTCCTACCATACCCTTACTCCCCCTACCATACCCTTACTCCTCCTACCATACCCTTACTCCTCCTACCATACCCTTACTCCTCCTACCATGCCCTTTTCCCTTGAGTGTTCCGGTGGTAAATGTGGTATCAGACGTCTTGACCCTGAATACAGTAACCATGGAAACCTGAAGTGAAGCTGAGAGGTCGGCGTTACCAAGGTCAGGCTAGGTACGGAGGAATGAAGAACACGGGAGGTACGGAGGAATGTAGAACACGGGAGGTACGGAGGAATGAAGAACACGGGAGGTACGGAGGAATGAAGAACACGGGAGGTACGGAGGAATGAAGAACACGGGAGGTACGGAGGAATGAAGAACACGGGAGGTACGGAGGAATGAAGAACTCAAAGGCGCACTGTTTAATTAAGGGCAAGTGGATTTGCTGCTTCTACCTGTACTTAAAACACTTCCCGTCCTGATTCAAGTCTGTGTAAGCGGAAACAGCGGAGAAACAGGGCAAGGTCACCAGCAAGTGTGTGTGTGTGTGTGTGTGTGTGTGTGTGTGTGTGTGTGTGTGTGTGTGTGTGCGTTTTCTCCCTACCCTACCCTACCCTACCCTACCCTACCCTACCCTAAAACCATGATAGAACGCTCCACTCTACCCATCAACTTTTACTCTTTATCAGGTGATCGATATTCTTAAGCTGGAGGTCAAACACTACCGAGGCTTTTACAGAGAGAGAGAGAGAGAGAGAGAGAGAGAGAGAGAGAGACGGTGACAGACAGAGAGACGGTGACAGACAGAGACGGTGACGGATAGAGAGACGGTAACAGACAGAGAGACGGTGACAGACAGTGAGACGGTGACAGACAGTGAGACGGTGACAGACAGAGAGACGGGGAGGTTATGTTATGTTAGGTTAGGTTTAGTTAGGTTAGGTTTAGTTAGGTTAGGTTTAGTTAGGTTAGATTTGGTTATTATAGGGCCTTGTAGGACTGAAGGTAGGTCCTGCTAGCCTATTGGGGATAGATTTGAGATGATAGGTTAGTAGAGGATAGATGAACCCCCTTCCACCGTTCCCTACTCCTTCCTGTATCTTACCCTTTCACTTCTACCCTCTCTCCTTCACCTCCTACTCTCCCCTCTCTCCCTCCCTCCCTCCCTCCCTCCCTCCCTCCCTCCCAGCCAGAGCGCCCGTCTAGGTTAGGCAGCCCCAATTTGTGTGGTAATGGCCTCGAACAATACATCAGTAATGACCTCGCTAACATAGTTTAGTTATCGGTCAAATGGCTCCCAGACCTTAACGATAGACCTTTCCTCACACACACACACTACTACTGTACTACTACTCGGAATCGAATATGACGATCATCCAATTATGATACAATGATATGAGTTATGAAGGATGCCACCTAGGTTAGTGAGGTCTGAGGTGACTTAAGAGGCCGATCCGGAACCGGCAGGGTCGATCACATATGTTGCACGTGTGGAGGGCTGCATCTAGTGCGGGAAGGGTGGCGACAGCGTCTTTCCGGCGTTGGGGCTTGTCTGCTTCGTTTTGCAGTCGGGCTAAATCGAATGTATTGACACCTTCTTGTGTGGTGTTCCTTCAAGCGTTACGGTGGGGAGTGATAGTTTCCCAGGTGAGGGGGTCGATTTGGCACTTTTTCAGGTTTGTCTTAAGACTATCCTCATACCTTTTCCGTTGCCCGCCAGCATTACGTTTACCGTTCGTTAGGTGACTGTAAAATAGCTGCTTTGTCAGTCTACTGTCGTCCATGCTGACAACATGGCCAGTCCAACGTAGTTGTTCATGGATAATGGTAGCCTCGATGCTCCTGCAGTTGGTGTTAGCAAGAATACTGGCATTTGTTCTCTTGTCTTCCCAGCGAACTCGGAGGATGGAAAGTAGACTACGTTGGTGAAAGTTTTCAAGTGCCTCTATGTGCTTCCTATATGTGACCCATGTGTCACGCTGCCATATAGCAGGGTTGGGAGGACCACTGCTCGATATACGTGTAACTTCGTAGATAATTTCAGCTCCCTACAGTTGAAGACACGGTTTCAGAGTCTGCCAAAGGCTTGAGATGTACATACTTCGTGGGAAACGATTTGAGACCATGGACGATAATTTTTGCTATATGAGGGCTGTAACTACTCACATGTAAAATTTCGGAGTGTATCGACCCCCACATGCACAGATAGTTGTTTTAGCTACTGCACATCTAATCCGATGCTGAATCTTTTCATCGATGTCCGCGGTGGTGGACAGGTGGGAGCCGAGATACTGAAAGTGGGTAACATTAGAGAGGGTAGTACCGTTAAGCTGGATGGATGGTGGAGGTGTGCCTGAACCAGGGGCAGGCTGAAAAAGAATCTGAGTCTTACGTACATTCACCTTAAGGCCGAAGTGTGCATACGCATCTGCGTAGGTGTTTAGGGTCTCCTATAGGTCTAGTTCAGTGTGAGCAACAAGGATGAGGTTGTTTGCATACTGAAGCTCATTAATGGAAGCTGTGGACACTTTTGTTCTTGCCTGGAGTCCTCTTATGTTGAAAAGACCCTTCATCCCGTACTCGATGTCCACCCAGCCGGCTAAATTGGCGCTGGCACGAGTAAGAAAGGCAGCCAAGAAAATGGGAGAGAGAGAGTTGGTATCAGTACACACCCTTGTTCAACCCCCGTTTGGATGGGGAAGAACTCAGACTGGGTGCCATTCATGCCATCGTGGAGTTGCTTCACAATGGTGATAATTTTGGTGGGCAGCCAAAACGGCTGAGGGTCCACCAGAGGGCTTCCCTGTTGACCGAGTTGAAGGCCTTGGTTAGGTCGATAAAGGCTATGTACAGGTTGGAGGTTATGTATCTAAGCTACTGTTCCGAGTAGCACTTATATATGTAATTACATGGCAACACTGCACGTGTTATGTGGCAACATTGCCCCGAGGCTGCCATATGGCAATGCCACCTCAGTCTGACTCTGTGGGTCGTGCAAGGCACACGCTTGTCACTACTTGTATTTCTCCTATCCGTTAATAAATGGACTTCAGTGTTACCCGGTGTTTCCCTACCCTTCACTGCCTTCTTCAGGGAACACTTGGAACCTTCACAGGTCACGAGGCTGTTCTCTGCACTTTTTCTGTGTCTGGCGGGCAGCAAATATCGTGTCAGTGGTGTCATGTGATGGTCTAAGACCACAATGAGCTTCTGGGAGGAAGTTTTTCGCCTCAGGAAGAAGTCTGTTTAGGAGGACTCGGGCAATAATCTTGCTGGCAATGGACAGCAGTGAGATCCCGTGATAGTTGCCACAGTCTGACCGGTCTCCCTTGTTCTTGTAAATATTGACGATGGAGGCGTCTTTAAGAGCTTAGGGGATTCCTTCTTTTCCCATATATTCTCCAGGGAGAGTGGAGACGGCTGGTAAGCAGAGGTCCTCCTGCTTTGTACACCTCGGCTGGGATTGCATCAGGTCCTGAGGCTTTGTTATTTTTCATCTCTTTATGGCAGTAGCTACCTCATCCAGGGATGTAGGTTACCTGTGGTGGGTCGGTTCTGGATGCTGAGGGACCTGTTGGGTAGGTAGGACATTCACATAGGTGTTTCGGTTGAGCAGTGAATGGTAGTGCTCCTTCTAGTGCTGAAGGAGGCCTTCATCATCTTTAATTAGTGAATTACAGTCAGATGAGCGGAGAGGGGCTGCGTGCGCAAGTGATTAACCTTTATCATGTTCTAGTGGAATTGAAAAATTCGCGCATCTTGTGCTGATCTACAGATTTTTGCATTTCACGTGCTTTATTTTCAAACAAGTTGTTCTTTTGATTGCGAAGTTCCCGCTAGGCCGTCGCTTTCTTCTTGCAGAAGGTATCAGCTTTGGACCGAGAATGAGGGTTGTTCTGTCAGTCAGTTAAAGCCGCACGTTTATCATCAACGAGTATATTGATTTCCGGGTCATTTTCATCAAACCAGTCCTGGTGTATTCTTTTGATCTGGCCGAGGGTCTCTGCTGGGTTTTGTCAGGCAGTGTCGAGAATATCCCATTCGGCACTGGGATTTGGGTTGTTTGCTGTTGGGTTGTTCATCAGCCCATGTTCGAGCTGCTCTCTGGAAACATGTGCTACTGCTGAATCCTCCAGATGCTTAGAGCTAAAACCTCACCTGAAGGCTTGCTGCTTTATCCTTTTTGGTGCGATGTCAAGTGAGAGTTTGGCTATGACGAGCCGATGATCAGTGTCGCAGTGGTCTGAGCCACGCATGGCTCGGGTGATGAGGACATCTCGTCGATCTCTTTCTCTGACAATGATGTAGTCAATGAGATGCCAGTGTTTGGATCGTGGGTGTTGCCACGAACCCTTGAACTTGTCGGCCTGCTTAAATAAGGTATTGATGACAGTGAGGCTGCCTAATGTCAGCATTTCTGCAAGCTCTGGCATTGAAGTCACCTAGGAGCGCAACCTTATCTTCTCTGGGGATAGAGGTTAGCACTCTGTCGAGGTCGGCGTAAAAGGCCTCCTTGATGTCATCCTCTGCATCCAGTGTTCGGGCGTATGCACTGATGAAAAAGACATGACGAGAGTGATTCAGTGGGACTTGGAGCGTTTCGAGTCGCTCGTTGACCCCTAAAGGCATTTCAGCTAGCTTGTGTAGGATGTGTTGGCGGATGGCGAAGCCAACTCCATAAATACGGTTCCTCTCCGCAGCAGGCTTACCCTTCCAGAAGAAAGTATAGCCAGACCCACATTCTGTGAGTTGGCCCTCATCTGGGTGCCGGCACTCACTAATGGCTGCTGTGTTGATGTTATACTTAGTGAGCTCTTTTGCCACAAGGGCAGTTCTTCAGAACGCTCATTTGCCAGTATCCAGAAAGGTTCTGACATTCCATGCAGCGACCATAAGAGGTTGTATAGTTTGTTTTTGTTTGGACCTGTGATTTTGATTGTGTTTTCGACCGCATAAGGATGACCTTACTGGTTCCGGTTGCCCAGTCAGGTTGTTTTTTTAGGCAGGTTATGTTTTGGGCACCTTTTCTAGCCCCCTCCCAATGTGGGGTGAGTGCCCATGTGCACAGTTGTGACTAGAGACTCCCGGCAGTCGTCTCTGCTTGTCCTCGTCGCCACTCGTCTGTCGCCATATGAGTTTGGGGTATAGGGTTTTTGATGATGAGGAGAGGTATGATGAGCTGGATGATGGCTGCACGAGTTGACATATGTGGTGAGGCAGGAGCGCAGACTGCAACTACAGGTCTTGGCTCTCCCTTTTCCTGATCCAGTGGTGCAAGTGTTGCAACGACTGGGGAAAGGGAGAGTTGCAATGGACTACCAATAGCTCAGTTTGTTGGGTTTTACCTTAGTAGCCTGTCCATCATGCATTGTCTTTGTCTGCCAGTGTAGTCATTGGGTTTCCATGGTGGTCACCTCTTCCGCCTATACTACCGTTGGGGTCTTGTTGGAGCTCTGTAAGCATGTCTGCCTGATGCGGGGCTCCACTGCAGATTTTTCGTTTGGTGTTTTCTCCCGTAGCGTTTTACCTACCAAGGTTAACCCGCAAGGCAGCGAGGCAGTGGTTGGTAGGTACCAGGACGTGTCCACATGGCAGTGGGCCTATGCGCCGTCCCTCTGGGGCCCACTGCTACTCCGAGATCCCCTGCTGGTTTAGCCTGGGCCCACGAGGCACCCACATACCGTGTGTTGCCACGAGGTGAAGAGGCTGTTTACTGGCAGGGGAAGACTTGTGTAAGTTGCTTTCCTGTTCACTGCGAGGGCCAACCATAGGCGGTAGATGAAAGCGAGAGGGAGCAAGCAGTGCTTGCACTTTAACATTAGCACAGTGCTGCCACACTAGACACATTTCACCACTCTGTGTTCGAACACACACACACACACACGGGGTAATTGGCTCAATCTGACTTCCTTTAGTATTGGTTCCACACTCAAATAACTCATTTTATTGCCCCAATTCTCCCCAACAGAGCGAGGAAATACAATCACAGTTTGTATTCGTCAGTCTGGTTGCGCGTGTACTGTCTTGTCTCCGTCATCACTGACCTGACTGGTGTATATTTTTCTTGTGCGAATGTGGTGGATATTTCTTTTTATTATGACAT
Source organism: Homarus gammarus (assembly GCA_958450375.1). Lineage (NCBI taxonomy): Eukaryota > Metazoa > Arthropoda > Malacostraca > Decapoda > Nephropidae > Homarus > Homarus gammarus. Next base: position 786,332 of record CAUDMG010000253.1, read on the forward strand.
GCAGCTCAGGGCTCTTCCCTCTGTTCTTGGTCAGTCTTGTATTGTTATTGTGTGTGAATGTTACTGAGCCCAGTTGGTGTCTAGTGATGAATGACTGTAGTAATATTAAGAGTATTATGAATGATGACTGTAGTAAGAGTATTATGAATGATGACTGTAGTAAGAGTATTATGAATGATGACTGTAGTAAGAGTATTATGAATGATGACTGTAGTAAGAGTATTATGAATGATGACTGTAGTAAGAGTATTATGAATGATGACTGTAGTAATATTAAGAGTATTATGAATGATGACTGTAGTAAGAGTATTATGAATGATGACTGTAGTAAGAGTATTATGAATGATGACTGTAGTAAGAGTATTATGAATGATGACTGTAGTAAGAGTATTATGAATGATGACTGTAGTAAGAGTATTATGAATGATGACTGTAGTAATATTAAGAGGTTAGGTTAGGTTGGGTTGGGTTGGATCACGTTAGGTTAGGTTAGGTTAGATTGTCAGCGTCACACCTGTATGTAAAGAGTGCGTTGGGTTGTAGGCAATCATCGATCAAATAGTTCCCTCTATCACTCCTTGGATAAACATAGAGTTGAACGTCGTCTGTGACAAACTTGGTGAAATATTTAGTAGGGCGCCTCTCTCTCTCTCTCTCTCTCTCTCTCTCTCTCTCTCTCTCTCTCTCTCTCTCTCTCTCTCACAGCCTCACCACACCCAACCCCTACTCTTCTGCCTCTCCCCATCTCCCCCACACTCTACCCCTCTTCTTGAACCTCACTTAATGGCACCTTACAGCTCCTCCCCCCCCTCCCTCAGTGCCAGTAGGACAGGTGAAGTGCAACAGGTGATAACGCAGGTAAGATTCAACAGGTGGAGCTGTTTCCCACCCCCTCCCACACACACACAGCTGGAGGCTCTAATGTTATCCATTATTGATTTCGGGTTTCTAGGTGCTGTATTTTGGTCCGGATTACCTGAAGATTAAACACACCTTAATGCTACCTGGCGGGGTTAGGTTAGGTAGCCGGAGTTAATCTTATCTACCTTTGGCATAACTTACCCTGACTTTATTTGAGCTTGCCTAATGTAACCTGACTTAACCATGGTTTATGCTAACCTAACCTAACCTAACCTAACTCCCTCCTGATATCGCCTGACATAACAACCTTAACTTAAGTTTAAAGTTTCGGCTCTTGGTCTTGTGTCAACACGAGTCATAACAGTTGTGTCTGTGTAGTGTTCGGTGGTGTAATGGTCAGCATGCTCGCATCGCAAGCAAGTGGACCCGGCTTCGATCCCCGGACAGGGTGAAATTCTGGGCAAGTTTCTTTACGCCATTTGCCTCTGTCTACCCAGCAGTAATTGGGAACCTGGAGCAGAATTGGTATGAAGAACAATATGGTGGTTACTGGCTACAGAGGGCGTCCATACTGTACAGTTGAGGTGAGAGTGTGGTGTACAAGGTGAATCCTGGGTCCTTTGAGTACACTTCGCAGTAAGCGTTTGACTGAAGTTGAACACATAGGGTCCCCGATTGTTCTTAGATCTCCTTGTTTAAAATAACCGGGTAATTCTTATCCTCGACCTTGACCGAAATCTGGGAGGATCAGTGTCCTTCCACGTTACAAGAAAATCCATCATCCGCGCACTATTCCTCGGTACTCCAGGAACACAATCAATCAATCAGAGTCCCGTCTTCATATCTGATGGCTGGCGACCACAGCCCTTCACTCTAAATGTTCTCGGGCTGTTGTTACCAATCCTCGAAGGTTTTGTATCTCTCTGGGGCCCCAGTTTTTAATTTCATTCATCCATCCCAGTCTCTGCCTTCCCTTGGCTCAGACTTTCTTTAATTTTGTCCAGTAATTTTTATGTTATTATTCTCCCATCCCTAATTATATGACCAAAGTATCTCATTTTTCCTTTTCCGTATATTTCAAGTATTTCTCTTGAAGTTTTTGCTAATCTTATTACTTATTCATTTGTTTTCCTGTCAGTGTAACTTATTTTTAGCATTCTCCTATAACACCACATTTCAGAGGCCACCAACCTCTTTCTGGTGTCTACATGAAGTGTCCACGCTTCTGACACAAGCATCAGTCCTTCCTATATAAAGCCTTTCAGCAGCCTTTTTCTCACATTTAAGTTAATGTCCTTTTTCATTGGGTCTTTTAGATTATTTTTGCTTGCCCTATTCTCGTTATGATTTCTTCCACACATCTTCCATCTCAGTTAATGTTACTTCCCAAATACACCTGTTTAAGTTCCCTGTTGTCTACCATAATTTTTATCTTAGGATTTGTTTCCAGTTTTGAAACAACCATAAGTGTAGTCATTACAGCAGTAACTCTTAAACAATAATTTTCACCTTTTTCCATTAATCTGTTAACCAGTTTTTATAATGCCTCTTCACCATCTGTGATAAGACTAGTTTCATCAACATAGCCTATATTGGATATTACTTTACCATTAACTTTTATTCCTTCATTGTCACTCATAACTTCTCTCATTAAGAATTATTAATATATATTATACAATGTTGGAGACAGAACACAGCCTTGTCTTACTCCCTGTCTGACTGTGAACCAATTAGTGAGTTCATTATTTACCAACACTGCAGCCTCCTGTTGCCAGTAAAGATTTTTAGAATTCTAATAACTCCTTCATTAATACCTATTTTCTCCAAAACCTCTATAAATTTATTGTGTTTTACCTTATCAAAAGCTTTTTCAAAATCAACAAAGCATATGTACAAATTTCCTTGGACCTCTAAAGCCCACTCACTCAAAATTCTCAAATCAAATATAACTTCTTTAGTTCCCTTTCCCTCTCTGAATCCATTTTGCTCTTCAGGCAACTCTCTGTCTATTATAAATGTTATTCTACTTAAAATTATGTTTAGATTTCTCTTTATCTTATTGTTCTAAACTGGGTGCACTCTAAGGCTCGTGGTTTTTTCGGTTTAATATTGATTTTTTGAAACCACTGAGAAGGTTTCTTTTTAACTATATAAAATTACATATCCTAATCAAACATTTAATCCAATTCTTATCCTGAGGGTTCATATATAACCCGTACATAAACTGTGTAGTCCCTTGTCACCTAAATCCGGAATCAAATTGGTGAGATAAATCCAGACATGGGCTCGGGTAGCTGTCTCGTGTGCACTAGTCCCCCCGCTGTTGTGTGCATAAATCACAAGGTGTATCTCAGTGGGTCGAGGCTCATCACCTTATCTTACCATGACGCCCACTCAAAATAAACATGACGGCCTCGGGGATTAAAAAAAACAAATCATATATTTTTAAAGGAAACAAAATGACCTTGTGTTCGTTTCCCCTGCGACTCGTCTCTCATTGGTTTGCGAATGAGCCAATCATATACGTCGGCGTTCAGTAAATAGATACCTGTTGTCTTTTAATTCGACTTCAGGATATCAGTTTACCCTTGACCGTGCTGGAGATCTGTACGTCCCCTCTGTCTGTTTACTGTCCCTGTCTGTCTGATAATTATCTTCTCTGTCCATTTAATTCTCCCTGTCTGTCTGTTTATCCAGTTACTGTCTCTGTCTGTTTGTTTATTGTGTCCCTGTTTGTTGACTGTCTCACTGACTGTGTGTCTGTACTGTCTTCTTCCTTAATGGTCTGCCTGTCTGTGTTTAATAGTGTCTGTCTGTTTGTGCACTATCTGTCTGTCTGTCTGTTTAATCAGTCTTTCCCCTTGTGTGTGTAGTGGAGAGTGGTACACAGGGTAGCATCATACAGTACACGTAAATTGGGGATATACAATATTGCTCTCTATTGTCAACAACACAATGGTAGAGTTTCATTCTATTCAGCCTGTCGTGTTTATATAAAGGTATATTATCAAGTGTATGTGTGTGTGTGTGTGTGTGTGTGTGTGTGTGGTAGCTGCAACAATAGCTCCCAATGTTTCTCTCTCTCGACAATAAACCCTGATTTTATATGTGAGTTCTGCTTTGTTGAGAGGAAGACCCATAATAGTGGTTTGCTTATGAGGGAGGGGTAGGTGAGGGAGGGGTAGGTGAGGGAGGGGTAGGTGAGGGAAGGGTAGGTGAGGGAGGGGTAGGTGAGGGAGGGGTAGGTGAGGGAAGGGTAGGTGAGGGAGGGGTAGATGAGGGAGGGGTAGGTGAGGGAGGGGTAGGTGAGGGAGGGGTAGGTGAGGGAGGGGTAGGTGAGGGTGCTAGACAGGGAATTACAGCAGTATTGACAGGGATTGACAGAGGTATTGACAGAGAATGACAGAGGTATTGACAGAGATTGACAGCGTGTGGAATTGGCAATGCTATGACAGACTGTGGCAGCATGAGACATTTATAACGATGTGACGGTGTACAAGAGCATAGCGGAGTATAATCATTATGACAAGACAGGTCAATATGGCGGGATTGCAGCATGACAGTGTATGAGAATTGAATTGAATTGAAGCAGTTTATTTAGCCAGAAAAACACAGATACAGAGTGGATAATAATAACACTATTAACATGGCTGAGCCAGTTGAGAACCTGAGCTCTCCTGTAGGCACCTGATATATACTGTACATTTATCTCAAGGAAGTATTATGTAGCATTTAGTATCACCTGGAATAGTACAATAGCATGGTGGTAATAGGAACATCTCATAATGTTACCACGGTTATCATTTCAATATTTATTAATTTTATTTATTTAATATTTTTTTTAGTTTATTTATTTTTATTTTTATTGTAAGTATACATAAATTACAGTGGAATTAAAAAAAACATAAGTAAAATGGGGGAGCAGTACAACATGGGTAGTACAGTAATAAGGTTGAACAAGAGGACAGAGCTGCCAGGATTATGTCTAGTTGGCAATTATGTGTATTGCATTGGTAATTTCTTATCATTATAATTTCCGATAAAACGGTTTTGATGGTACAATATTAACAGGTACTGTAAATATAGTAAGTGTTACAAGAAATATTAATACTTAGACAATAGATATTTTTTAAGAGAAGATTTAAAGGAAGGGAGCGTAGTCTTTGCTCGGATGGGTGGGGGTAAGTTGTTCCACACCTTCACACCATGATATTTTATGGAGGTCAGGGACTGAGAGGAGCGCATGGGGGGTGGTCTTAGTAGCTCTGGGTGTCTAAAGTTGTATCTCTGATTATTCCGGAACTGGAAATAATTATTGTCAAGCAAGTGATTGCAAGACTTGTAAACAAAGAGGGCACAGCAGTAGGTGTTAATATCTTCGAATTTTATTATTTTCAATTTAGCAATTTTTTCTTTTGTGTGATCTGTTTTTTTCAAGTAGGTCATTGTCCGTACAACTCTCTTTTGTGCAGTAACCAGAGATTGTGTTTTTGAAGAACCAGAGGCCCCCCATAGCGTGTGACAGTGTATCAGGTGTTGGTAAACAAGATCATGATAGATTTCTTTCATTGCTGTGAGAGTGAGTGACTGTCGAGTGTGATGCATGATACCGCACTGTGAATGGCTTGTATGTGGTTTTTCCAGTTAAGTTTCTCATCAACAATAACTCCGAGGAATTTAGTATTTTGTTCGCGTTTGAGGACTATATTACCAAGGTACAGGGGGTCCAAGTCTGGGGGTAAGTTTTTCCTTCTGTGAAAGATCGTGTAGTGGGTTTTCTCAAGGTTTAAGGTCAGTTTATTACGTATTACCCAGGTCCTGACTTTAGTCAATTCAATGTCATAGTTCTCATCAAGGAATGGAGGTCTGAGTTGCTGGCATAGAAATTACTATCGTCTGCAAATAAGTTGTATTTTATAATTGTGCTGGTGTGGACTATGTCGTTTATGTACAACAAAAACAGTACTGGACTGAGAATGGAACCTTGGGGGACGCCATACAAGATTGGTGAGGAGTCAGACTGGTGATTATTATAACAGACATACTGCATCCTGTTGGACAGATATGAGGTAAACCAATTGTGGGACAGGCCCCTAACGCCGTAAAGGTTCAAGCTTTAAAAGGAGGATGGTATGGTCGACAGTATCGAAGCCTTTAGAGAGGTCCAAGAATATACCGATTGTGAACTGACTGTCATGAAAGGAATTTAAGATGTCATTAGTAAAGGATAGCAGAGCACTCTCAGTCGACCTTCTAGCTCTAAATCCAAACTGGGAGTCTGTAAAGATGTTATTGGCATTGCAGAAGGAATTTAGTCTATTACATGCTAGCTTCTCCAGTATCTTACTCAAGGCTGGGAGGACTGATATGGGGCGGTAGTTCTTCAAGAGACCTTTGTCCCCAGATTTTTTATATGCCGGGTGAACTTCAGCAATTTTCAGTTTATCCGGAAAGACACCACTAGTGAAGGAGGAGTTACAGATGTGTAGGAGAACAGGTAGTAATAAGTGGGCTACTTTCTTAATGATGCTCATTGGTATATTGTCTTCGCCTGCTGCTGCATCTTTGGACATTTTTATGATGGCCAGTAATTCATCTGCTGAGACAGGGGATAAGAACAGCTCATTTTGCTATCTGTTTTGCAGGGAGGCTCTAAATTCCTCATGGTGATCAGGGATGCCCTTTGCAAGACGGCAGACATATATGACAATGACAGTTTATGGCCAGTAATTCCTTTCCCGGGAGTGAGGGAAGTATAACTATTAGCTCCAGAAACAGCCGCTGTTGTCCCTCTGGCGCTAGTGTTGTTGGCGCTGGACTGGCAAACAGCACCCACCACTGCTGGCCAAGCATTATTCACCTTAACGAGTATGAATCACCGCACAGGAGTGACATGGGGAGTTGTCATGACACTGCACTGTACTTCAGTCTGTCATACGAGGGAAGAAATGTGTGAGGGAGGTAAAGGAAGGAATGGAGGAAGGGAGGGAAGGATGGAGAAGGACAATGGGAAGTAAAAGGAGGAGCATTTACCTAAGAGGATGGTGTTTTTTTTATAGATAAAGGAGGGGTGGAAGAAGATTAGAGGTGGGTGAAGGAAGTTATAGTTCGGAAATTGAAGAAATTTAGGAGGAGGTAAGAGAGGGCGGGCTGACCGCCTAGCTAAGCTAATAGTGTGTTAGGGTTGTGTCATGGGTTAGTTATTGTCTGTCGGTACAGGCACGAGACATCCTACCCTGTCCCATATATGGTTGTTTTAAGGGCCTTATTTCACATTCCGCCGACCCTACTGGCGGATGCTGGTCTAGGGAGGTTGTCTATTGCCTGGCCGTGTAGATCGGGTGTGGTAATGGACCTTTTGAGATTTGGTAACTTTTTGGGAACCATGTATGGTTGTTGTCGTTATCTGGTGGGAGTCTTTGAAGGAGTTCTCTCTCTGATCGTTCTATCTTTTGCCAGACTCTGCTGGCCAGGGTGTGCAGCTGCTGGTTGATGGGTTTTATTCTCAGGTCTCTATGTATCTCGGCTGTGGTTCTGGTGAAGGGGTATCTTTCACCTGTGACGAATCTTAGGGCTTCATTTTGGGCCACCTGTAATTTTAATATTTGAGTGGTGCTCACAGAATGAAGAGGTACTGCTGGGTAAGTTAATATCGGTATGATAAATGATGTCACCAGGCGGAGTCTTATTTTCTCAGGAAGCGCTTTGAAGCGGTATAGTTTTCTCAGCTCTCTTCTTGCCTTTTCCTTCCTGGTGTGGACATGATGGGAGTAACCTGTCGTGGATATATGTAGGCCCAGGAGGGTGCCTCTGCTTTTGTATTCTATCTGGGCATTATTGGTTACTAATGGATGGGTTTTCCTTCTGCATAAGGGTATCATGTGAATTTCGGGAGGCTGGTTTGGATTTTCCATTGTTTTTTGTAATTATTTACCCTTTCTAATTCCCGCCTCGTGTTGTCGGCCTGTGACGCTCGCGATTTTCCTTGATGTGTTGTTATTTGAGTGATGTCATCTGCACACATAATATCTTCGTCACCTATTCTAGTGGGAGGCGGGGTGTCACTTGTGTAGATGATATATAGGGTGGGGGAGAGGACGCTCCCCTGAGGGACTCCGCTCATGAGTGGGAAGGTCTCTCCTGTGTGTTGTCCTACCCTCAGTCTGGCATTTCTGCCGCCGAGAAAGTTGCAAAGCAACTTTTCAATACTGGTTGGAAGTCCGAGTTGGAGGATCTTATATTTTAGACCGTCGTGCCAGACGTTGTCAAACGCCTTCGCTACATCCCGGAGAGTTAGACTACATTGTCTACCACTCGCCGCGGCTCTGGCTATGTTTTCACATGCCAGGGCTATCTCTGTTGTGGTGGACTTCCCTTTCCTGAACCCGAATTGTCTGCAGTTGACTCTGATGGTTGTTTCCAGGTGTTTTCTCAGACTGTTATTGGTAATTTTTTCTAGGATTTTTCCAGGTATTTCGAGGAGGGAGATCGGTCTGTAGTTTAGTGGGACGGTGGGGTTCTTTCCTTGTTTTGGTGTTAGGGTAATAGTGGCCTCTTTGAATTTAGTTGGGGAGTAACCCGAGGCCAGGCAAGCGTTCATTGTGGTTCTCAGTCTCTCCATGGCCGGGTTGTTTATGTGGCTGAGGATCTCCTTGGTGATGCCTGAACAGCCAGGGGCTATATTTTTGGTATTGGAGATGGCTGTGTTGAGTTCTTCCGAGGTGATTGGTTTGGACAATGGGCTGTTCACTCTCAGATCCTCCCATATGACTTCAGGGGAAGGCTGAGTGCGGTGTGTCTGGCCCCGGAGTTCATCAAGGACGAGCTCCTCGCGGGTACCATCAAATCCCCTGTTCTCTTCATTTGCGATTCGGAAGATGTTCCTCCACATGTCCCTGAATATGTTTTTTTTTGTCATGGTCGTCACATACTCTACTTCCTGCCTGGTCAGTTATATATGATGACTCGTTACGGCTGCAACCTTTCGGTCTCTAAGTCAACGCCAGAACTCTCCTGGATCGTTGTATGTATGTGAGAGTTGTTCAACTATTTCGTGCAGGGCTGGGTGGGCGGGTGGGTGGCTGGGTGGGTAGGTGGGTGGGTCTGTCTTACTCCCCTCCTTCTTTTTTTTTGTAGAGAAAGGAGGGGTGAAAGAAGATTAGAGGTGGGGGAAGGAAGTTATAGTTCGGAAATTCCTGGTGGCGGAAGAGTTGGTGGGAGGGGGGGGGGAAGCTGAGTGTAAGGAGTCGTGATCTCTCTAGCAAACACCCCACCTGCCGCCTTTCTTGTTTGATGTGTGTGTGTGGTGGAGGGGGTGGCGCGGGTCAGGTAGTGGTGGTGGTGGTGATCGCGCAGGGCAGGTGGTGGTGGTGATAGTACAGAGCAGGTGGTGGAGGTCACATAGGGTCAGTATAGTTAACCCCCGTTGTCAGGATATTATGGCACTGGATGTTACACAGTATTTCAACTACATTATTTGTTTAGTTTTATACATAAAGGTTAACTTATTCCCAACTGCGTGAGTACAGCAGTATGAGGCAGTATGTCTGGACGCATACTTTGTTATTCACATTTGCGTGAGAAGTATTCAAGCACATTGTGTGTTTGGTTCTGTACATGGGAAATGATATAGTTACTAAGTGCAAAAAAAGTGGATACAATCTTTATATGTCGGCCATCTTGCCATTCGAGATAAAGAGTACTTGGAACTGTCCATAAAAGGTTCTATCCTCACACAGTCAAGGCCGTATGTGTGGGGCCATATGTTTGACCACACACTTTGCATTTAGTTTTGTTTTTCACATCTTGTAATCTAGTGATTTTGTTACTTGCTCCATATACATGTTTCACTTGGTACATCTCATCATGGTAAACAATGGATAGACTAGTGCCTGTTTGCACTTGTCTGCTTGCGTCAAATTCATCAGCAAGTTCTTTCCTAATTACTGTTTTAAGGGTTCTTTTTGACCGACCCAAATTGTATTCAACAGTGTCTTTGTTAGACGCGAGTTTGGCGAGGGCATCAACTCTGTCTGGAGGTGGTGGTGGCGCGGGGCAGGTGGTTGAGGGGTTGGTGGCGCGGGGCAGGTGGTGGAGGGGTTGGTGGCGCGGGGCAGGTAATGGTGGGGATATTGACGCAGGGCAGTGTGAAGAGAAGGTGGTGATGGAGCGGGCCAGGCGGTGGTGATAACAGTAATGGCGCCGGGCAGATGGTGGTGGTGGAAGCGTGGGGCGAGCGGGAGGTGATGGCGAGCGTCAGTTACCTGTATGGTGCAGACGCGGCAACAGGTGGCGCGGGGCAGGTAGTAGTGGCGCAGGTGAATCACACGCACACACACACACACACAGACAGACACACACGCCCGGGATATACTCTACCCGAGCGTCTTCTGTAATCATCTCAGGCCGGAGTTGTTTACCTTACGCCTCACATCACGTCCCCACAGAGGTAAGTAACAGTGGTGGCGGTGGTGGTAAACACGTTATGTTCTAAGAGTTGAGGTTAGTGTAACTCTCTTGTGGTGACAGTATCATCAGACCGCCAGGAAGCTTATTAACACAGGTATAAGTAACATGTACAGGTGTAGTTGTGATGGTGACAGTATCATCAGACCGCCAGGAAGTTTATTAACACAGGTATAAGTAACATGTACAGGTGTAGTTGTGATGATAGGGCCTTCAGAGTGACACCTTTTAAGTCAAACAATATCACCATGATATATATATACGTTCATAGAGTAGAGGTGATAGTTGGTGATACTGGTGGTGATAGTTGGTGATACAGGAGGTGGTGTGTTGGTGATACAGGAGGTGGTGTGTTGGTGATACTGGTGGTGGTGTGTTGGTGATACAGGTGGTGATAGTTGGTGATACAGGAGGTGGTGTGTTGGTGATACAGGAGGTGGTGTGTTGGTGATACAGGAGGTGGTGTGTTGGTGATACAGGTGGTGGTGTGTTGGTGATACAGGTGGTGATAGTTGGTGATACTGGTGGTGTGTGTTGGTGATACTGGTGGTGGTGTGTTGGTGATACAGGAGGTGGTGTGTTGGTGATACAGGAGGTGGTGTGTTGGTGATACAGGAGGTGGTGTGTTGGTGATACAGGTGGTGGTGTGTTGGTGATACAGGTGGTGATAGTTGGTGATACTGGTGGTGGTGTGTTGGTGATACTCGCGGTGGTGTGTTGGTGATGCAGGAGGTGGTGTGTTGGTGATACTGGTGGTGGTGTGTTGGTGATACAGGTGGTGGTGTGTTGGTGATACTGGTGGTGGTGTGTTGGTGATACAGGTGGTGGTGTGTTGGTGATACAGGAGGTGGTGTGTTGGTGATACAGGAGGTGGTGTGTTGGTGATACTGGTGGTGGTGTGTTGGTGATACAGGAGGTGGTGTGTTGGTGATACAGGTGGTGGTGTGTTGGTGATACAGGTGGTGATAGTTGGTGATACAGGTGGTGGTGTGTTGGTGATACAGGTGGTGATAGTTGGTGATACTGGTGGTGGTGTGTTGGTGATACAGGAGGTGGTGTGTTGGTGATACTGGTGGTGGTGTGTTGGTGATACAGGAGGTGGTGTGTTGGTGATACAGGAGGTGGTGTGTTGGTGATACAGGAGGTGGTGTGTTGGTGATACAGGAGGTGGTGTGTTGGTGATACAGGAGGTGGTGTGTTGGTGATACAGGAGGTGGTGTGTTGGTGATACTGGTGGTGGTATGTTGGTGATACAGGAGGTGATAGTTGGTGATGCAGGTGGTGGTGTGTTGGTGATACTGGTGGTGGTGTGTGTTGGTGATACAGGAGGTGGTGTGTTGGTGATACTGGTGGTGGTGTGTTGGTGATACAGGAGGTGATAGTTGGTGATACAGGTGGTGGTGTGTTGGTGATACTGGTGGTGGTGTGTTGGTGATACAGGTGGTGGTGTGTTGGTGATACAGGTGGTGGTGTGTTGGTGATACTGGTGGTGGTGTGTTGGTGATACAGGAGGTGGTGTGTTGGTGATACTGGTGGTGTGTTGGTGATACAGGATGTGGTGTGTTGGTGATACAGGTGGTGGTGTGTTGGTGATACAGGAGGTGATAGTTGGTGATACAGGAGGTGGTGTGTTGGTGATACTGGTGGTGGTGTGTTGGTGATACAGGAGGTGGTGTGTTGGTGATACTGGTGGTGGTGTGTTGGTGATACAGGTGGTGGTGTGTTGGTGATACTGGTGGTGGTGTGTTGGTGATACAGGAGGTGGTGTGTTGGTGATACAGGAGGTGGTGTGTTGGTGATACAGGAGGTGATAATTGGTGATACAGGTGGTGGTGTGTTGGTGATACTGGTGGTGGTGTGTTGGTGATACAGGTGGTGGTGTGTTGGTGATACAGGAGGTGATAGTTGGTGATACAGGTGGTGGTGTGTTGGTGATACAGGTGGTGGTGTGTTGTGATACAGGGTGGTGTGTTGTGATACAGGAGGTGGTGTGTTGGTGATACAGGTGGTGGTGTGTTGGTGATACTGGTGGTGGTGTGTTGGTGATACAGGAGGTGGTGTGTTGGTGATACTGGTGGTGGTGTGTTGGTGATACAGGAGGTGATAGTTGGTGATACAGGTGGTGGTGTGTTGGTGATACTGGTGGTGGTGTGTTGGTGATACAGGTGGTGGTGTGTTGGTGATACAGGTGGTGGTGTGTTGGTGATACTGGTGGTGGTGTGTTGGTGTTACAGGAGGTGGTGTGTTGGTGATACAGGGGGTGGTGTGTTGGTGATGCAGGTGGTGGTGTGTTGGTGATACTGGTGGTGGTGTGTTGGTGATACAGGAGGTGGTGTGTTGGTGATACAGGGGGTGGTGTGTTGGTGATACAGGAGGTGGTGTGTTGGTGATACAGGTGGTGGTGGTGTGTTGGTGATACAGGAGGTGGTGTGTTGGTGATACTGGTGGTGTGTTGGTGATACAGGAGGTGGTGTGTTGGTGATACAGGAGGTGGTGTGTTGGTGATACAGGAGGTGATAGTTGGTGATACAGGTTGGTGGTGTGTTGGTGATACTGGTGGTGGTGTGTTGGTGATACAGGAGGTGGTGTGTTGGTGATACAGGAGGTGGTGTGTTGGTGATACAGGAGGTGGTAGTTGGTGATACAGGTGGTGGTGTGTTGGTGATACTGGTGGTGGTGTGTTGGTGATACAGGAGGTGATAGTTGGTGATACAGGAGGTGGTGTGTTTGTGATACAGGGGGTGGTGTGTTGGTGATACTGGTGGTGGTGTGTTGGTGATACAGGTGGTGGTGTGTTGGTGATACAGGAGGTGGTGTGTTGGTGATACAGGAGGTGGTAGTTGGTGATACAGGAGGTGGTGTGTTGGTGATACAGGTGGTGGTGTGTTGGTGATACAGGTGGTGGTGGTGTGTTGGTGATGCAGGTGTGGTGTGTTGGTGATACTGGTGGTGGTGTGTTGGTGATACTGGTGGTGGTGTGTTGGTGATACTGGTGGTGTGTTGGTGATACAGGAGGTGGTGTGTTGGTGATACAGGAGGTGGTGTGTTGGTGATGCAGGAGGTGGTAGTTGGTGATACAGGTGGTGGTGTGTTGGTGATACAGGAGGTGGTGTGTTGGTGATACTGGTGGTGGTGTGTTGGTGATACAGGTGGTGGTGTGTTGGTGATACTGGTGGTGGTGTGTTGGTGATACTGGTGGTGGTGTGTTGGTGATACAGGATGTGGTAGTTGGTGATACAGGAGGTGGTGTGTTGGTGATACAGGAGGTGGTGTGTTGGTGATACAGGAGGTGATAGTTGGTGATACAGGAGGTGGTGTGTTGGTGATACAGGAGGTGGTGTGTTGGTGGTACAGGTGGTGTGTGTTGGTTATACAGGTGGTGGTGTGTTGGTGATACAGGAGGTGGTGTGTTGGTGATACTGGTGGTGGTGTGTTGGTGATACAGGTGGTGTGTTGGTGATACAGGAGGTGGTGTGTGTTGGTGATACTGGTGGTGGTGTGTTGGTGATACTGGTGGTGGTGTATTGGTGATACAGGTGGTGGTGTGTTGGTGATACAGGTGGTGGTGTGTGTTGGTGATACAGGTGGTGGTGTGTTGGTGATGCAGGTGGTGGTGTGTGTTGGTGATACAGGAGGTGGTGTGTGTTGGTGATACAGGTGGTGGTGTGTTGGTGATACTGGTGGTGGTGTGTTGGTGATACAGGTGGTGATGGTGTGTTGGTGATACTGGTGGTGGTGTGTTGGTGATACTGGTGGTGTGTGTTGGTGATACAGGTGGTGGTGTGTGCTGGTGATACAGGTGGTGGTGGTGTGTTGGTGATACTAGTGGTGGTGTGTTGGTGATGCAGGTGGTGGTGTATTGGTGATACAGGTGGTGGTGTGTGTTGGTGATACAGGTGGTGGTGTGTTGGTGATACTGGTGGTGGTGTGTTGGTGATACAGGAGGTGGTGTGTTGGTGATACTGGTGGTGGTGTGTTGGTGATCCAGGTGGTGGTGTGTGTTGGTGATACAGGTGGTGGTGTGTTGGTGATACTGGTGGTGGTGTGTTGGTGATACAGGTGGTGGTGTGTGTTGGTGATGCAGGTGGTGGTGTGTTGGTGATACTGGTGGTGGTGTGTTGGTGAAACAGGAGGTGGTGTGTGTTGGTGATACTGGTGGTGGTGTGTTGGTGATACTGGTGGTGGTGTGTTGGTGATACAGGAGGTGGTGTGTTGGTGATACAGGAGGTGGTGTGTTGGTGATACAGGTGGTGGTGTGTTGGTGATACAGGTGGTGGTGTGTGTTGGTGATATAGGTGGTGGTGTGTGTTGGTGCTACAGGTGGTGGTGGTGTGTGTTGGTGATACTGGTGGTGGTGTGTTGGTGATACAGGTGGTGGTGTGTGTTGGTGATGCAGGTGGTGGTGTGTGTTGGTGATACAGGTGGTGGTGTGTGTTGGTGCTACAGGTGGTGGTGGTGTGTTGGTGATACAGGTGGTGGTGTGTGTTGGTGATACAGGTGGTGGTGTGTGTTGGTGATATAGGTGGTGGTGTGTGTTGGTGCTACAGGTGGTGGTGGTGTGTGTTGGTGATACTGGTGGTGGTGTGTTGGTGATACAGGTGGTGGTGGTGTGTTGGTGATACAGGTGGTGGTGGTGTGTTGGTGATACAGGTGGTGGTGTGTGTTGGTGATACAGGTGGTGGTGTGTGTTGGTGATACAGGTGGTGGTGGTGTGTTGGAGATACAGGTGGTGGTGGTGTGTTGGTGATACTGGTGGTGTGTGTTGGTGATACAGGTGGTGGTGAGGTGTTGGTGATACAGGTGGTGATGGTGTGTTGGCGGAAATTCAGGTTGTGGTGGTGATGCAGGTGTTGGTGTGTGTTGATGATACTGGTGGTGGTGTGTGTTGGTGATACTGGTGGTGGTGTGTGTTGGTGATGCTGGTGGTGGTGTGTGTTGGTGATACTGGTGGTGGTGTGTGTTGGTGATACTGGTGGTGGTGTGTGTTGATGATACTGGTGGTGGTGTGTGTTGGTGATACTGGTGGTGGTGTGTGTTGGTGATGCAGGTGTTGGTGATGCTGTGCGGTGGTGATGAGTCGTGGTGGTGATGGTCTCTCTCTCTCTCTCTCTCTCTCTCTCTCTCTCTCTCTCTCTCTCTCTCTCTCTCTCTCTCTCCGTTAATTAGAAAGGTACCTACCTAACCACTTTGATGTCAGGATATTAGGTATGGGGGATGGGTACCTCTCATCCCCTACCTCTTTACCTAACCCACTCACCCTTCCCTTTCATTCCCACTCACTTCTCCCCCCCCCCCAACCCCCCGCCGCTTTCTAATTTACACTAGTGGCCTTTCCCTTTGGTCTGAACAAGGGAGGATGTATATGGAGGTACTCGTCATTTTTTCTTTTCTTTTTTACCTGTCTGTCTGTCTGTCTGTCTGTCTGTCTGTCTGTCTGTATATACCAATCTATATATCTATTTCTAACCTGATATTTATTTGTATGTGTGTTTGTGTGTGTGTACCCTCTCCTTTATGTGTGTTTGTGTGTGTGTACCCTCTCCTGTATGTGTGTTTGTGTGTGTGTACCCTCTCCTTTATGTGTGTTTGTGTGTATGTACCCTCTCCTTTATGTGTGTTTGTGTGTGTGTACCCTCTCCTGTATGTGTGTTTGTGTGTATGTACCCTCTCCTTTATGTGTGTTTGTGTGTATGTACCCTCTCCTGTATGTGTGTTTGTGTGTATGTACCCTCTCCTTTATGTGTGTTTGTGTGTATGTACCCTC
The DNA here is from genome assembly GCA_958450375.1 of Homarus gammarus. NCBI lineage: Eukaryota > Metazoa > Arthropoda > Malacostraca > Decapoda > Nephropidae > Homarus > Homarus gammarus. Next base: position 802,422 of record CAUDMG010000253.1, read on the forward strand.
TCCTTTATGTGTGTTTGTGTGTATGTACCCTCTCCTTTATGTGTGTTTGTGTGTATGTACCCTCTCCTTTATGTGTGTTTGTGTGTATGTACCCTCTCCTTTATGTGTGTTTGTGTGTATGTACCCTCTCCTGTATGTGTGTTTGTGTATGTGTACCCTCTCCTTTATGTGTGTTTGTGTGTATGTACCCTCTCCTTTATGTGTGTTTGTGTGTATGTACCCTCTCCTTTATGTGTGTTTGTGTGTATGTACCCTCTCCTTTATGTGTGTTTGTGTGTATGTACCCTCTCCTTTATGTGTGTTTGTGTGTATGTACCCTCTCCTGTATGTGTGTTTGTGTATGTGTACCCTCTCCTTTATGTGTGTTTGTGTGTATGTATCCTCTCCTTTATGTGTGTTTGTGTGTGTACCCTCTCCTGTATGTGTGTTTGTGTGTGTGTACCCTCTCCTGTATGTGTGTTTGTGTGTGTACCCTCTCCTGTATGTGTGTTTGTGTGTATTTACCCTCTCCTGTATGTGTGTTTGTGTGTGTACCCTCTCCTGTATGTGTGTTTGTGTGTATGTACCCTCTCCTGTATGTGTGTTTGTGTGTGTGTACCCTCTCCTGTATGTGTGTTTGTGTGTGTACCCTCTCCTGTATGTGTGTTTGTGTGTATGTACCCTCTCCTGTATGTGTGTTTGTGTGTGTACCCTCTCCTTTATGTGTGTTTGTGTGTATGTACCCTCTCCTTTATGTGTGTTTGTGTGTGTACCCTCTCCTGTATGTGTGTTTGTGTGTATGTACCCTCTCCTGTATGTGTGTTTGTGTGTGTACCCTCTCCTGTATGTGTGTTTGTGTGTATGTACCCTCTCCTGTATGTGTGTTTGTGTGTGTACCCTCTCCTGTATGTGTGTTTGTGTGTATGTACCCTCTCCTGTATGTGTGTTTGTGTGTGTGTACCCTCTCCTGTATGTGTGTTTGTGTGTGTACCCTCTCCTGTATGTGTGTTTGTGTGTATGCACCCTCTCCTGTATGTGTGTTTGTGTGTGTACCCTCTCCTTTATGTGTGTTTGTGTGTATGTACCCTCTCCTTTATGTGTGTTTGTGTGTGTACCCTCTCCTGTATGTGTGTTTGTGTGTATGTACCCTCTCCTGTATGTGTGTTTGTGTGTGTACCCTCTCCTGTATGTGTGTTTGTGTGTATGTACCCTCTCCTGTATGTGTGTTTGTGTGTGTACCCTCTCCTGTATGTGTGTTTGTGTGTATGTACCATCTCCTGTATGTGTGTTTGTGTGTGTGTACCCTCTCCTGTATGTGTGTTTGTGTGTGTACCCTCTCCTGTATGTGTGTTTGTGTGTATGTACCCTCTCCTGTATGTGTGTTTGTGTGTGTACCCTCTCCTTTATGTGTGTTTGTGTGTATGTACCCTCTCCTTTATGTGTGTTTGTGTGTGTACCCTCTCCTGTATGTGTGTTTGTGTGTATGTACCCTCTCCTGTATGTGTGTTTGTGTGTATGTACCCTCTCCTTTATGTGTGTTTGTGTGTATGTACCCTCTCCTGTATGTGTGTTTGTGTGTATGTACCCTCTCCTGTATGTGTGTTTGTGTGTATGTTCCCTCTCCTTTCACCTAACCTAACTACAAGTTGTCTAATTGCAGACCTTGTGTTAGGTTAGGTTAGGTTAGGTTAGGGTAGGTTAAGTCTGCTTAGAGTATGTATTATCTGTATCATGGCTGGAGACAGTCAGTCGTGGCTGGAGACAGTCAGTCATGGCTGGAGACAGTCAGTCGTGGCTGGAGACAGTCAGTCATGGCTGGAGACAGTCAGTCATGGCTGGAGACAGTCAGTCGTGGCTGGAGACATTCAGTCATGGCTGGAGACAGTCAGTCGTGGCTGGAGACAGTCAGTCATGGCTGGAGACAGTCAGTCATGGCTGGAGACAGTCAGTCGTGGCTGGAGACAGTCAGTCGTGGCTGGAGACAGTCAGTCGTGGCTGGAGACAGTCAGTCGTGGCTGGAGACAGTCAGTCGTGGCTGGAGACAGTCAGTCGTGGCTGGAGACAGTCAGTCATGGCTGGAGACAGTCAGTCGTGGCTGGAAACAGTCAGTCGTGGCTGGAGACAGTCAGTCATGGCTGGAGACAGTCAGTCATGGCTGGAGACAGTCAGTCGTGGCTGGAGACAGTCAGTCATGGCTGGAGACAGTCAGTCATGGCTGGAGACAGTCAGTCGTGGCTGGAGACAGTCAGTCGTGGCTGGAGACAGTCAGTCATGGCTGGAGACAGTCAGTCATGGCTGGAGACAGTCAGTCATGGCTGGAGACAGTCAGTCATGGCTGGAGACAGTCAGTCGTGGCTGGAGACAGTCAGTTATGGCTGGAGACAGTCAGTCGTGGCTGGAGACAGTCAGTCGTGGCTGGAGACAGTCAGTCATGGCTGGAGACAGTCAGTCGTGGCTGGAGACAGTCAGTCGTGGCTGGAGACAGTCAGTCGTGGCTGGAGACAGTCAGTCGTGGCTGGAGACAGTCAGTCATGGCTGGAGACAGTCAGTCGTGGCTGGAGACAGTCAGTCGTGGCTGGAGACAGTCAGTCGTGGCTGGAGACAGTCAGTCATGGCTGGAGACAGTCAGTCATGGCTGGAGACAGTCAGTCGTGGCTGGAGACAGTCAGTCGTGGCTGGAGACAGTCAGTCATGGCTGGAGACAGTCAGTCGTGGCTGGAGACAGTCAGTCGTGGCTGGAGACAGTCAGTCATGGCTGGAGACAGTCAGTCATGGCTGGAGACAGTCAGTCATGGCTGGAGACAGTCAGTCATGGCTGGAGACAGTCAGTCATGGCTGGAGACAGTCAGTCTTGGCTGGAGACAGTCAGTCATGGCTGGAGACAGTCAGTCATGGCTGGAGACAGTCAGTCATGGCTGGAGACAGTCAGTTATGGCTGGAGACAGTCAGTCATGGCTGGAGACAGTCAGTCATGGCTGGAGACAGTCAGTCGTGGCTGGAGACAGTCAGTCATGGCTGGAGACAGTCAGTTATGGCTGGAGACAGTCAGTCGTGGCTGGAGACAGTCAGTCGTGGCTGGAGACAGTCAGTTATGGCTGGAGACAGTCAGTCGTGGCTGGAGACAGTCAGTCATGGCTGGAGACAGTCAGTTATGGCTGGAGACAGTCAGTCGTGGCTGGAGACAGTCAGTCGTGGCTGGAGACAGTCAGTCGTGGCTGGAGACAGTCAGTCAGGGCTGGAGACAGTCAGTCATGGCTGGAGACAGTCAGTCATGGCTGGAGACAGTCAGTCATGGCTGGAGACAGTCAGTATGGCTGGAGCGTCAGTCGTGGCTGGAGACAGTCAGTCGTGGCTGGAGACAGTCAGTCATGGCTGGAGACAGTCAGTTATGGCTGGAGACAGTCAGTCATGGCTGGAGACAGTCAGTCATGGCTGGAGACAGTCAGTTATGGCTGGAGACAGTCAGTCATGGCTGGAGACAGTCAGTTATGGCTGGAGACAGTCAGTCATGGCTGGAGACAGTCAGTTATGGCTGGAGACAGTCAGTCGTGGCTGGAGACAGTCAGTCGTGGCTGGAGACAGTCAGTCATGGCTGGAGACAGTCAGTCATGGCTGGAGACAGTCAGTCGTGGCTGGAGACAGTCAGTCATGGCTGGAGACAGTCAGTCATGGCTGGAGACAGTCAGTCGTGGCTGGAGACAGTCAGTTATGGCTGGAGACAGTCAGTCGTGGCTGGAGACAGTCAGTCATGGCTGGAGACAGTCAGTTATGGCTGGAGACAGTCAGTCATGGCTGGAGACAGTCAGTTATGGCTGGAGACAGTCAGTCATGGCTGGAGACAGTCAGTCGTGGCTGGAGACAGTCAGTCGTGGCTGGAGACAGTCAGTCATGGCTGGAGACAGTCAGTCATGGCTGGAGACAGTCAGTTATGGCTGGAGACAGTCAGTCGTGGCTGGAGACAGTCAGTCGTGGCTGGAGACAGTCAGTCATGGCTGGAGACAGTCAGTTATGGCTGGAGACAGTCAGTCATGGCTGGAGACAGTCAGTTATGGCTGGAGACAGTCAGTCATGGCTGGAGACAGTCAGTCATGGCTGGAGACAGTCAGTCATGGCTGGAGACAGTCAGTTATGGCTGGAGACAGTCAGTCATAGCTGGAGACAGTCAGTTATGGCTGGAGACAGTCAGTCATGGCTGGAGACAGTCAGTCATGACTGGAGACAGTCAGTCATGGCTGGAGACAGTCAGTCGTGGCTGGAGACAGTCAGTCGTGGCTGGAGACAGTCAGTCATGGCTGGAGACAGTCAGTCATGGCTGGAGACAGTCAGTTATGGCTGGAGACAGTCAGTCGTGGCTGGAGACAGTCAGTCATGGCTGGAGACAGTCAGTCGTGGCTGGAGACAGTCAGTCATGGCTGGAGACAGTCAGTCGTGGCTGGAGACAGTCAGTCGTGGCTGGAGACAGTCAGTCATGGCTGGAGACAGTCAGTCATGGCTGGAGACAGTCAGTTATGGCTGGAGACAGTCAGTCATAGCTGGAGACAGTCAGTTATGGCTGGAGACAGTCAGTCATGGCTGGAGACAGTCAGTCATGACTGGAGACAGTCAGTCATGGCTGGAGACAGTCAGTCGTGGCTGGAGACAGTCAGTCGTGGCTGGAGACAGTCAGTCATGGCTGGAGACAGTCAGTCATGGCTGGAGACAGTCAGTTATGGCTGGAGACAGTCAGTCGTGGCTGGAGACAGTCAGTCATGGCTGGAGACAGTCAGTCGTGGCTGGAGACAGTCAGTCATGGCTGGGACAGTCGTCGTTGCTGGAGACAGTCAGTCGTGGCTGGAGACAGTCAGTCATGGCTGGAGACAGTCAGTCGTGGCTGGAGACAGTCAGTTATGGCTGGAGACAGTCAGTCATGGCTGGAGACAGTCAGTTATGGCTGGAGACAGTCAGTCGTGGCTGGAGACAGTCAGTCATGGCTGGAGACAGTCAGTTATGGCTGGAGACAGTCAGTCATGGCTGGAGACAGTCAGTCGTGGCTGGAGACAGTCAGTCGTGGCTGGAGACAGTCAGTTATGGCTGGAGACAGTCAGTCATGGCTGGAGACAGTCAGTTATGGCTGGAGACAGTCAGTTATGGCTGGAGACAGTCAGTCGTGGCTGGAGACAGTCAGTCATGGCTGGAGACAGTCAGTTATGGCTGGAGACAGTCAGTCATGGCTGGAGACAGTCAGTCGTGGCTGGAGACAGTCAGTTATGGCAGGGAACAGTCATGGTAGTAGACAGTTGTAACAGGAGCCTCCTCCTCATCAATAACCATAAACACTCAGGACGTCAAAACAATTACCAGAATCCTAGTCATCATCACCCTCTGCCGCCCCCGTGATGGGCTGCCTCCTGCGGGACGGCGAGCACTCCACCATGACAACAAAGTCGAATTATACCAAGTCAACTCACTTCGATTCGAAAATTCGTCTATCACCTCGCATGACGTCATCTGGCCGGCAGTCTGGGGAGTGGTCCGGACTCCTGAGTGGGAGTCATAGTGCGAAGGTCTATGATAATGCCTGATAAATGCTCCGTATCTGGATACATATCAAATTACAGACTACACGATAAAAGTTTGAGATTTCATCGATTTCCAAAGGATGAAAAACAGAAAAAGTTGATTTTATTGAACATGCAGCAAACATATAGGGTGCAACAGGAGGAAGGGCAATACTTGAGAGCCGTTGGCAGGTTTAAAATTAAATTTCCTAAAGTCTAACTTTCGGCCAAGAAACTAGATGTGGGGAGACAAGTAACTATGTGTTGCTTGAAACTGTTGTATAGCCTAGACATCTGTAATATATCTAGTGGCCATATTGATAAATTGTAAACCTCTACACATATATACTTGTATCACTGATTTACTGCGTGGATGGACTTGGTTTATTTAGATTTTGCGTAACAGTATTGGTGTGGTGACGGTATGAAAAAGTATTGAAACAAACTGGAACACAGAGCGATAGTTGTGGGTGTGTTGGCATACTTGACACTAGTTTGTGTATGTGTTGGTAATCCCGGCACATGTTTATTACGTAACATTGGCGTGTCTTACTGTATATAGACCTTGGTGAGGCAGGGAGGCTGGCAGCTCTCTATTCATTGGTTTCAAACCACAAAATGACAAGAATTATCAGTCGCTGTCAAGCTGGTGGAGAGGATCAACGTCAGGCGCTGAATAGGCAGCTTCAGGATTATCCACATGAAGGGGATCCACCACTTGCAGACGATCCTCCCACCTGCCTCACACTGTAGTCTAACGTCCCATTTCCGGGTCTTAAGTAACTCTCTGGGACACTACGTCCTTTCCCAGGTCCCACGGCTCTCTTGTGTGTGAGTGGGCGGCACTTATCCGTCGATACAAATACTTTAAACAATAATTATGCGTCAGTCGATCAGTGGAGAGAAGTTGTGAGGGAAGGCTAAAGTCACCCCCCCCCCCCTCTCTCTAACTGGTTAACTTTGACGAAATTTAGTGTCACTCCCAAGCTGTGTTCAGACGACCACTCGCACTAGGCTGGTCAAGCAACACACACACACTATTAGAAACAATATCACAGGTACAAGGTAAGTTACAGGTACAATGAAAGAATACATGGTGCAGGTGCAAGTTATAATAGTGCAGTACATGAGTAGGTGTTTACGTGATCAATATGTGGCGGGGAGAGGTGCTGGGGATGTGGCGGGGAGAGGTGCTGGGGATGCGGCGGGGAGAGGTGCTGGGGATGTGAATGAATCCCTCATCCCCTCTCACTATCCCTTACATAAGCAACCCTCCTCACACACACACACACACCCAACGTTACGGTTCCGCTTCTCTCAGGCATACATACACACATACATACATACATACATACATACATACATACAAACAAACGTCTTTTCAGTTAAACCGTTTTTCATCAGCATAAAATAAATAATGATTCACTTAATGAAATCACGAAGAGTAAAGAAGAAAATAAATGAATATACAATTAGGCAATAAATAAATGTAAATACTCAACGATAAAGATTGTTGTGGTGAGGAAGAAGACCTAGAATCGACCTTTTTCTAGGTTTGATTGTTAATATAACTGACCAAGGATTGTATGGCATCTGGAAGAGAATAAAAGGATATTCTAGTAAGTGAAGGGAACAATAAAAATTACTAATATAAAACAAAACACAATGATAAGTAACATAACATACACACATAACAAGATAGAAGACATGGGTTCAAGTGTGGTATAACTTTATTATCATTTATCTGTCTAGGTGAAACTAATGTGCTCGGATCCCTACTCAAATATTCGCACTCAGACTTAGTATTTGGTTAGGTTTGGTTAGGTTAGGTCAGGACTCTAACTCCTTCTTCTCCACCACCTCCTCCTCCTCCTCCTTCTCCCTCTTCATCCTTGAGGACTAGAGTGGCCACCATAAGATCAGGTGGCGCAGGACTGAACCACATTCACTCCTTGATAATCCTTGAGTACATGACATCATTTTCCCCCTCCCCTCATGACATCCCTCCCTCCCCTCATGACACCCTTCCCTCCCCTCATGACATCCTTCCCTCCCCTCATGACACCCTTCCCTCCCCTCATGACATCCCTCCCTCCCCTCATGACATCCTTCCCTCCCCTCATGACACCCTTCCCTCCCCTCATGACATCCTTCCCTCCCCTCATGACATCCTTCCCTTCCCTCATGACATCCTTCCCTCCCCTCATGACATCCTTCCCTCCCCTCATGACATCCTTCCCTTCCCTCATGACATCCTTCCCTCCCCTCATGACATCCTTCCCTCCCCTCATGACACCCTTCCCTCCCCTCATGACATCCTTCCCTCCCCTCATGACATCCTTCCCTTCCCTCATGACATCCTTCCCTCCCCTCATGACATCCTTCCCTCCCCTCATGACATCCTTCCCTCCCCTCATGACACCCTTCCCTCCCCTCATGACATCCCTCCCTCCCCTCATGACACCCCTCCCTCCCCTCATGACACCCCTCCCCTCCCCTCATGACACCCTTCCCTCCCCTCATGACATCCCTCCCTCCCCTCATGACACCCCTCCCCTCATGACATCCTTCCCTCCCCTCATGACACCCCTCCCTCCCCTCATGACATCCATCCCTCCCCTCATGACATCCTTCCCTTCCCTCATGACATCCTTCCCTTCCCTCATGACATCCATCCCTCCCCTCATGACATCCTTCCCTCCCCTTATAACATCCTTCCCTCCCCTCATGACATCCCTCCCCTCATGACATCCCTCCCTCCCCTCATGACATCCCCCCTCCCCTCATGACACCCCTCCCTCCCCTCATGACACCCCTCCCTCCCCTCATAACAGCCCTCCCTCCCCTCATGACAGCCCCCCTCCCCTCATGACAGCCTCCCCCCCAATAGGGTGCTGTGACCTGGTTGTAGGGGCCACTAACCTCCTCCTTGTCGTCTATAGTGTGACCCTCAGCAAAATAAATACCTGACAAGTTGCTTAATTAACTCTTACCTTTTTAACTGATCCTTTCATTTTGGTTCTCTTTTGTTCTCTCCTGTTCTGTTCTCTCCTGTTCTGTTCTCTGTTCTCTTCTGTTCTCTGTTCTCTTCTGTTCTGTTTTGTCTCTCTTTCCTTACTTTCCCTTCTACTCCCCTCTCCACTTTCTTCCCCCTCTCCTTCCCTCCTTTTTCTCGCTTATCTTCTCATCCCCTTTCCCCTCTCCTTCCTTCTCACCTTCCACCCTCCCTCCTAGCCCACCCACCCTCCCTCCTAGCCCTTCCACCCTCCCTCCTAGCCCATCCACCCTCCCTCCTAGCCCATCCACCCTCCCTCCTAGCCCTTCCACCCTCCCTCCTAGCCCCCCTAGCCGCGGGAAGGATGATTATTGAACTATTCTCCCCCTCACTGGATTGATCTCATGGCCTTGTTTACAACTTGGTGAATTAGAGGGAGTGTGTGTGTGTGTGTGTGGGAGAGCAGTAGTCCCTCTTGTTTTCAGTACACATTTTGCAGTATCGGTTTTTACTTCTATATTCCGGAACATTTATTTCCAGTATCTTTGTTTCAGTAAATCTTTTAGGGTATATTGTTCTGCCTTATCTCAATATTAGACACTCCAACTTTATGGGCTGTATCAAGTGGAATCAACATAGATAACGTTTTGTAATAATGGGTTGGTAATGTACTCACAGAATGTAAATAATTCTGTCAAATCAAAACTAATACACTAATAATATGCTTTCTTAAATTATTATATGTATTTTAGTATTTTATATATTATGATGTTATTGTTATTTATCGTAAGGACATTCATATAGGAAAAATAACTGTACCTTTAGTTTACTGTATTAGCTCTCCTTTGAACTCGAACAGGTGGATACTTTCATATCGGAGCCGAAAGAAACGGGGAACACTGGCTTAAACCTCCTTATTTATTGCTGGATTTGCTTATCGGTTTGGACAGGTTAGGTTAGGTTAGCAGTAGGGTGGTTACTCTTCAGGTGGAATAAACTAGGGGTGTCCAATCATCAGGTGGTCACATACTCTCGTGTCGTCTCTCCCTACGTGTGTTTGGTAATAGTACAGAAACAATGAGTGAAGATATGACTACTCGTCGGGCAATAAACGAACAAGATAATAATAATACCTGGTTAATTAAGCTCATTACTTCCTGGTGATCTGGTTACTTTCTATTGATAGTCTTCAGCGAAATCCTCTTAGTATATTAACTAGCTGCCGTGGGGAGGCTTTCTGGTGGGATCGAGCACGCAATATATCCCCGAACGCCTTTAGTCTCCCCTCCCCTCCTCCCCTATACCAGAGCCTTATACTGTACTTATACTGTATATCACGGTTGCAGGATTCAGGGACTGTTGCCTCATAGTTTTTATCTGCGACTCTTGTTGGCTTTGGGGCCGAAGATCTTTTTCCCTGATGGGACAAAGTGCAGGATGCCTCAGCGTCACTTCTACGTCAGACTGGCCGAGGTGTTATCTGAACAGAAGCAGCAGCCCAGAGTATATTTCAGCCTGGTTGAGATATCGACTGTCCTTCCTTCTGTGTAGGTCTGCAGTGTTTTGGCTCCGGCCGCCAGAGGAATGAAGCTACCTTGATCCACATTCTGAATTCTCTGTTCCTACGCCCTGTTCTTGTCGTTCTTGTTCCTCCTGTGCAGCCTCAAGAGACAGGTCAGGAAGGCTCGCTGTCCCGGGGCTTCGTTGGATGTGTTGGAAGCCCTGTGTGAAGATTCTCACCGTCCAATGGAAGGAGGGTCGGTTCTACCGTGACGTCGTTTTGCTGTTAGATCCCTTACTTCGCCATGCCTCATACATACGAAGCCCCCTTTCTTACACACCATGGCGTGGCCGATGTCGTAGGATGAACCACACACACATTGGGAAGGCAAACCTTCTACTGGCCAACCGTACCTTAGAGTAATGGCATCTGTGAATTCTTGTTTTTTAAGGCTGAAACCTTTTGCCCTTATCGGTAACGTTGCTAGCCAGTTCGAGGAGCCCACCTCCTGCGCTACAGCTACTATTTTTTTTTAAAGTTTATCACTTTGGGTGTGCTGCCGTTCTGTCGTCATGGTCCGTCGAATCTTGTTTAATTAGTTGGTGTCCACCTGACTTGATGTATCCTGAGCTACTATGTGCTCAGTGAGGGCTGCTGTGAGCTTGACTCCTCCTCCTCCTGCTATTATTATTAAAATAACAATGACAATAATAATAATAATAATAATAATAATAATAATAATAATAATAATAATGTTAAAATAAAAATCACAAGAATGATGATAATAATCATGTAATATTCTGAATGACAAAAGTATTTTACAATATGCAGAATATGTAGAAATATATGGCGCTATTTGCTGTCATATCACCAATATTGCCGAGCGAGTGTACTCAGTGGGACTGGGGAGTATTGTTAAAAATATATTAACTTTCATGAACATCGTCTAGGCAGAAATATTACAGTAGACGAAATGGTAATGTGATTTTCCTTCCTATTCAATGCGTGTTGGGGGCGTTCGATTTAATGCTCACACACACACACACACACACACACACACACACACACACACACACACACACACACACTTGCATATACGGTACGCATACATACATACATACATACATACATACAGTATATAATATCAGTATTACATGCACATTCAAGCAATTCTACTCGTATACACTGGAAGCCAAAACATGTAAATATAGTCACTGAATTCACATGTACGTTAACAAAACCGTACAGAGAGAGAGAGAGAGAGAGAGAGAGAGAGAGAGAGAGAGAGAGAGAGAGAGAGAATATTGGGCAGGCAGTTCATGCATTGCCTAACCTACCGCCATTATGCCTACCCCCCTTCTCGTCCCCTTTCCTCCCCCCTCACCCCCTCCCCCTTCCTTGTCCCCTACCTCCTCCCTCCTAGCCCCCCCTTCTCCTTCCCCTCCCCCTCCTCTTTCCCCTCCTCTTCCCTGCTCGTCCTCTCCCACGCTTTTCCTGCCTCATGAATATCTCGTCTCCTCTCCCCGCCTCCCCCGCTCCCCCTCTCCCTTAGTCCTGTCAGTAAGAGGATTGGTTGTCATTATACCCTACTTGAATCCTTACCCCTCACCCTTTAACCACTACCTCCCCTTACACCACTACATCACCCTTACACCACTACCTTCCCCTTACACCACTACCTCCCCTTACACCACTACCTCCCCCTTACACCACTACCTCCCCCTTACACCACTACCTCCCCCTTACACCACTAATTATAAAATACAAGAAGAAATTAGAGTCATTGAAGGTGACTTTTTCCCTCTGGTAAATATTTCCTCAGTCCGGTAAATATTTCCTCAGTCCGGTAAATATTTTCTCAGTCCGGTAAATATTTCCCCAGTCCAGTAAATATTTCCCCAGTCCAGTAAATATTTCCCCAGTCCGGTAAATATTTCCCTAGTCCGGTAAATATTTCCCCAGTCCGGTAAATATTTCCTCAGTCCGGTAAATATTTCCCCAGTCCAGTAAATATTTCCTCAGTCCGGTAAATATTTCCTCAGTCTGGTAAATATTTCCCCAGTCCGGTAAATATTTTCTCAGTCCGGTAAATATTTCCCCAGTCCAGTAAATATTTCCCCAGTCCAGTAAATATTTCCCCAGTCCGGTAAATATTTCCCCAGTCCAGTAAATATTTCCCCAGTCCGGTAAATATTTCCTCAGTCCGGTAAATATTTCCCCAGTCCGGTAAATATTTTTTTAAGTCCTCCAAGTATTTTCAAATGATGTAACAAAAGGAAAAACAAAGATTAAATGGATTGAAACAAAAGAGAAACAAAAGTACAAAAATAAACAACAGTGATAAATTACAAGGAATAAAATAAAAAAAAGCTTAAATTAAAAAAGAAAAGCGATAGAAAAGTTAGAAAAAAAAAATCCCAATGAATCGAAATACGAGAATAAAAAATAAAAATGGCTGAATCAGAGAAAAAAAACAATAATAATCAATAACAACCAAACAGTGGAATAACAAGTGGAACGCGAGCTTTCCCTTACCCCACTTCTTGTTCTTCTCCTCCTCCTCCTCTTCCCGAGTTATTACACCTCCCTTCTTCCTAATACCAACTTCTTCTGATTTCTTCTCCCCTACCACCCCAACCCTCCTTCTCCCTCCTACCTCTCCCTCACCTCCTTCCCCCTCCTACCTCTCCCTCACCTCCTTCACCTCCCCTCCCTGACCCCTCCCTCACCGCCTCCCAGTCTGTCTGGCTGTGGGAATTTTGTGTTGAATTTTTTTGTGTTTTTGTCTGGGATTATGGGGTGGTTAAGTTATGAGGTGGATAAGTTATGAGGTGATTAGGTTATGGGGTGGTTAAGTTATGGGGTGGTTAAGTTATGGGGTGGTTAAGTTATGAGGTGGATAAGTTATGGGGTGGTTAAGTTATGGGGTGGTTAAGTTATGGGGTGGTTAAGTTATGAGGTGGATAAGTTATGGGGTGGTTAAGTTATGGGGTGGTTAAGTTATGGGGTGGTTAAGTTATGAGGTGGTTAAGTTATGGGGTGGTTAAGTTATGGGGTGGTTAAGTTATGGGGTGGTTAAGTTATGGGGTGGTTAAGTGATGGGGTGGTTAAGTTATGGGGTGGTTAAGTTGTGGGGTGGTTAAGTTATGGGGTGGTTAAGTTATAGGATGGTTAATAACAAACTGATAAGGATAATAAAATAGTATTTTCTTTACAAACAGAGGCAAGTTGAAGCATACTGTATACACAATGGGGTGGTGTTTTGATGACGTCTGGGACAAAGTGACACAAAACCTGAGTATTGTAAATTAAAAAGAAATAAATAAAATCGCCAGAAAACGTCAGAAAATACCAGGAAAAATACGAGAAAACGTCGGAAAATACCAGGAAAAATACGAGAAAACGTCGGAAAATACCAGGAAAAATACGAGAAAACGTCGGAAAATACCAGGAAAAATACGAGAAAACGTCAAAAATAACAGAAAACATTAAAAAAACTCACAGAACACGACAGAAAACGCAGTATAAATTTAGAAGTAGTTTTTAAGATTATAATGGTAAAGGAAAGGCATGTCAAGTCACTTTCTTGCTAATCTTGCCCAAGCCTGGAGCTCCACATAGTTCAGGATGTTTTCAGGGCTCAACTCTTCTATAAATGTTCGTGGAATGTACATGAAAGCTTTATTCTTGTGTCTTTCTTATCTTTCGAGTCTTCAACAGATTTTTATGGATTGGTTTACAGTGAATGAATGTTGGTTGCTTGGGGTGACGTGTAGAGGCTACGCGATGTTGACTATTGTACCATTGTCCCGGGTAAACAATGCCGAGAGAGTGAGGGTTAAGATTAGCGGTTGAATAAGTTACGTGTTGAGGCAGTTGGTAGGAGGGTGAGGAGGAGGAATGGTGAGAGGTATTCAGGGAGAGAGGGGGAGATTTTCTATAAGCGAGGAATGGTGAAGTAAAATGAAGAAGGTTAGAGCAGGCTCAAGAGGAGGAATAAGGAGGTAGAGTGAGAACAATGGGGGAGAGGAGGAGGAGGAGGGTGATGGGTTCTGATGAAGCCAGTTACCCAGGGTCGTCTTGATGCTGAAGCCTTTGTGTGGTAGAGCCGACAGCATCAACAACACCAGCACTCCAGGATATTAACGCTGCACCAGCCAAGGCTTCGTCCGGGTGATGTAAAGAGAAGTAAGATAAATTCGTAGCGCTTCTTAGCCTTGATGAGGAAGCTTCCTGGAAGAGTTAATCACATTATATAACAAGTGCGCTGTGAGTGGCTGATCATGTAAGGAGTCAGAAAAGAAACAGAAAAAAACAAGGAAGATGCCAAGATACAAATGAATAAGAAGAAAGAAAACCAAAAGTTTAAAAAAGAAGAATTATTGATGGTCTGGGTCCAGTTTCTTAAGAGGTTTGTGTATTGAATAGTCTTTTTAACTCGAAGGTGCAAGACTACCTTCAGAATTACGTGGAATATTCATCCTACAAACCTTTGGGAACCTGGAACCCAAAAAGACATCATGATCGTAAGATGATACTGTAGGAGGATTAATATGAGTTATGGGTCGTGTGAGGGACACATGAGGGAACTTGCTACCTCATAGCTAGTGGAAAGTTACAGAGGGTGATAGAGTATATAAATCTAATGTAAGTAACCCATTTATATAAATACTTCTGCCTATAAAACAGAGGCTAATACACCGCCACACGGACCATCCTCATGATGCTGACACTTCCTTGCTGGTGAAGGCATTTGGCTACCTGGTAGACTTTATTCTCTCTCTCTCTCTCTCTCTCTCTCTCTCTCTCTCTCTCTCTCTCTCTCTCTCTCTCTCTCTCTCTCTCTGTGGTGTGTGTGTGTGTGTGTGTGTGTGTGTGTGTGTGTGTGTGTGTGTGTGTGTGTGTCTCATGCCAGACAGACAGAATATGACCAGAAGCGTCCCCCGTCGGTCCAACACAGCGGTCTGGCACCCACCCATCATCACCTTGAAAAGACGGGGTCGTGCTGGCTGCGATGTGGTGGTTGGCGTCCATCGCCTCCTCTCCCCTGATTTCACCACCCCTCCTTTGCCTCTGTCACCCTGCCTCCCCTCTACCACCCCTTGCTTCCACCGTCCCTTCACCCCTTCTTCCATCGTCCCTTCACCCCTTCTTCCTGCCCCTACTGCCCCCTCCCGTTTCCGTTGTCCTTCGTAAACCGTTGCTTTGATCTCTCAAGGCGGGTGCAGCCCCAGCCCCAGCCCCCTACCTTCCCTTTCTCTCGAGATATTGGTCAGATTGGTCCTACACCTGATAGAGGTCAGTTTAATGTCACCATTATGATCTGGTTCCAGTCCAAATGGGTCCCAATTCCATAATGGATCTAGTCGTAATGAACATCAGTGTCAATAGGTTAGGGACTTAGTAAGACTAAAGCCAATTAGTAGAGTGCCAGGGTCCATTAACACGGGAGCCTATTGCATTTACAATATAGTGCAGGTCACAGCTAGTATCGACGACCTTGAACCATCACCACCCTATGTGTTGGCTCAAGTGTAACACTCACCCGTGCTATTAACGCCTCTTGCTGTAAACTTTGCTTCTCTACCTAGGCTAGGCGCGAGGGGTGGTGTGTGTGTGTGTGTGTGTGAGACATTATCAACACCAGCAGGACCCAAGAAGAGTCTGAGGAGGCGTTGGTGAGGCTAATATCCTTAAGGAGGAGACTATGTAACGTGAGACTTAGAGTAAACAACAATGGCAACTTTGTCCATCCCATACCTCCCATCCGCACACACGCGTACGTTAAGAGAGAGTTCCCGTATGTGGAAAAACATGTAGGTAGCGTTTCTTTGATGGTGAAGGGGAGAGAGAGAAGAGAGACTCGTCATTCCCCATCCCAGTTTTTAAATTTAAAATAGAATATGAAAAAAATATCCGTAAAAAATTGTATTTCACTCACTGAAAAAAAAATCGTTTTACCTTTTTTGTTTTCCATTTCATCATATGTGGATTCATTTTCCCATAAGAATGAGATGAGAATTTTTTTTAATATATATCTCTGCTTAGGGGAGGTAGTTATATAGTACCGTACGTGGCTGCGTCAGGTGAGGTGGCCCATCAAAATCAGTCCACATTAAGGTCGGTGTTCCCTTCTCATCTCCCCCTCACGTCTTGTCACTAGTCTCAGGAAAATTTTCACCATCGGTTTTAGGAGATGTGCTGGTGGTTGTTGTTGGAGTAGCAGTTGTAAGAATGGTGGTTGTTGCAGGGATAGTTGTTGTAGTGGTGGTAGTAGTAGTAGTAGTAGGACTAATAAAATTAAAATTCGGTATATAAAAGAGCTGGTGCCTCCCTCCAGTCACTGTCTCCCCACCACCACAATCTCACCACCACCACACTCTCCCCACCACCACAATCTCCCCACCACCACAATCTCCCCACCGCCACAATCTCCCCACCGCCACAGTCTCCCCACCACCACAATCTCCCCACCACCACACTCTCCCCACCACCACACTTTCCCCACTACCACAATCTCCCCACCGCCACAATCTCCCCACCGCCACAATCTCCCCACCACCACAATCTCCCCACCACCACAATCTCCCCACTACCACAATCTCCCTACCACCACAATCTCCCTACCACCACACTCTCCTTACCACCACACTCTCCCCACTACCGCAATCTCCCTACAACCACAATCTCCCTACCACCACACTCTCCCCACCACCACAATCTCCCCACCACCACACTTTCCCCACCACCACAATCTCCCCACCGCCACAATCTCCCCACCGCCACAATCTCCCCACCACCACAATCTCCCTACCACCACAGTCTCCTCACCACCACAATCTCCCCACCACCATAATCTCCCCACCACCACACTCTCCCCACCACAACAATCTCCCTACCACCACAATCTCCCTACCACCACAATCTCCCCACCACCACAATCTCCCTACCACCACAGTCTCCCCACCACCACAATCTCCCCACCACCACACTCTCCCCACCACAACAATCTCCCTACTACCACAATCTCCCCACCACCACACTTTCCCCACCACCACAATCTCCCCACCACCACACTTTCCCCACCACCATAATCTCCCTACCACCACAATCTCCCCATCACCACAATCTCCCCACCACCACACTCTCCCCACCACCACAATCTCCCCACCACCACAATCTCCCCATCATAAATACTTAGATTAAATTCTATCTCAAATACCGCGAGCATTTTGTTTACTTACCTGTTGAAATTCTGAGACCCAGTTTACATCTCAAAGGGGGGGGGGTCACCTCGTTTCCTATTGTATTATTTTATATGCTGGTGATAATGCCCTGTTGGTGATAATGGTCTGTTTGTTGGTGATAATGGTCTGTTTGTTGGTGATAATGCCCTGTTTGTTGGTGATAATGGTCTGTTGTTGTTTAGAATGCCGTATATGCTGGTGATAATGCCCTCTATGGTTATGATAATGCCGTGTTGGTTGGTGATATAAACAGGACTAACGGCGAATTGGTTTATAAAAAAATGGATAAGAAGCAACAAGTTCAACCTAAATCTTGACTCCACAGATATAAGAACTTATCTCAGAGTTCAGACTCCTTAAAAATTTTTAGTTCCAGGGTGAAGCAAGTATATACTACGAAGTGTCTGGGTGTGGTTATTGATAAAAGTCTAACCTGGGACTCTTCAAATTCATAATGTTAAAAAATATCACTAACATTGTGGTAGTATTATCAACAGTATCTGGTATCTCCTCAGCCACAGCTAGGGTAGGACAGGAGGGGCAGCTGGTCAGGGCGCTGCTGGTTGGGAGGCCGCTTCTTTGATAAAACTTTTCAATCATATATTTTTATGTTAGGCATTATGAAAAAAAAATATGGACTATTATTTTATCTGATTTTATTGTTATTATTATTTTTTTCCTAGTTATTAATATACTTAAGACAGAATCTTGCAGACGTCCTCTGGCTCAGTGTCTTTTCAACATTGGTGTGTGAGGTTTACTTTTTGACAGGTGTGGGCCGTGTGGCTTAATACACATCTGTTATGTTGTATATAATAAACTATTGCCAGTGAAGTGATTAATATTTATACAAAAATAAGTTTAGTAAGTAGAAAACACTTCATAAATATTGCAGGGCTTAACACAAAGATCATGGGTGTTTCAGCCTGGTCGCATTTATTTTCGTCACTTCCATATGAAATATTGTAAGTAAAATGAAATGATGAAAAAGCTAAACTTTGTTTTTTATTGTTCACGTTTATTTGTCGAGTATATACTGAAATTGTGGTAAGTGTTCCAGTAACTGCGTGTAGATATAAAACAAAGACTTGTTTTCTTGTTACGCCAGCAAATGCATCAATCCTTGTTGTACACATTTCGATGTGATGGAAATTTTGTACGGCAGGAAACAAATCTTTCCATTCCGTCCCAAATCTGTTGTTGTTCTTTCCATTAATTTTATATCTTTATTTTTTCTTCGTTTACTCCCGCTGAGCCGAAAAAAGCCGATGTTATTTTTCAAAACAGAGCACTGTTATTTTACTCCACGTCTGTATTTGAACAACAACAAAGATGTCTGTAGCCACAGTTGAATATATATATATATATATATATATATATATATATATATATATATATATATATATATATTGATAAAATCACACGGGAGAATGGAAACAACGGATTTACATGAAATATATATATATATATATGTATATACACTCGAGTATATAAGTGTTTGTGTGTGTGTGTGTGTGTGTGTGTAATAATAATAATAATGATAATAATAAACGGTTTATTAATAGAGTTGCAGCCGGTGGCTAAAATATACAGACTTGCATTTGATTTAGACATAATGATAAAATATGCGTTGAATACATTTACAGGGCTGTACAGTACATAAATCAGGAGTTGTTTATTATTTTAGCAATAGATGGGATGGTGCTATTCTTATATCTGTCGGTGCGGGCTCTTATGGGCTGAATTTTGTTATAGTGGCGGACTGCGCGATGTGGGTGGGGGGCTGCCGGTGGCAGGAGGTGGCGATGACGAGGGTGGTGCATTAGTTCACTGCCAAACCTTGCCAGTGCTTGGTGGTTGAGGTCACTGAGGGACGGTATTTCCAGGGTGGAGAGAGCGTTGATGTAGCCGGAGTATTCTGCGCCGAGCATGATTCTGCAGGCTCTTCTCTGTACCTTCTCTAGGAAGTTGTTGGGTGGAGTTGAGAGAAGACGACCAGGCTGGTGACTCATACGTTAGTTTGGGGAGAATAAAGGCGTTGTAGATAGTCCTCAGCTTGGGCGTTGGTGTCCCAAGTGACCTAAGTCGTCTTAGCATGTAGAGTCGGTACGAGGCTGTCTTGATTGTGTTATTTACATGGGCCTTCCAGTCCAGTTTGTGGTCTATGGTAACACCCAGGAGTTTGGCAGACTGCACTAACTGGAGAAGATGGGCACCCACTGTGACTGCTGGAGCTTGCACTGGAGTGGTGGCGGTATTGATGTGCATGACTACAGTTTTGGTGTGGTTGATGGTGACCTTATTCTCCGTAGTCCATGCCTGTAGCCTGTCCAGGGTAACGATGAGCAGTCTGGTGCGGTGTTGTCCACTGTAACCCCCACAGTGCAGTAATCCACATACTTCCACCTGTGAGGAGTGTCCGATAGAGCGTCGTTGATAAGGACGAGGAAGCACAGTGGTCCCATCTTGCTTCCCTGGGGAACACCGTAGGTGAGGTGGTGGAATGTGGAGACCGAGACCTGATACCTCACTGCCTGACAACGTCCACTCAAGAAATCAGTGAGCCATGAGACCAGGTTGGTGGGCAGCCCTAGTGCATTGGCCTTGTTGATAACAGTGCAGTGATCATCAAGGTCAAAGGCCTTCCTGAAGTCAACAAGGGCAACGGCCAGTGATGTCTTACGTTTCTGCAGGTTTTTGTGCAGAAAATCCAGAAAGCTCACTAAGCAGTGTGATGTAGAGGAGGTCCTCATGTTGCCAAATTGCTGTGGATCAATTGACTGATAGATACTAGCAAATGCCCACTCAAAAACAAAGTCTTCACAGAGTAGACTGGGTATGTGTGTGTGTGTGTATATGTGTGTGTGTGTATGTGTGTGTGTGTGTGTATGTTTGTTTATGTGTGTGTGTGTGTGTGTGTGTGTGTGTATGTATGTGCGTGTGTGTGTGTATGTGTATATGTGTGTGTGTGTGTGTATGTGTGTATGTGTATGTGTGTGTATATGTGTGTGTATGTGCGTGTGCATGTGTGTGTATGTGTGTGTGTGTGTGTACGTGTGTGTGTGTGTGTGTATGGGTGTGTGTGTGTGTGCGTGTGTGTGTGTGTGCGTGTGTGTGTGTGTGTGTGTGTGTGTATGTGTGTGTGTGTGTGTGCGTGTGCGTGTGTGTGTCGTGGTCAGCAACATACTCTAACAAATTTTAGTGGATTTTAACCAAACTCGAATTGCCGGGTCACTATTTTCTCTCAAGTTTTATTCAGAGCTGTGCGCACACACACACACACACACACACACACACACACACACACACACACACACACACACACACACACTCTCTCTCTCAGCTATATAGTGATGAGGGGAGGAATCGAAGAGGGGAAGGTAAGGAACACTTTGTAAACACTCAAAAACCTTTCACTAGGTATCCCCTCATTTTCCCCTCACACCTTTCCCTCACTCTCTCATATACTTCCTCCTCCTTCCCCTCACCTGTCCCTCAAACCTCTCCCTCCCTCCTATCCCTCCTCCTCCCACACTTTTCTTTTTCCCTTTTTCATTTCTCAGTCTACTTCCTTCAAGCATACAGTAGAGTGTCTCAGAGGCTGGGCGGTGGAGGGGTAGAAATGGAGGGAGGAGAGGGGGGGGGGTGGTAGGAAAGGGGATAGGAAGAGGCAGGATGATTGATGGGAGGAAGGTAGGAAGGGGTAGGGAGGTAGATGTGAAAAAGGAGAAGGGGGATGATCAAAGGGTCAGGAAGGTTCAATGCTAGGCAATATGATCCTTTCCCACCAGAGTACACGAGGGTGAGTATCTCCTTCCGTCCTCAGCAGTCAGGGGTTGGGCCCGTTTACCCGGAGGAGCAACTGACTACCATAACAATAATATTATTTCACTTTCGTTGCTGGTTGATTTAATAAAACAAAGAAGAGAATGTTTAATGCTTGGAATTTTTACTCACTACTTTCTTCTCTTTATGACGATGCAGTGGTGTGTGTATGTGTGTGTGTGTGTTATGTGATACTGGTATGTCCATTATGTGTCAATAAATGTAATATGATTTTGAATATGTAACTTGGGTTAAGAGTCATTATCAACTCCGTTATTGACAGAATCAGTCAGTCATTCAGCCAGTCCGTCAGCCAGTCAGCTTAAAACATCAATGAGGCAGCTTGTGGTGATGACGAAATATCTGCACACGAACGCCTCTTTGTCCCTAAAGTGTCAATGCTTACGTAAACTCAGCGATCAAAGCCAGTCACTCTGAGCTATGGTGGAGGTCGGGAATTTTCTGTTATTTTTTCCCCTCAATTAATATATAAATATCGTCCGGATCTACACATAAAAACACAAAGCCAGATTTATACAACACACGGGTCCGTAAATCCGTTAAGCCGTACTCTCTGTGCCAGTGTCAATAACGTGTCAATGGGCTTCTGGTACAGGGAGTTATACGTCGATATATTGTCCTGTGGGAAACACATGTGTCGATACGAGGCTGCTGCTGCTGCTTTCAATATTACTGTTGCAGCTACTGTTACTGCTATTGTTACGGCTGTTTCTTCCGTTACTAGTACCTCTGGTAATTCTGCTGCTGCTGAAGCTGTTATTACTACTGCTACTGTTATACAAATACACAGCTATCACAACCCTTTAATATTTTGAGTGATGCGCCCGGAAGATAAAACGGGCGTGTGTACCAAGGCTGAACTTAAAACAGGTGTACTGGACAACTGTAGTGAATGATGGGCAGATATCTGGCAACACAAATTCATCAGATGAATGAAATACAGTACAGTAATCTCCCCTACATCCTTGTGTAAGGTGAAGCGCAGAAGCGTTTACAGCACCCAACAGGGAAGCATGCTAAGTTCATGCTTGCCTTTATGTCTCATGAGTTAAGGGCGTAGAAGCCTGAAGAGTCAAGGGCGTAGAAGCCTGAAGAGTCAATGGTTTATGTCATCAAGTTATTGGAAGCTCCAACATCCGAATCCTTTACTTACCATGGGTCACCAGCGGCTAACTAAAGTTCAAAGGGTCACACACACTATATATACGTGAAGATAGCGTAGTAGAAAACCATTGAGAGAGAACGCTGATGTTGCTTCTTTTCTCGAGGACTTGATATTTTAGTTTGATTTCGAGAACTTGGCGGAGTAAACAGTTCTTACATTATTTCTTCTCCCTCTGTTTGTTTGTCCGTCGGAATCAACTTGTAAATGCTGTAACTTGAGGAAATATGAATGTCGATGAAAATTTGTGTGCGAGTCAATGTAAACTAAAGACTTATAAGAGCAATTCGATATAATTAAACACTATTTTTTCTCCCCGTATCTCAAGGTACTGCGTCTTTTGTTTGTGTACCTTGGGACCTTACGATTAACTTTTTCGTTTCCTACGATTGAAAAAATGTTGAGACGAATGATTGAACCAGAAATGAATTGTTGTTGTTGTTGTTATTGTTGTAGTTTTTTCTTTTATTGTATGTTGTTATTTTTTGTGGTTGTATTTTTTCTTGTTTTTGCTGTAGTTGTTATTGTTATTGTACCTGTACCCTACACCCTACACCCTACTCCCTATTTCTTTACATCCTACTCCCCCTACACCGTCACCCTACTCCCCTACACCCTCACCCTACTCCCCTACACCCTCACCCTACTCCCCTACACCCTACTCCCCTACACCCTCACCCTACTCCCCTACACCCTCACCCTACTCCCCTACACCCTCACCCTACTCCCCTACACCCTCACCCTACTCCCCTACACCCTCACCCTACTCCCCTACACCCTCACCCTACTCCCCTGCACCCTCACCCTACTCCCCTACACCCTCACCCTACTCCCCTACACCCTCACCCTACTCCCCTACACCCTCACCCTACTCCCCTACACCCTCACCCTACTCCCCTACACCCTCACCCTACTCCCCTGCACCCTCACCCTACTCCCCTACACCCTCACCCTACTCCCCTGCACCCTCACCCTACTCCCCTACACCCTCACCCTACTCCCCTGCACCCTCACCCTACTCCCCTGCACCCTCACCCTACTCCCCTGCACCCTCACCCTACTCCCCTACACCCTCACCCTACTCCCCTACACCCTCACCCTACTCCCCTACACCCTCACCCTACTCCCCTACACCCTACTCCCCTACACCCTCACCCTACTCCCCTACACCCTCACCCTACTCCCCTGCACCCTTACCCTACTCCCCTACACCCTATCTGTTGTTGTTCTGAGGCGTGAGACCCCTAGTGTGTTTTGCCCGTGCTGATGCATCCAGTTAATCCTGTACAATTTATATCTCTTTGACAATTATGTGAAATGTGTGTGTGTGTGTGTGTGTGTGTGTGTGTGTGTGTGTGTGTGTGTGTGTGTGTGTGTGCTTGTGTGTGTGTGTATTTTTCGTGGCGTTCTGGAGTAGTCAACAAGATAACAAGGACAAATTCTTCTTCTTCTTTCATACTTCTTCTTCGTCTTTCTTTCTTTTTTTTTCTTTCTTTCTTTCTTTCTTTCTTTCTTTCTTTCTTTCTTATTACCATTATTTTATTGTGAGTATTGATGATTGCTGAACTGTAAGCCTTGGGTATAAATCAATATTCAAAATCTCTGTAAGGAAACAAATGTGTTCTCGACCGTCAAGGCTCTGTGTGGTGAACCCTACGACACTCTCCAGCCATGTTTCATTACTGTGTGTGTGTGTGTGTGTGTGTGTGTGTGTGTGTGTGATAATAATAATAATAATAAAAATAAATAATAATTAACGGTTTATTGAAAGAGCATGGCAACCGGTAGGCTTAAATTATACAGTTACATAATTGGGGAATGGGTCTCTTGATTTACAAATAATATACAGGTAACATAAGTGATATAAATATGATATATGATGACTAGGTGGGGAGAAGGTCATACTACAGGGCATTTCAACATAGTGACAGTGCAAAAAGTAAGATCGACTGGGAGTGAATACACTGGTTGATTTCAAGTTATTAATAATTTTTACAATGGTTGGGACTGGGCTTTTTTCATAGCGACCAGTTCGTGCTCGTATGGGCTGGATGCGGTTGTGGTGTCGAAAAGCATTTCTCGGACGAGGGATCTCAGGTGGTAGTAGGAGCCGGTGTCGAGGATGGTGCAGAAGCTTCTCACCAAATTTGCAGATGAGGTCGTGGTGATGGTCAGAGAGAGCCGAGAGGGTCAGTGTGTTGGGCGCTTCTTGATATGCGGAGTAGGAAGGGGAGAGAATAATCTTGCATGCCTTCTTTTGCACTTTTTCTAGGTGTTTACGTTGTGTGGCATTTAGGGAGGAAGACCAGGTGGGGGAGGCATAGGTGAGCTTGGGAAGTATGAATGTTGAGTAAACACTGAGGAGCTCGGGCGCAGGAACTCCGAGGGACTTCAGTCGGTGGAGGAGGTGGAGACGGAAACTGGAGGATATGACAACTTCAATGACGTGTGGTTTCCAATTTCTTTTGTTGTCTATGGTGACGCCGAGGAGCTTAGTGGAATCTACAACCTAGAGTGTGTTGGGACCTAAAGTACTGGAAGGGGGTGGGACAACGTCGGAGGAGAGGTTGATGTGTATAACCATGGTCTTGGCATGGTTGATGGTGACATGGTTGTTGGTGACCCAGTTTTGGAGACTGTTCAATAAATTTTGAAGGGCGGTATAGTCGGGAGCAGAATTGTTGACACTGATCCCAATGGTGGAGTTGTCGACATATTTCCAGCGAGCAGGGGTTTCTCTTAGGGCATCATTGATAAGCATAAGGAAGCATAATGGTCCCATCTTGGTGCCTTGGGGGGCGTCACAGGTGAGTGACTGAAAGGTGGGGACAGCCCCTCAGAAGCGTACAGCTTGGCGTCGGTTACTGAGGAAGTCTGTGAGCCATGGTAAAGGACTTCTTCAAAACCCGAGGTCGATAGCTTTGTTGATGAATAAATTGTGGTTGAGTAGGTCAAATGCCTTGGTGAAGTCAATGAAGGCGACAGTTACAGACGTTTTTCGGTTTTTCCAGGTGGCGGAATATGTAGTCGAGAAAGCTGACAAGACAGTGAGTGGTGGAGGAAGTTTTCATATTGCCAAATTGCTGAGGATCTACGGCGCCTGCTACGGCGCCTGCAATAACAGCATACGCCCAGTCAAACACAAAACTTTCACAGATACTTGAAAATTCGTCGCCTATGACGAGTTATGTATATCCTGGAACTAACTCAAGTCACAGAGGAGAAAAATCAATGACCCCTTCATTGTCCCCCCTAGATATGTAATCGGCCACAGGAAAAGTTTCTTTAAAAATTGTCCTTGAGCATTCAGACTAAAAGATACACTCAAATTACACTATTTTCAGCTACTTGCATCAACATTTGCAACTTGTTAAGTGACCACGTCAATTTGTCTCCACCGGCGCCAATAACAAACCTGGTCTCCAAATACTGTCCACAACCATGTACAGTATCTTAAATGCCATTAGTGTTTACAAATGAAACATCTGTTCTTGCTGACATAGCAACTCAAGATTCTCACCAAATATGGTAATTAACGTATATTACTTGTTAGATTTGTTTTAATGAGTTCTTAGAATTCTTTTGTACAGAACCTTGAAATGTTCAGTTTAATAATAATCATATTCATCCCGTTCATCTTCCGGTTCATCCTCAGCAGTGCTTTCATCACTGTCTAAGCAAGGCGGTGTTTGGTTGCCACAGTCCACATGTTTGCACATATCGGTACTTTGGAGCCCATTTGCCAAACAGACACATTTTGGTAGTTCACACTTCCTTGCACAATTGCAGGCCAGCACAGTACAGCCTGGGCTGCTGATCATCCATCCTGTCTAAAATCAACTTTTCTGCCCCATCTTCATTTACCATCTTCCAGCCTCTACCAACAGGACTTGGTGTCCTTGGGTCTTGTTCCAAGCACCGTCTCCATATTGTTGCTTGGTAGTTTGCTCGTTAAGCGTGTTTCTTTAAACAGTCCCTGCAAGGTGGTAACTGATGACTCTCTATCTATGAACAGAACATGTACAGTAGTACCTGAGATCATTTTCTTTTGTGACATTTGCACTCGGAACACACTGAAGACATGTGAATATTTTTAGTTTATCCCAATTTCAAATGTCACAGGGAGCTGATAAGGTCCGGGTTTGTAGCTAACGGAGTTACTCAGCCTTTTATCCAGTCTACCTGTCCAACCTCTGATACAGCTTCATCTTTCTGAATTCTTGACTGCTGCAGTTCTACTTGGGCTGAACGGTTGTTTCCTTTAACCATATCCCTCAGTTGACCTAAAAATGCACTCCGGTATTCAGCTATAATATAATACCTCTTTATTGCTCCAGGCTTGAGGTTAAATCTTGTTGTGTTCCAGGTGTTTGGGTATCATTGCTAACAGTGATTTCAGTTGTTTGATCAACTGGGTTGCGACTAAAAGGGATTGTTGTTGGTTTAGTGAACAGAGAAGCTGCCTTACTGGAAAGCTTCATTCAGTTCAGGATGCTCCTCCGGAAGATTAGTCCTCTGTGCCTAGTAAACTGGGAGATACCTGACGTAATTCAGATTATCATAAACAAAACACCATGGTATCACTGACAGTTTCCTTCCTCAGATGCTCGAACACGACCAATCATAACATCTACCATGTCTACGTAGGTCATCATCCAAAATCCTGACAACTCTCCATTGTCATGTAGGTATTCTAGGAAAGCATTCCAAAGTTCACACATCTGAGCTAGAGTCGGGCTGTGTACCAGTCATCAAAGTTCTCCTGACACAGGTTATCAACAACGTCATCCATTTTTTCCGAAACATATTAACCTCAGCCGTTCTTTCCTCATAATTTTATCAACCCATTTGGTAAACTCGGTCCAAGCAAATCGCATGAGTGCTTCGTTCATTCACTTGTGGACTCATCGGTGCGTTTGTACATCTTATCTTCTAAGACGTCACTCATTAATCCCTCAGCAACAATGCCTAACTCAATGTAAATCTCCCTAAGGCCAGCATTCTGAACTTTTGCACAGAGAACTTGGTCCATCACTACAACAATCTTTTCCAAATGAAGTTCTTTCTGATGGCCTCTGATTGGTTCAAGATTTCCAAAACAGTGGTAAGCTCAGTTACTGGTGCGTTAATAGTTGACAGGTAACCGACCACATCTTCCGAGATAGTTACACAGTCCCTGGTACATAGGTTGAACCCAGTCAAGCTGGTTATGTCTGGAGAATTGGTATTTGCATAACATGGGGTACAGCGATCACTTATTTTCCTGCTTTCAAAAATTCACTATGTCCATTTATTCCCCAAGATGGTACCAGTTGTCAAAATAAGGGGCCCTTACTTGTTAGTGTACCTGTGCCTGTTAGTGTACCTGTACCTGTTAGTGTACCTGTACCTGTTAGTGTACCTGTACCTGCTAGTGTACCTGTTAGTGTACCTGTACCTGTTAGTGTACCTGTACCTGTTAGTGTACCTTTACTTGTTAGTGTACCTGTTAGTGTACCTGTTATTGTACCTTTACTTGTTAGTGTACCTGTACCTGTTAGTGTACCTGTACCTATTAGTGTACCTGTACCTGTTAGTGTACCTGTACCTGTTAGTGTACCTGTGCCTGTTAGTGTACCTGTACCTGTTAGTGTACCTGTACCTGTTAGTGTACCTGTACCTGTTAGTGTACCTGTACCTGTTAGTGTACCTGTACCTGTTAGTGTACCTGTGCCTGTTAGTGTACCTGTACCTGTTAGTGTACCTGTACCTGTTAGTGTACCTTTACTTGTTAGTGTACCTGTACCTGTTAGTGTACCTGTACCTGTTAGTGTACCTGTACCTGTTATTGTACCTGTACCTGTTAGTGTACCTGTTATTGTACCTTTACTTGTTAGTGTACCTGTACCTGTTAGTGTACCTGTACCTGTTATTGTACCTGTACCTGTTAGTGTACCTGTTATTGTACCTGTACCTGTTAGTGTACCTGTACATGTTAGTGTACCTGTACCTGTTATTGTACCTGTACCTGTTAGTGTACCTGTACCTGTTAGTGTACCTGTACCTGTTATTGTACCTGTACCTGTTAGTGTACCTGTTATTGTACCTGTACCTGTTAGTGTACCTGTACCTGTTATTGTACCTGTACCTGTTAGTGTACCTGTACCTGTTAGTGTACCTGTACCTGTTAGTGTACCTGTTATTGTATCTGTACCTGTTATTGTATCTGTACCTGTTAGTGTACCTGTACCTGTTATTGTATCTGTACCTGTTAGTGTACTTGTTAGTGTACCTGTACCTGTTAGTGTACCTGTTATTGTACCTGTACCTGTTAGTGTACCTGTTAGTGTACCTGTACCTGTTAGTGTACCTGTTATTGTATCTGTACCTGTTAGTGTACTTGTTAGTGTACCTGTGCCTGTTCGTGTACTTGTTATTGTACCTGTACCTGTTAGTGTACCTGTTATTGTACCTGTACCTGTTAGTGTACCTGTTATTGTATCTGTGCCTGTTAGTGTACTTGTTAGTGTACCTGTACCTGTTAGTGTACCTGTTATTGTACCTGTACCTGTTAGTGTACCTGTTATTGTACCTGTACCTGTTAGTGTACTTGTTATTGTACCTGTACCTGTTAGTGTACCTGTTATTGTACCTGTACCTGTTAGTGTACTTGTTATTGTACCTGTACCTGTTAGTGTACCTGTACCTGTTATAAATAATAATAATAATAATAATAATAATAATAATTAACGGTTTATTGAAAAAGTTCTGCAGCCCGAAGGCTGAAAATATACATTGGACATAAATGACTTATTACATACATTGGTGGTTTAACAAAAGCCTTCATTAGAGAAAGGTAAAGGAACATACAGTGAACATACAGATTAATGTAGGTGTTGAACAGCAAACACGTAGTGTAGTAACTCCCTCCCAGATGGTGTTAGGAGGAACTCACGTGGTGTAGTAGTTCCCTCAGATGGTGTTATGAGGGACCTGGCGTGGTGTAGTAATTCCCTCACAGATGGTGTTATGAGGGGCCTCACGTGGTGTAGTAATTCCCTCACAGATGGTGTTATGAGGGACCTCACGTGGTGTAGTAATTACCTCACAGATGGTGTTATGAGGGACCTTATGTGGTGTAGTAATTACCTCACAGATGGTGTTATGAGGGGCCTCACATGGTGTAGTAACTCCCTCACAGATGGTGTTATGAGGGACCTCACGTGGTGTAGTAATTCCCTCACAGATGGTGTAATGAGGGACTTGACGTGGTGTAGTAATTCCCTCACATATGGTGTTATGAGGGACATGTGGTGTAGTAATTCCCTCACAGATGGTGTTATATGAGTGAGGTCTGGTCTTAGGCCTTCCTATCGTAGTCGGATTAACACATCGGTGGTTGTTGTTGGGTCTCACGGGCCGTTATCACTGGGTATCTGGGACCTCACTGTGTGAAGGTCAACTTGGGTACGACTGTTACTGTTGAGTTGTTCTCACTGACTTAAGCACTGTTCACCACTGTTCACCTCTGTTTAACACTGGTTCCGTTCCTTTCCTAAATGAAATTGTAACTTCTGGCGAGAACTTGTTGAAATTCCGGTGGGGAGGAGGGTTCAGGGGAGGGGGTTGGTATGGGACAACTTAACAGTTGACCTGGCTGCTCCGAGAGGAGCGCCAGGTACGTCTTGACCCTTCGGTGGTCAAGTGTACCTGTACCTGTTAGTGTACGTGTTAGTGTACCTGTACCTGTTAGTGTACCTGTACCTGTTAGTGTACCTGTTAGTGTACCTGTACCTGTTATTGTACCTGTACCTGTTAGTGTTACCTGTACCTGTTAGTGTACCTTTACCTGTTAGTGTACCTGTGCCTGTTAGTGTACCTGTACCTGTTAGTGTACCTGTACCTGTTATTGTACCTGTGCCTGTTAGTGTACCTGTTATTGTACCTGTACATGTTAGTGTACCTGTACCTGTTAGTGTACCTGTACCTGTTAGTGTACCTGTTAGTGTACCTGTTATTGTACCTTTACGTGTTAGTGTACCTGTTAGTGTACCTGTTAGTGTACCTGTACCTGTTAGTGTACCTGTTAGTGTACCTGTACCTGTTATTGTACCTGTACCTGTTAGTGTACCTGTACCTGTTATTGTACCTGTACCTGTTAGTGTACCTGTACCTGTTAGTGTACCTTTACCTGTTAGTGTACCTGTGCCTGTTAGTGTACCTGTACCTGTTAGTGTACCTGTACCTGTTATTGTACCTGTACCTGTTAGTGTACCTGTACCTGTTATTGTACCTGTACCTGTTAGTGTACCTGTTATTGTACCTTTACTTGTTAGTGTACCTGTACCTGTTAGTGTACCTGTACCTGTTAGTGTACCTGTGCCTGTTAGTGTACCTGTTAGTGTACCTGTTAGTGTACCTGTACCTGTTAGTGTACCTGTGCCTGTTAGTGTACCTGTTATTGTACCTGTACATGTTAGTGTACCTGTACCTGTTAGTGTACCTGTACCTGTTAGTGTACCTGTACCTGTTAGTGTACCTGTTATTGTACCTTTACTTGTTAGTGTACATGTACCTGTTAGTGTACCTGTTAGTGTACCTGTACCTGTAGTGTACCTGTTATTGTACCTTTACTTGTTAGTGTACCTGTACCTGTTAGTGTACCTGTACCTGTTAGTGTACCTGTACCTGTTAGTGTACCTGTTAGTGTACCTGTACCTGTTAGTGTACCTGTACCTGTTAGTGTACCTGTTATTGTACCTTTACTTGTTAGTGTACCTGTACCTGTTAGTGTACCTGTACCTGTTAGTGTACCTGTACCTGTTAGTGTACCTGTTAGTGTACCTGTACCTGTTAGTGTACCTGTACCTGTTAGTGTACCTGTTATTGTACCTGTACCTGTTAGTGTACCTGTACCTGTTAGTGTACCTGTTATTGTACCTTTACTTGTTAGTGTACCTGTACCTGTTAGTGTACCTGTTAGTGTACCTGTACCTGTTAGTGTACCTGTTATTGTACCTTTACTTGTTAGTGTACCTGTACCTGTTAGTGTACCTGTACCTGTTAGTGTACCTGTACCTGTTAGTGTACCTGTTAGTGTACCTGTACCTGTTAGTGTACCTGTACCTGTTAGTGTACCTGTTATTGTACCTGTACCTGTTAGTGTACCTGTACCTGTTAGTGTACCTGTACCTGTTAGTGTACCTGTTATTGTACCTGTACCTGTTAGTGTACCTGTACCTGTTAGTGTACCTGTACCTATTAGTGTACCTGTACCTGTTAGTGTACCTGTACCTGTTAGTGTACCTGTACCTGTTAGTGTACCTGTACCTGTTAGTGTACCTGTACCTGTTAGTGTACCTGTTATTGTACCTGTACCTGTTAGTGTACCTGTACCTGTTAGTGTACCTGTACCTATTAGTGTACCTGTGCCTGTTAGTGTACCTGTACCTGTTAGTGTACCTGTACCTGTTAGTGTACCTGTACCTGTTAGTGTACCTGTACCTGTTAGTGTACCTGTACCTGTTAGTGTACTTGTTATTGTACCTGTTAGTGTACCTGTTAGTGTACCTGTTAGTGTACCTGTTAGTGTACTTGTTATTGTACCTGTTAGTGTACCTGTTAGTGTACCTGTTAGTGTACCTGTACCTGTTAGTGTACCTGTTAGTGTACCTGTTAGTGTACTTGTTATTGTACCTGTTAGTGTACCTGTTAGTGTACCTGTTAGTGTACCTGTACCTGTTAGTGTACCTGTTAGTGTACCTGTACCTGTTAGTGTACCTGTTAGTGTACCTGTTAGTGTACCTGTACCTGTTAGTGTACCTTTACCTGTTAGTGTACCTGTTAGTGTACCGGTTATTGTACCTTTACTTGTTAGTGTACTTGTTATTGTACCTGTACCTGTTAGTGTACCTGTACCTGTTAGTGTACCTGTACCTGTTAGTGTACCTGTACCTGTTAGTGTACCTGTACCTGTTAGTGTACCTGTACCTGTTAGTGTACCTGTTAGTGTACCTGTTAGTGTACCTGTACCTGTTAGTGTATTTGTTATTGTACCTGTTAGTGTACCTGTTAGTGTACCTGTTAGTGTACCTGTACCTGTTAGTGTACCTTTACCTGTTAGTGTACCTGTACCTGTTAGTGTACCTGTACCTGTTAGTGTACCTTTACCTGTTAGTGTACCTGTTAGTGTACCTGTACCGGTTATTGTACCTTTACTTGTTAGTGTACTTGTTATTGTACCTGTACCTGTTAGTGTACCTGTACCTGTTAGTGTACCTGTACCTGTTATTGTACCTTTACCTGTTAGTGTACCTGTACCTGTTATTGTACCTTTACCTGTTAGTGTACCTGTACCTGTTAGTGTACCTGTACCTGTTAGTGTACCTGTACCTGTTAGTGTACCTGTTAGTGTACCTGTTATTGTACCTTTACCTGTTATTGTACCTGTACCTGTTAGTTTACCTGTTAGTGTACCTGTTATTGTACCTTTACCTGTTATTGTACCTGTACCTGTTATTGTACCTTTACCTGTTATTGATCATGGTTGGATAGAGGTTGTTGTTGGTGGTACAGTAGTGAAGGGAGTCAACACTTGAGGTGTGGACGGGCGCCAAGTTAAGCGGTCTTGTGTGTTCGTCCTTCACCGAGAGTTGATGAATAAATTGTTTTTGAAAACTTTGCACCAGCAATATTCACTCCCGGAAAATGGTCCGCGTTATTTCATGCTACAGTATATTTATATTCCTAATGTATAAAAGTAACAACTTTTCAGCAGTTACATCTCGAGGCGCGTAGAGAACGACGTTATCAATTTATTTGTAGTTTATTAATGGCCATAGTAAGTCCATTGTTAGTCCATATATATTTCATATAAACATTATTATAATTTTCTTATTTAATTTATTTATTTTTTATTTCAACAATGTATTCATTTCTTAAACTGATATGTTAAGGCACCTTATTCTGAAGTAACCCGATGCTATATGGTAACTCCAGGCTAATGCCAACCAATTGTAGGACCGGTACTAATTACGTGATGGTATATCGCTCTCTGATTGGCTCTTGGAAATTATATTAGCTAATCGTTTTGTTTCTACTCTGCATGACATATAGAGAATAACATATACAGGATAACAGTTCTCAGTAACGTTATACACTACAGTCTTACATACCGTTACAAAGAGTGAGGAGATTTGGTGGGTAAATTGACTTGGTTAGGCGGGGTTGTGGGCCAGAGTGATCCATGTCCTCGCGGCAGGAGAGAAATACTGTAAAACATATTTGAGTTTTTTCCTTAACTTTTTTTCCCGTCTAGATTCTCAGCTTTCCAATTATCGTTTGGATGTTACCCAGTACAAGACAGACAGGCAACCGACAGACAAATAGCCACAGACAGGCAACCGACAGACAAATAGCCACAGACAGGCAACCGACAGACAAATAGCCACAGACAGGCAACCGACAGGCAAATAGCCACAGACAGGCAACCGACAGACAAATAGCCACAGACAGGCAACCGACAGACAAATAGCCACAGACAGGCAACCGACAGACAAATAGCCACAGACAGGCAACCGACAGACAAATAGCCACAGACAGGCAACCGACAGACAAATAGCCACAGACAGGCAACCGACAGACAAATAGCCACAGACAGGCAACCGACAGACAAAAAATAGGGGGGAATAAAACAAGAATCAGACCACACACACACACACACATACACATATGAATACACACACATACACATACACACACATACACACACATAAAAACACACACATAAACACGCCTCGTACCGACTCTACATGCTACGACGACTTAGGTCACTTGGGACACCCACGCCAGAGCTGAGGACCATCTACAACGCCTTTATTCTCCCCAAACTAACGTATGAGTCACCAGCCTGGTCGTCTTCTCTCAACTCCACCCAACAACGTCAGCTAGAGAAGGTACAGAAAAGGGCCTGCAGAATCATGCTCGGCGCAGAATACTCCGGCTACACCAACGCTCT
The DNA here is from genome assembly GCA_958450375.1 of Homarus gammarus. Lineage (NCBI taxonomy): Eukaryota > Metazoa > Arthropoda > Malacostraca > Decapoda > Nephropidae > Homarus > Homarus gammarus. The sequence goes on from CAUDMG010000253.1 coordinate 836,684, forward strand.
CTCCACCCTGGAAATGCCATCCCTCAGTGACCTCCACCACCAAGCACTGGCAAAGTTTGGCAGTGAACTACTGCACCACCCTCGTCATCGCCACCTCCTGCCACCGGCAGCCCCCCACCCACATCGCGCAGTCCGCCACTACAACAAAATTTTAGCCCATAAGAGCCCGCACCGATAGATATAAGAATAGCACCATCCCATCTATTGTTAATATAATATACAACTCCTGATTTATGTACTGTACAGCCCTGTAAATGTATTCAATGCATATTATATCATTATGTCTAAATCAAATGTAAGTCTGTATATTTTCAGCCACCGGCTGCAACTCTATTAATAAACCGTTTATTATTATTATTATTATTACATATCAAGAAGCGCTCAACACACTGACCCTCTCGACTCTCACTGACCATCACCACGACCTCATCTGCAAATTTTGTGAGAAGCTTCTACACCATCCTCGACACCGGCTCCTACTACCACCTAAGATCCGTAGCCCGAGAATTGCTGTTCGACACCACAACCGCATCCAGCCCATACGAGCACGAACTGATCACTATAAGAACAGCTCAGTCCCAACCATTGTAAAAATTATCAATAACTTGTAATCAACCAGTTTATTCACTCCCAGTCGATCTTACTTTTTGCACTGTCACTATGTTGAAATGCCCTGTAATTTGAGCTTCTCTCCACCTAGTTATTATATATCATATTTGTATCACTTATGTTACTTGTATATTATTTGTAAATCAAGAGACCCATTCCCCAATTATGTAACTGTGTACTTTAAACCTTCCGGCTGCCAAGCTCTTTCAATAAACCGTTAATTATTATTATTATTATTTACATACATAAACACACACATCTGAATACACATTCACGCACACATGGATACACACATGCACACAGCTGACTTGCCCTGGATCACACCTCGGATCAAAAGACTTATGCAACAGAGAGACAGAGCCTTTCATCTCAATAACCACATCCGCTACAGGTCACTTCGCAACCGAGTCATCCGCGAAATACGCACTGCAAAGAAGTCCCACTACCCAACCAAATTACAACACCTGAAGCAGACCAACATCAGTCAATGGTATGGTAAGCTTAAAGAACTCTGTGGACTAAACAATAAGACACACCCCCTCCCCTTCCTCAGCCATCTCACTAGTGTTGACGCAGCTGAGCAAACAAATAACCATTTCGCTACTATATGCCAGACGCTCCCACGGCTTGACACAACCACTCTCCCTGCTTACCTACCAGCCCCCCTTCCCACTGACTTAGTAGAAGAATTTGACGTAGCAAAACGCCTGGACAAACTAAAATTAAAACGTTCTACCACCCCCATTGACTTACCAATGAAACTCTTCAAGGAGTTCTCCCCGGAGCTTGCTAAACCCCTCTGCTCCATCATCAATGCTTCTCTCAGTCAAGCCAGATGCCCAGCTGACTGGAAAACCTCTTATGTATCACCAGTGCCCAAGTCAACCAGCCCACAATCCTTAAATCAGCTACGACCTATTGCAATCACCCCAATACCCAGCCTAATCTGTGAAAGTTTTGTGTTCGACTGGGCTTATGCTGATATTGCAGGAGTCGTAGACCCTCAGCAATTTGGCAACATGAAAACTTCCTCCACCACTCACTGTCTTGTCAGCTTTCTCGATTACATATACCGCCATCTCGAGAAACGAAAAACGTCTGTAGCTGTCGCCTTCATTGATTTCACTAAAGCGTTCGACCTAGTCGACCACAATATAATCATCAACAAAGCTATTGACCTCGGGCTTCGAAGAAGCCTCATACCATGGCTTACAGACTTCCTCAGTGACCGACGCCAAGCTGTACGCTTCCGAGGGGCTGTCTCCACCTTTCAGTCACTCACCTGTGGCGTCCCCCAAGGCACCAAGATGGGACCACTCTGCTTCCTTATGCTCATCAATGATGCCCTAAGACAGTGGTTCTCAACCTTTTTTGCCCCATAAACCCCTTTCACCATATGTCAGAATGTCATTCCCCCTCCTTTCCAAGATTGTCTGCCTCAAAAAGTGCATTCCAAATACTATGCATATAATACTGAAAATCCTTTATTTTTTCCATATTAGTATCAGTTTTCCCCCCCCTGAAAACCCGAGGGGGGGAAATTCCCCCCCGGTTGAGAACCCCTGCCCTAAGAGAAACCCCTGCTCGCTGGAAATATGTCGACGACTCCACCATTGGGATCAGCGTCAACAATTCTGCTCCCAACTATACCGCCCTTCAGGATTTATTGAACAGTCTCCAAAACTGGGCCACCAACAACCATGTCACCATCAACCATACCAAGACCATGGTTATGCACATCAACCTCTCCTCCGACATTGTCCCACCTCCTTCCATTACTCTAGGTCCGAACACACTCCAGGTTGTAGATTCCACGAAGCTCCTCGGCGTCACCATAGACAACAAACTAAATTGGAAACCACACGTCAATGAAGTTGTCAAATCCTCCAGTTTCCGTCTCCACCTCCTCCGCCGACTCAAGTCCCTCGGAGTTCCTGCACACGAGCTCCTCAGTGTTTACACAACATTCATACTTCCCAAGCTCACCTATGCCTCCCCCACCTGGTCTTCCTCCCTAAATGCCACACAACGTAAACACCTAGAAAAAGTGCAAAAGAGGGCATGCAAGATTATTCTCTCCCCCTCCTACTCCACATATCAAGAAGCGCTCAACACACTGACCCTTTCGACTCTCACTGACCATCACCACGACCTCATCTGCAAATTTGGTAAGAAGCTTCTACACCATCCCCGACACCGGCTCCTACTACCACCTGAGATCCCTTGTCCGAGAATTGCTGTGCGACACCACAACCGCATCCAGCCCATACGTGCACGAACTGATCGCTAAAAGAACAGCCCAGTCCCAACCATTGTAAAAATTATCAATAACTTGTAATACTGTAACACTGTCACTATGTTGAAATGAACTGTAGTTTGAGCTTTTCCCCATCTAAGTTATTATATGTCTTATTTGTGTCACTTATGTTACTTGTATATTATTTGTAATTCGTAACCCATTCCCCAAATATGTAACTGTATATTTTCAGCCTTCTGGCTGCCAAGCTCTTTCAATAAACCGTTAATTATTATTATTATTATTATTACACACACACACACACACACACACACACATAAACAAACACACACACAAACACACACACAAACATACACACACACACACACAAACACATACACCCACAAACACACATGAATACACATATACACATGCACACACATGAATATGCACGTACACACAAGGGCACAAACATACATACACAATACTACTACTTTGCTGTCACTTGGAATCGAGTATGACGATCATCCAGGTATGATACAATGATATGAGTTATTAAGGATGTCACCTTCATTGGTGAGCTCTGAGGTGACTAAAGAGGCGATACGGGACCGGCAGGGTCGACCACAGATGTTGCACGTGTGGGGGACTACATCTAGTGCGGGAGGGGCGGCGGCAGCATCTTTCCGGCTTTGGCACTTGTCTGCCTCGGGTTGCAGTTGGACTAATTCGAACGTATTGACACCTTCTTGTGTGGTTCTCCTCCAAGCGTTACAGTGTGGAGTAATCGTCTCCCAGGTGAGGGGGTCGATTTGGCACTTTTTCAGGTTTGTCTTAAGACTAACCTAATACCTTTTCAGTTGCCCGCCGGCGTTACGTTTACTATTCGTTAGGTAACTGTAAAGTAGTTGCTATGGCAGTCTTCTGTCATCCACGCGGGTAAATTGACCAGTCTAACGTAGTTGTTCATGGATAATGGTAGCCTCGATGCTCCTACAGTTGGTGTCTGCGAGGTATACTGGCAATTGTTTTCTTGTCTTCCCAGTGAACTCGGAGGCTGGAATGTAGACTACGTTGGTGAAAGTTTTCGAGTGCCTTGAGGTGCCTCCTGTGTGTGACCCATGTCTCGCTGCCATATAGCAGGGTGGGGAGGACCACTGCTCGTTATGCGTGTACCTTTGTAGATAATTACAGCTCCCTACAGCTGAAGACACGGGTACAGAGTCTGCCAAAAGCTTGAGATGCACATCTGATCTGAAGTTCAGTAAAGGAAGCTATCGACATCTTTGTTCCTGCCTGGAGTCGTCTTATGTTGAAAAGATCCTTTATCCGGTACTCGATGTCCACCCCATCGGCTAAATTGGCACTGGCACGGGTAAGGAAGGCAGCCAAGAAAATGGAAAAGAGAGTTGGTGCCAGTACACATCCTTGTTTTACCCCCATTTGTATAGAGAAGAACTCAGACTGGGTCCCATTGTGCAGGACACTGCCACTCATGCCATGGTGGAGTTGCTTCACAATGGCGATGAATTTTGGTGGGCAGCCAAACCGGTTGAGGGTCTGCCAGACGGCTTCCCTGCTGACCGAGTCGAAGGACTTGGTTAGGTCACGACGCTTTTATCTGCACTTTTCCTGTCTCTGGCGGGCAGCAAAGATCATGTCAGTGGTGCCACGTGATGGTTTAAAGCCACATTGAGATTCTGGGAGGAAGTTTTCCGCCTCAAGAAGAAGTTAGTTTAGGAGGACTTGGGCGATAATCTTGCCAGCTACTGACAGCAGCGAGATCCCGCGGTAGTTGCCACAGTCTGACCGGTCTCCCTTGTTCTTATAAATATTGATAATGGAGGCGTCTTCAAGAGCATAGAGGATTTCCTCCTTTTCCCATATATTCTCCAGGAGAGAGTGGAGGCGGCTAGTAAGCAGAGGTCCTCCTGCTTTATACACCTCAGCTGGGATTCCATCAGGCCCTGAGGCTTTGTTATTTTTCATCTGTTTGATGGCAGTAGCTACCTCATCCAGGGATGGAGGATAGCTGAGATGGGTCAGCTCTAGATGCTGAGGGACCTGCTGGGTAGTCAGGACATCCACATCGGTGTTTCTGATGAGCAGCGAATGGTAGTGCTGTTTCCAGTGCTGATGGATGCCGTCTTCTTTGATTAGGGAGTTACCGTCGGATGAGCGGAGGGGGGCTGTGCCATGAGTGATTGGCCCATAAAATTCTTTACTGGAATTGAAAAATTCGCGCCTCATCTGTTTATCTGTAAGTTTTACGTTTCACGTGCCTTGTTCATAAACCAGTTATTCTTTAGTTTGCGAAGTTCGCTCTGGGCCGCCGCTTTCTTCTTGCGGAAGGTATCTGCTTTGGTCCGAGACTGGGGTTATTCTGCCAGTCAGTTAAAGCAGCACGTTATCATCGATGAGTTCATTGATTGCCGGGTCAGTTTCATCAAATCACTCCTGGTGTATTCTTTTGATCTGATCGAGGGTCTCTGCAGGTTTTTGTCATGACAGTGTCGAGAACACCCCATTCGGCACTGGGATTTGGGTTGTTTGTTGTCGGGTTGATTATCAGCCCATATTCGAGCTGCTCTCTGAAAGCATGTGCTACCGCTGGATTTCCCGAACTCTTAGTGTTAAAAACCTCTTCTGGAGGTTTGTTCCCTTCGCCGTTTTGGGGTGACGTGAAATGAGAGCTTAGCTCTGACGAGCCGATGATCAGTGTCGCAATGGTCTGAGCCACGCATTGCTCGGGCGGTGAGGACATCTCGGCGATCTCTTTCTCTGACAATGATGTAGTCAATGAGATGCCAGTGTTTGGATCGTGGGTGTTGCCACGAACCCTTGAACTTGTCGGCCTGCCTAAACAAGGTATTGGTGATAGTGAGGCTGTGTGCAGCACACTTGCTGGGGAGGAGTAGGCCGTTGGGATTACACTTGACCAGTCCATTCCTCCCTATGGTTCTCTGCCAAATATCAGCATCTCTGCCAACTCTGGTCTTGAAGTCACCAAGGAGCACAACCTTATCTTTAGGGATAGAGGTTAGCATTCTGTCAAGGTCGGCGTAAGAGGCCTCCTTGATGTCATCCTCTGCATCAAGTGTTGGGGCGTATGCACTGATGAAAAAGGCCTGACGTGAGTGATTTAATGAGACTCTGAGCGTCATGAGGCGCTCGGTGATCCCTACAAGCATTTCAGTTAGCCTATGTAGGATGCGTTAGCGGATGGCAAAGCCAACCCCATAGATACTGTGGGGTGAGCAGAGTGGCTCCTCAAAAGGGCTGCTCTCAGTCGCAGAGACAGGACCGGATTGCACTGCTGCCTAGATCCCAGTGCATAAACGACCATCTTATCTATGCTGTCCATGTGCAGAGTTGTGACTAGAGACTCCCGGCAGTCATCTCTACCTGTCCCCGTCGCCACTCGTCCGTCGCCATAGGACGTTTGGTGTGTAAGGGTTTGATGATGAGGAGGAGGATGATGAGCTGGATGATGGCTGCACGTGAGTTGATTTATGTTGTGAGGCAGGAGCGCAGACTGCAACCACACATTTTGGCTCTCCCTTTCCCTTATCCAGTGGTGCAAGTGTTGCAACGACTGGGGAGAGGGAGAATTGCAATGGACTGCCGATAGCCCAGTTTGTTTGGTTTCGCCTTAGTAGCCTGTTCATCATGCATTGCCTTCGTCCGCCAGTGTAGTCGTTGGGTTCGCACGGTGGTCACCTCTTCTGCCTATACCACCGTTGGGGTCTTACTGGAGCTCTGTAAGCATGTCTGCCTGATGCAGGGCACCACCGCAGGTTTTTCGTTCTGTGTTTACTCCCGTAGCCTTATACTTACCAAGGTTAACCTGCAAGGCAGCGGGACAGTGGTTGGTAGGCGCCAGGTCGTGTCCACATTCCAGTGGGCCTTTGCACCGTCCCTCTGGGGCCCTCTGTTACTCCGAGATCTCCTGCTGGTCTAGCCTGGGCCCACGAGGCACCCAATTACACACACACACACACACACACACACACACACACACACATAATAAATAAAAATGGTTGCCCCTCGAAATCGAGGATGGCCGGCTCTAGGACCACCTAGGCGTGAAATTGTTTAAGGTGTAGAAGCTGTCGCCAACACAACAACCACAGTGTAAATTAACGAGCTGCATGATCCAGTGTCAAGGAATAGTCCGAGAAGACCAGACTACTCGCTAACTGCACTGGCTAACCATTACCTCAGAATATAATCCGCTAATAATCGAGTAACATCCAGGCTCCAATTACTGCTGGGTAGACAGAGGCAAATGTGTAAAGAAACTTGCCTATAGTTTCACCGTGCCAAAGGATCGAACCCGAGTCCGTTCGCTTGCGAGGCGAGCATGCTGACTATTACACCACAGATCCCCGTATATACACACTCACAAACATACTGCTTGCTTATGGTAGTCCATCGTGTCCAATGATGACTTCCTCTTCTGGTTTATTGGTGAGTCCTACATGGCTGTAGAGTCCAATCCTTGACACACACTGTACTGCTTATTACAAACAAGTTTTGTATAGACTGGGTTTGCGGGCGGAGGCACAGCCACACACGCTGCCTCCTTTGACGTTGTTTACAAAGTAGACGTTTTCTTGCGTTTACAAAGTGTTGTACTCCTTCAAGAGAAGCTCCTCCTCCGTAGGGAGCGATCAACGGAAAGGTTTACCAAGTTAGATAGATTCATGTTGTATATCTTCATGGAGTTCTTCATCTGGTCCCTGTAGCGTTTCTTTGGGCCACCAGCCAAACGTCGACCATCATGCAGTTGGCTGTAAAGGATCTCTCTATGACGTGTTCGAGCCGGCGAAGTTGGTGTCAGATAACAGCTGCTTCAATGCTGCTATATCCTGTTCTCTTAAGAATCAGTGTGTGTGGCACACGGCCACACCAGGTGATCCCGAGAATGTAGTGTGCGCCACAAGGGCACAGTTACCAGCATATTGTAGCTCAGGTTAAGCAAGTTACCGTCCAGCCTAAAGTCTGTTATTACCCCAGTATTAGCGTCAGTTTCCCGGTGAAATAATGAGATTAAACATACAAGGAAGATGTTAAAAATAACTGGTGCAATTACACAACCTTGTCTCACCCCGCACCGTACAGACTCCTGGGTATGTTGTACAGATGCCCTAGCTACTTCACTCCTGAGCAGTTGCTTCAAGTTTATAAGGGATTCATTCGTCCTAACTTGTAGTACTGCTCTCATATCTGGGGGGCTCTTCTTCTGTCCAACTGTTAGATAGGGTGGAATCAAAGGCATTTCATTTTATTGACTCTTCTCCTTTAGTTAATAATCTCTCTTCCCTTTCTCTTCGTTCCTTCATTCTCTCTCTTTTACAGGTACCTTAACGGGCAATGTTCGGTGGATTTGGCATCCGTGGGCTTGTAACACTTATCTTGCCCTCGGTGCCCACCGTTTGTGTGTGGATGTCGGTCACACTAGAATGAGCCGTTATAGTACATCCTTCTTTCCTCACACAGCCAAACTGTGGAATGTTCTGCCTTCTTCTGTGTTTCCATACTCATACAATCTGTCTCACTTCAAAAAGCTGGTTTTCCGTCATCTTCATGGTGTGGATTAATATAGTCTTTTTCTCTTCTATTTTTAATTTCTTTTTACTCTTATTTTTCTGCCCCCCCCCCCCCCCCCAGGCCCCTTTGTGGGTCGATGACCTGTGCCTGGGTAGTCTATTCTCCGTAAAAAAAAAAAAAAATGAATACACACACACACACACGCATAAATACACACACACACACACATACACACGCGCATAAATACACACACACACACACACACACACACACACACACACACACGAGTGTATGATTTCTTCGCAAATGATGAAAATATTGCTTCTTTCATTTCAGACTTGACTGGCGAGGCATGTCAGTGAGACACAGCACCTGAGACCTCTGCTTCGGCGCTGCCCCCCAACACATATAACAGCCTCTGCAAACATCACCTCAGTGACCGTAGCTTCCTATCAGGAGTCACTCACGGGCTGTAACAGTGTAAAACTGGTGACCGCGCTACTGCCACCACCAAGCAGAACTAGAGGTGGTGATGGGGAAGTAAGTGCTCCTACCACCACACACCTGAGGTCCTCACTACTACCGTCTAACTCGCTTTCATTATATGGGATAAATCATGACATTGATTGATGTACGGCGGTGTTGATTGACGGCGATATTGATGTACGGCGGTATTGATGTACTGCGGTGGTGGTGTACGGCGGTATTGATGGCGGTGTTGATGTACGGCTGTGGTGATGTACGGCGGTATTGGTGTACGCCGGTGTTGATGTAAGGTCTTAGCAATATTTGGAGAAAGTTTGTATCACAAGTGAACGCCTGTTACCCTTGTCCAACTCTTGGTTTGATCATGGACCTGTGGGCTCCTACATTCTCCCTCCCTCACCTTGCCTCACTGCCTCTCTCTGGTGTCAGCTAATGAAAAAAAAAAATGAGTTAAGGGAGAAGATGGCAAAGGATCGTGGATGTAGAGGCCAGATAACATGTAAGGGCGTCTCTCCCGCCTCTTACGGATGTTACGTGTGTCAGTGTGATCTAAGGTGAAGCACCACAGCCAGCAGTGAGTTCCTCCCATAGCTGTGTTGTGTTCCAGATAATATCATGTGTCACTGTTTACTGTGCAGTTCAATTCATTAACGAAGAACCACATCCTGTTTACAAATGGGCGAGTGGAAGTAACTCAAGGTCGTTGTTATTGTGTGCTGAGACCATGACGCTATTGTGATTCACGACTCGCCTGTCTTCATGGTTTAACTATAAGTAAAATTACAAAAGACAGACTTCATTAAACATAAACATTACTGCAACAACTGGAGCAGTATTCAGGGATGACTCGCATAGACCTGTGCGGTTGTGTTGCAAGTCGCAGCCCCATCATAGCGGGAGGCTTGTTTTACCCGGTGTAAGGCGACATTGAAAAGTTGGACGACACATCATGGCGTCGTGTCGTCCTCGCCGCCACAGTGTCGTCACGCTGCGACTCACTGTCACCTCGGATGACATGGCCACCCAGAGAGCCAACCCATCCCCATCCACCACCGCCCACTCACCCAGCCCAACCCTCCCGCCCCGCCCACGATCACACTCCCGTCAGCGCTACTCTTCTCAGTCCCGGCAGCCGCCCACATCCCCCCTGCGACGCACGCCCACCTCGCCTTTACCCCGGACTACACCTCCGCCTCTCTGTCGTACGCCTACCACGCCGCTCTGCCGTACTCCCACCTCCCCGATGAGCAGCCGTACGCCCACCTCACCCTTCTGCCGGGAACCCACGTCTCCCGTGGGTCGCTCCACACCCTCCCCTGTGTCTCCCCGTAGCACGGGCGGCCGACACTTCCGCTACGACGTGTGGGCGGATCAGCGGGGCCTAAGACGCAGGTCTTCCCTTCTGACCGTACCGTCCACCCACGACCCTCACTCTGATCTTAACCTCCGCCTACCCCGCCAGAGGTCTTCATCCATCGCAGGGCCATTACGACCCCCAGACCTAGCAAGGTACTGTAGATAGTGACATACCCTATTTATTATTATTATTATTATTATTATAATTATTATTATTATTATTATTATTGTTATTATTATTATTATTATTATTATTATTATTATTATTATTATTATTATTTGTAGTAGTAGTAGTAATGTATTATTATTATTATTATTATTATTATTTGTAGTAGTAGTAGTAATGTATTATTGTTATTATTATTATTATTGTTGTTGTTTATAGCAGCAGCAAGGGGTAGAGACACATATAACTAAACAAGTACAGTATATCCGTTATTTACCTTCAACGTTAGAGAGGTTTGAATTCTTTTGTAGTAGTAAGGTGGTCACTGGAGTAAGGTGGTCACTGGAGTAAGGTGGTCACTGGAGTAGCGTGGTCACTGGAGTAAGGTGGTCACTGGAGTAGCGTGGTCACTGGAGTAAGGTGGTCACTGGAGTAAGGTGGTCACTGGAGTAAGGTGGTCACTGGAGTAAGGTGGTCACTGGAGTAGCGTGGTCACTGGAGTAGCGTGGTCACTGGAGTAGCGTGGTCACTGGAGTAGCGTGGTCACTGGAGTAAGGTGGTCACTGGAGTAGCGTGGTCACTGGAGTAAGGTGGTCACTGGAGTAAGGTGGTCACTGGAGTAAGGTGGTCGCTGGAGTAAGGTGGTCACTGGAGTAGCGTGGTCACTGGAGTAGGGTGGTCACAAAAAATCCATTGTCCATACTAAGTTTTGACCATGATCCCGGTTCTCCCCCTGTGAGAGAACACAAATTCTTCTCTTCACATGTGACAATAAGTTTAGCCTGAAACATAGGAGGTTAGGTGGAACAGCACCAGGATATAAGAGACATGAATTACTGGATGTTGAGAGATACTTTACAAATTAAACGAATTTTATCTGGTCAATTGTTGCATAAAAAAATGTTTTATTTATGAAAGAAATATTCTTGAGAGAGGCATGCCACCAGCACAATCAATTTATTTTATACACGTATTTCAGAAAATGAACTGCATCTTCTAGGGTGGTGTTGACGTGGGCCATGTTGTACAGCGTCATAAGGGCTCGGTATTTGCTGAAGGCCTGCTTGTACGGGTCTGTTTCTAAACAGAAATTGTATTTGAAACTCAAAGACTTATACTTAACACTTCGCTGTACGAGAGGATTCTCCTCTTTTTCGACCTTTTCAGCGAAATCACAGAAGTAAAGGAAATCGGCTACTTGTTTGTAATTTTTGCTGATGGGCTTGAGAGCGCGATCGAGAAAGGGATGAACACCATAAGTTGGCTTTAGGCTGTCTGGGTTTATCTCGTACCCTTGGAAGTCCCATAATGAGGGTTTATCTGACCTGACGGTGAACTGGGTAAACGTGTTGAAGTTTATGGCCTTATTGATATTGTAATTATTTATTTCTGTTATGGGGTAATAAGCCCCCTGTTCATATAGGGCCATATGGTTGTTGGTTGTCTCCAGCGTGTACCAGCTGAAGTTGTTGTAGGTGAGGGGTGAGCAGTGGCGGGCCTCGCTGAGATTTCCCGTCGTCACCACTGTGGTCCAGCACCCCACCTCGCCCTTCACCACGCGCCCGATGGTGAACTCAATCTCCGGGTGCTTGCCCAGAGAGTCGTGCAGTCGAATGGCTACCCAGTTAGGCCAGGCCATCGACTTAACGCCGAAGAAGTTCACATTAGTTCCGTTTACATGGCGCACGAAGTTGTCATGGAAGGAGTACTTGAACGAGGGTTCATCGTAGGTTCTGGTGTAGATCATTTCCTGGGGGTTGAGGTACACGCCGAAGTTAACTTTCGGCATCACCTTTATCGGGCCCACGTACTTTGATACGGCAACCTGCACACCACTCTGTGTTCCTAAAAGTAACAAAATTGCAAACCCAAACATTATGAATTTTGAATTTAGAGTTGTAGAGAAGATGTGATAAAATTAATAAATATTATACGGATATAGAGAACCCAGATATTGTGAAATTAAAAGTGAAGGAAATGTTACATTAAGTGTCATTTCAAAGGTTGGTACAGAGTTTGTGTTCATTACTGGACGTGAAACTCAGCGTATTTAAGACTCAGTTGAGGGCTGTCATCAGACCTAGCCCTCCTCATCGCCAGCTCTCCTCCATCAGGGATTAGTCCCTTGATAATGACGTTAATTTTAGCATGACGTTGTTTTATACTATATGCACAGTCGTGAACAGAAGTCCTGTCGCCCCTTGTGCTGTTTCGCGAACCAAGAGATTTAGACTCATGAACCCGAAGCAGTAGACACTGGTGCATTATTCTGCCCATAAATGCTTCGGATTCATGAGTCTGAATCTCAGGGTTCGAGGAGCAGTAGAAGGGGCGACAGGACTTCTGTTCAAGACTGTACGTTACGAACTGTTGAAAAGATCTTACACAACAATGAGTCTGGTTGCAATGTTGTATCCATTTTGTGTTACTTCCGTTAGTTATGAAACAGAACCACAGGATGTCCTAATTTTTTTAGTCACTGTGTATTATTATTTTACCCCCCCCCCCCCACCTTCCTTCCCCCAAAACCTGTACACTCTTTGATAAATGAAATATACATCATTAATATTTCAGATGGGAATTATGTTCAAGTTTATTGTGTTATGGTAAAAGCTGTTTGAATATACGCTGCTTACAAAATGGAAAACAAAATCAAGTATAATTATAAAACTTTAATGATTCCTCGGGGAGTATATATTTTTTGAGACACTCTGTTATGTGTTTAAGATAACTGCTTCTTTATGTCGTAGGTTAAGTGAAATTTGATCAACCAGTCTGAAAATTTATCTTTGACCCGCGGCTAACGTGTCACTTCGTCTCCTAGTGGGGGAAATTACAACTTAGCAACATTTAAGAATCCATCCTTATGTCGTAGTTAAAGTGAACCAGTTAGATATATGGACCTAACCACTTCGAGGAACTGTGCAACGAAGGAACTCCTGACGGCGGTGAGGTTCTAGGATGAGGAAGTGACTCGTGAAGCTGGCAGGGACGCGATGAAGCCCAGGAGGTAGGCAGTGTTCCTTAATGTCGCCCGATTTCTCCCCCCCCCCCCCACCACCCACAACAATTATTTTCGTTTATATGTATGACTATTAATCTTTCTGTCCTTGTATCTCTGTCTTTCTGTGTATTTTTAGTTCTATATATTTTTCTATCTATCTCTGTATTAATTAATTTTATTTGCTCTTTGTGGGTCTATTTATCTTTTCTGTTTGTTTATTGTATCTTTCTCTGATTCCCTAATTCTGTATTCACCATTCAACTTTTTCTATGTATGTATGTATGTATGTATGTATGTATGTAATAATAATAATAATAATAATAATAATAATAATAATTAACGGTTTATTGAAAGAGCTTGGCAGCCAGAAGGTTGAAAATATACAGTTACATAATTGGGGAATGGGTTTCGATTTACAAATAATATACAAGTAACATAAGTGATACAAATAAGATATATAATAACTAGATTGGGGAAAGCTCAAACTACAGGGCATTTCAACATAGTGACAGTGCAAGAAGTAGGATTTACTGGGAGTGAATACACTGGTTTATTACAAGTTATTGATAATTTTTACAATGGTTGGGACTGGGCTGTTCTTATAGCGATCAGTTCGTGCACGTATGGGCTGGATGCGGTTGTGGTGTCGAACAGCAATTCTCGGGCTAGGGATCTCAGGTGGTAGTAGGAGCCGGTGTCGAGGATGGTGCAGAAGCTTCTTACCAAATTTGCAGATGAGGTCGTGGTGATGGTCAGTGAGAGTCGAAAGGGTCAGTGTGTTGAGCGCTTCTTGATATGTGGAGTAGGAAAGGGAGAAAATAATCTTGCATGCCCTCTTTTGCACTTTTTCTAGGTGTTTACGTTGTGTGGCATTTAGGGAGGAAGACCAGGTAGGGGAGGCATAGGTGAGCTTGGGAAGTATGAATGTTGAGTAAACACTGAGGAGCTCGGGTGCAGGAACTCCGAGGGACTTGAGTCGGCGGAGGAGGTGGAGACGGAAACTGGAGGATTTGACAACTTCACTGACGTGTGGTTTCCAATTTAGTTTGTTGTCTATGGTGACGCCGAGGAGCTTCGTGGAATCTACAACCTCGAGTGTGTTGGGACCTAAAGTACTGGAAGGGCTGTGGGACAATGTCGGAGGAGAGGTTGATATGCATAACCATGGTCTTGGTATGGTTGATGGTGACGTGGTTGTTGGTGGCCCAGTTTTGGAGAATGTTCAATAAATCCTGAAGGGCGGTGTAGTCGGGAGCAGAATTGTTGACGCTGATCCCAATGGTGGAGTCGTCGACATATTTCCAGCGAGCAGGGGTTTCTCTTAGGGCATCATTGATAAGCATAAGGAAACAGAGTGGTCCTATCTTGGTGCCTTGGGGGACGCCACAGGTGAGTGACTAAAAGGTGGAGACAGCCCCTCGGAAGCGTACAGCTTGGCGTCGGCCACTGAGGAATTCTGTAAGCCATGGTATAAGACTTCTCCGAAGCCATGTATGTATGTATGTATGTATGTATGTCTGTATGTATGTATGTATGTATGTATGTATGTATGTATGTCTTATGGTGCCTAAAACAAGCAGTCTCTCTCTCTCTCTCTCTCTCTCTCTCTCTCTCTCTCTCTCGTCAACTTGCATTAAAGAAAAGATCGTCCACAGTCTGTATAAAACTCAAGAGAAATTAACTATTTATGTTAAGTCGTGAGATGTGATGGTGTGTTGTAGCCACGAGTTTAAGACCAATAGTCTCTGAATGCTTAATTTGGTGACAATACCCTGACATAAACAACAATGGCGTCAGTTGTGAACGATCCAGAATTAGAAGTGGAAGACTTCGAAAGTCTTAATGACGCCAAATCGAATGTGGATTTATTTTTTGAAGTGGGGGATGGCAACCAAAGTATAGATTGTACACTCTGCCCAAAAAAGTATTGACCCCTTTTCTCATCGATACAATGTGTCACAATGGACGAATATTTCCGATCACTAATTGTGATTCCTGCATTATGTTGGTAGGTTTGCCTTCCTAGTATCTGTGAGGTTGCCAGTTATTTTTTCTGGCATTTGTTGTAATTATGGTGAATCACTGGGCTCCATCTTTAGTAGAATAATATGATGATATTAATGTAGTGAAAATATATCAACGGTAGTCAAATAGTGGGTATTTTCTTCTGGAAATCCCTGACCAAAACTATTACCCAAGACACAGCTTGCACTGACAGCCATCGTCTCGTAGAGTGTATCAGATAATGTTCCGTTGCCAGCACTTCATAATAGTTACCTCATCAATTGAGGTAGAAATAATATCGAAATGCATTAAATCATAATTACATTGCAATTGGACACTGCACCATAATACACCTGTAAGATAGTAACTTAATATTCCTATTGTTTCATCAAAATTAAAGTTATTTCGAAAATATTTACCTCCTTTTCCACCTCCTTTCGGCATGACTGCCCGTTAGGGACAGTGTGGCTACTACACACTGTACACAAGGAGCAGCATGGTCGGTACTGCACTCGACCGCACTCACTCCCTCCAAGTTGTGAACTCGGCACCCATTTACAGCTGGGTGAACTGGGAGTCAAACTGCCTGCCCATCCTTGAAACAGGAGACGAGTGACGCTTTACAACAACAGTTAATTTGTAAATTTGTTTTATCTTAATGCTTCTCTCCTTAACACGACGAGGATATGAACGAAAAAATTGGGAGTGAAAGAATAAAAAAATAGAAAAACCGGCTCGTCCTCCATCATCTAAGCGTCACAGTCAGTAGCAGGTCACTAGGCTCGTTCAGTCGTAAGAGGTGAGATTGATTTCAGAAACCAATTTTGAAGAGTAAATGACGGTGATGATTGATAGCCAATCACTATGAAGGGGAGTGATCATTTTCTAACTTCCTCCCTCTTTCTCCCCCCCTCAACCCTCTCTCCTTCCCCTCCTCCACTTACTCCTGCCCCCCACCCCCCCGTGATGTTAAGTAGCTCCCTAACAGTGATAACAGAAGTCATAAGGGCGACGCGGTAAGGTGGTCGGTGTAAGAAGTTGGTCGCTGTTGTAAGATGGTCACTGTAGTAAGGTGGTCACTGTAGTAAGGTGGTCACTGTAGTAAGGTGGTCACTGTAGTAAGGTGGTCGCTGTAGTAATGATGGGTGAGCCTGATTATTTGTCAACAACAGTCAATTCGCTCAAGTTATTAACTCGTCACCCGCACATGTACACGAAAACAATACACATGCCCTGGTATACACTCATAATTGTATACCGACTATAATGATCTAATTTTTGCCTTCTGTCACGATTCTTTTTCGTACTGATACACCTAAGATTTTTCTCTGTTGTGTTCCCTACACGTGCACATCCTCACACACACACACACACACACACACACACACAGATTGATTCCCTAGACTTCATGTGCTGTTGTTTACAGGTACCTGAGCGAAGCAGCACAGCGGCACCGGAAGGATGACTGCGGCAGCGGCGACGTCAGCATCTGCAGCAGTTTCGACGAGTCCGAACACGATCTTGAGACAGTCACTAGCCCACAGTACGAGTCTCAGCATGACCATGGCCGTTGCACGCCCTCAGCTCTCTCCAGGTCTGGGCACGCCTCCCCGGGTACCTCCTCACACGACCCCTTCGGCAGTGACTCCCCCCGGAGGAGGAACAGTAGTGCTGATCCCTCAGTGAGTACCTGTTGTTGACAGTAATATTTTTTCTCCGTTCGACAATTCGAGTTTCTTTCTCTCTCTTCCTTCCCGTGCAGCTTTGGCCGCCGCTCTCTTAGCAGTATCAAGGAGGACAAGTGTCTTATCAATAAGAAGTTGAAGAACGTGCATTCGTGTCACCCAGAGAGTTTCAGTGATCTGTGTGGTGTGTGAGACGTGCCCCTGCCAGATCACCTCGGCTTCACCTCATTAGTTTTGGCCACTGAATTTTAAACCTTACCTTGACACTCATTTCGGCAACACGTTTCGGATATCACCATTGCGGTGAGACGTGTTGTTGATGTCAACCGTTTCCTTTAGAATGCTTAAATTTTTGCTAAACATATCGGGGAATATGCCCGTTTCCTCAGTTATGTGTAACACTAAGTACAGCCCCTGGCACTGACCAACACACGTCCATAGGGATGAAGAGAACTCAGTGCACGAGTAAATAAACCAACCGTACACTAACAGGTACACATACAGTATACTAGTGAGTACACCTGTAGTTCCTCTACTGATACATTCACCTACACTAGTACATACACCTACACTATCACCTACTAACGGATACACCTACATTATCCATACACTTTTACATATACCGACGCTATTCCGATGTACATGTGCCTATACTGTCGCCTTCATTGACTTCACCAGGGCATTCGACTTCGTCAACCACAATTTAATTATTAACAAAGCTATCGACCTCAGGTTTCGGAGAAGTCTTATATGGTTTACAGACTTCGTAAGTGACCAACGCCAAGCCGTAAGCTTCCGAGGGACTGTCTCCACCTTTCAGTCACTTACCTGTGGCGTCCCCCAAGGCACCAAGATGGCGCCGCTCTGCTTCCTCGTGGTTATCAGTGATGTCCTGAAAGAAACTCCCGCTCGCTGGAAAAATGTCGACGATTCCACCATTGGGATAAATATGAACATTCGGCTCCCGACTACACCGCCCTCCAGAATATATTGAACAGTCTCCAAAACTGGGCCACCAAAAACCATGTCACCATCAACCATACCAAGACCATGGTTATGCACATCAACCTCTCCTCTTACCTTGTCCCACCTCCCTCCATTACTTTCGGCCACAACACACTCCAGGTTGTGGACTCCAGTATAAGCTCCTCGGCGTCACTATAGATGACAAATTGAATTGGAAAACACACGTCAATTCAATTGTCAAATCCTCCAGCTTTCGTCTCCACCTCCTCCATTGTCTCAAGACCCTCGGAATTCCTGTGCCAGAGCTCGTCAGTGCTTACTCAACATTCATACTTCCCAAGTTCACCTATGCTTCTCCCGCCTGGTTTTCCTCCCCAAATGCCACACAACGGAACGCCTAGAAAAAGTGCAGAAGAGAGCGTGCAATATTATTTTCTCCCCCTCCTACGTCACATATCAAGAAGCGCTCAACACACTGACCCTCTCGGCTCTCTCTGATCATCACTATGACCTCATTTGCAAGTTTGGGGAGAAATTTCTGCACCATCCTTGGCAGAGTCTCCTGCTCCCACCCGAGATCCCTCATCCACGAATCGCTTTTCGACACTACAACCATCCAGCCCATACGAGCACGTACTGATCTCTGTAAGAACAACCCAATGGCAACCATTGTAAAAATTTTTTTTACTATGTTAGAATTCCCTTGTCTCACAGGGAGGTTGAGGTGACCAAGTGTGTCTCACAGGGAGGTTGAGGTGACCAAGTGTGTCTCACAGGGAGGTTGAGGTGACCAAGTGTGTCTCACAGGGAGGTTGAGGTGACCAAGTGTGTCTCACAGGGAGGTTGAGGTGACCAAGTGTGTCTCACAGGGAGGTTGAGGTGACCAAGTGTGTCTCACAGGGAGGTTGAGGTGACCAAGTGTGTCTCACAGGGAGGTTGAGGTGACCAAGTGTGTCTCACAGGGAGGTCAGAAATTATGTTTAAATTTGTTGGCTGTCAAATCAAATTTTCCAGCACTAACACGTTAACACACACACACACACACACACACACACACACACACACACACACACACACACACACACACACATTGTTCCCTCACGTGTTGTCCTTCACTCACCCTCTACTAAGGTAATCCTGTCCCCCAACAAGACCCCAAATCTGTTTTGTATTACCCCCGCCATCTGGTCACATCCCTCACGCCAACAGCATCCATTATCTGTTCCTCAATCTCACAGGACGTCAGTACCCTTTAACTTCTGCCTGTACTGATACAACATTGTGGCAATATTATACCCTATAATTTCATGACTCAGTATCCCCTTACAG
Organism: Homarus gammarus; assembly: GCA_958450375.1. NCBI lineage: Eukaryota > Metazoa > Arthropoda > Malacostraca > Decapoda > Nephropidae > Homarus > Homarus gammarus. The sequence goes on from CAUDMG010000253.1 coordinate 856,078, forward strand.
CACAGAGCCGTCTTACACAAGGAAAAAGTTTCATTTTATTCAAAGGGTTGAGATATCTTAAAAGGATCCGGTCGTTTTATCTCGAGGGTTAAATCATGTTAGTAATCCCACAAGGTTAAGGTATTTTAATGTCTTTTTCTTTTTATCTTACTCTAGGTGTCGCCATTAAACGTAAGGAATTAGTAATTAATGCATATGAAGAAATATAACATTAACCGACAAGAAAAGATGAATTCCGTAATAGCTGAGAGACGACTGAAAACAAACAATAGCTTAAGAAATCCATAAACGACTCAACATATACATAAACGACTCAACATATACATAAACGACTCAACATATTCATAAACGACTCAACCTATTCATAAACGACTCAACATATACATAAACGACTCAACATATTCATAAACGACTCAACATATACATAAACGACTCAACATATTCATAAAAGACTCAACATATAAGCGACTCAACATATTCATAAACGACTCAACATATTCATAAACGACTCAATATATTCATAAAAGACTCAGCATATAAACGACTCAACATATTCATAAACGACTCAACATATACATAAACGACTCAACATATTCATAAACGACTCAACATATTCATAAACGACTCAACATATTCATAAACGACTCAACATATACATAAACGACTCAACATATACATAAACGACTCAACATATACATAAACGACTCAACATATAAACAACTCAACATATTCATAAACGACTCAACATATACATAAACGACTCAACATATTCATAAAAGACTCAACATATAAACGACTCAGAATATTCATAAACGACTCGAGAAAGTTTTTACCTAACTGACAAAAGGTTTTAATTAAGCTAACGAGAGTCAGTTGTAAGCAAGACTTTACTCTCAATGGAAAGTTAAGCTAAAAGTTATACTGTATATATTGTTTTTTTTAGTTATATGTTGTAGGAAGCTGTACTGTAGGTGGTGGTCGTTGTTGTGGTGGTGTTGGTTGTGGTTGTTGTGGAGGTGTTAGAGACGGTGGTGGATAGAGTGCCGGTGATATTGGTTGTTGTGGTGATGGTTGTTATTATGGTGGTGATGGTTGTTGTTGTTGTGGTGATGGTTGTTATTATGGTGATGGTGGTTGTTGTGAGAGAGAGTAGACCGTGGCTGAGGTGTTCTCCATAAAGACGATGATCATGTCAGTGTTGTGTGTTATTTGGTGGCCTTGGTAACTACTGAATGTTGGGTTTTTATATTGTCAGGAAAAAAGTTTAAGGACCTTGTGATATTTACTGTACTGTTGAAGTGTTAAGAGTATGTTTAGAAGAGGATTTTAAGGTGACATAAGACGATGTAGTGAGGATTCTTGGAGGTTTGGATTGTGTTGTTGTTGTCTTTTTAATTTATAGTATTGTGAGATTGTTACTTGAACTTTTTATATTCCTGAGTTACAATGTGAGGGTCTGGGAAGTGAGTTGTTCCCTTTTGTTATTTGTTGTCTGGTCAGCAGGGATGGGAACAATGGTAGTGGTAGTTATTATGGTTGTGGTTGTTGTAGTTATTTTATTTCTGGTTGTTGTGGTGGTAGTGGTTGTTGGGTTGTGTTTGTTGTGGTGGTAGTGGTTGCGGCTGTTGTGGTGGTGGTAGTTGTTGCAGATCAACACAAGAAGCGCGAATTTTTCAAGTCCTCTAAAACATTTTATGGGCCAATCACTCATGGCACAGCCCCTTCCTCCCACCCGACGGTAAATCCTTATTAAAGATGAAGAAGGCATACATCAATGCTGGAAAGAGCACTGCCATTCACTGCTCAACCGAAACACCGATGTGGATGTTTTGACTACCCAGCAGGTCCACCAGCATCCAGAGCTGACCCATCTCAGCTATCCTCCATCCCTGGATGAGGCAGCTACTACCACAAACAGATGAAAAATAACAAAGCCTTAGGGCCTGATGGAATCCCAGCCGAGGTGTATAAAGCAGGAGGACCTCTGCTTACCAGCCGTCTCCACTCTCTCCTGGAGAATATATGGGAAAAGGAGGAAATCCTCTTAGCTCTTAAAGATGCCTCCATCGTCAATATTTATAAGAACAAGGGAGACCGATCAGACTGTGGCAACTACCGCAGGATCTCCCCGCTGTCCGTAGCTGGCAAGATTATCGCCCGAGTCCTAAACAGACTTCTTCCTGAGGCGGAAAACTTCCTCCAGAATTTCAATATGGCTTTAGATCATTACGTGGCACCACTGACATGATCTTTGCTGCCCGCCAGATACAGAACAAAGTGAAGAGAACAGCGTCGTAACCTGTACATGGCCTTCATCGACCTAATCAAGGCCTTCGATTCGGTCAACAGGGAAGCCCTCTGGCGGACCCTCAGCTGCTTTGGCTGCCCACCAAAATTCATCGCCATCGTGAGGCAACTCCACGATGGCTTAAACGGCAGTGTCCTGCACAATAGCACCCAGTCTGAGTTCTTCCCCATCCAAACGGGATGAAACAAGAATGTGTACTGGCACCAACTCTCTTTTCCATTTTTTTGGCTGCCTTCCTTGGTCGTGCCAGTGCTAATTTAGTCGGCGGGGTGGACATCCAGTACCGGATAAAGGATCTTTTCAGCATAAGACGACTCCAGGCAGGAACAAAGGTGTCGGCAGCTTGCATTACTGAATTTCAGTATGTAGACTTCACTCTTGTCGCTCACACTGAACGCGACCTACAGGAGATCCTGAACACCTATGTAGATGCATATACACACTTCGGCCTTTAGGTGAATGTACGTAAGACTCAGATTCTCTTTTAGCCTGCCCCTGGTTCAGTCACACCTCCATCATCCATTCAGCTCAGTATCTCGGCTCCCACCTGTCCACCACCGCGGACACCGATGAAGAGATTCAACATCAGATCAGATGCGTATTTGAAGCCTTTGGCAGACTCCGTACCCGTGTCTTCAGCTGTAGGGAGCTGAAATTATCTACAAAGTTGCACGTATATCGAGTAGTGGTCCTTCCTACCTTGCCATTTGGCAGTGAGACATGGGTCACATACAGGAGGCACCTCAGGGCACTTCGCTAGGAAGACAAGAGAACAAATACCAGTATTCTCGCTTACACCAACTGTAGGAGCATCGAGGCTACCATTATCCAAGAACATCTACATTGGACTGGCCATGTTACCCACATGGACGACAGTAGACTGCCAAAGCAGCTACTTTACAGTCACCTAAGAGACGATTACTCCACACCGTAACGCTTGGAGGAGCACCACACAAGAAGGTGTCAATACTCTACGAGTACTTTCGAATTAACCCGATTGCAAACCGGGTCAGACAAGCGCCAACGCCGGAAAGACGCTGCCGCTGCCCCTCCCGCACTAGATGTAGCCCTCCACACGTGCAACATCAGTGATCGACCCTGCCGGTCCCGTATCGGCCTCTTTAGTCACCTTAAAACTCACCAACGAAGGTGATATCCCTAATAACTCGTATCATTGTATCATAGCTGGATGATCATCATACTCGATTCCGAGTGACAGCAAAGTAGTTGTTGTGGTTGGAGTGGTGGTGGTGATGGGGTGGTAGTTGTTGTAGTGGCAGTTGTTGAGGTGGTGGCTGTTGTGGTGGTTGTTGTGATGGTTGTGGATGTAGCTGTTGTGGTGGCGATGGGGTGGTAGTTGTTGTAGTGGTGGTTGTTGTGATGTTGTGATTGTAGTTGTGGTTGTTGTTGTGGTGGAGGTTGTTATAGTGGTGGTTGTGGTTATTGTTATAATGGTGGTTACTGTTTTTGTGGTTGTTATTGCTGTTGTGGTGGTTGTGGTGGTAGTGGTGGTAGTGTTTACTGTTGCGATTGAGGTGGTGGTTGTTGTTGTTATGGTGGTGATGGTTGTTGTTGTGGTGGTGATGGTGATTGTTGTTGATTGACGAAGACCTCGAGAACATGGCGTAATAATCCTCACAATTAAAGCATTAAGAACAGTAAGACCAATTACCAATATCATGTCTTCAGTAACTGTGTGTGTGTGTGTGTGTGTGTGTGTGTTCGTGTTTACTCATATTTATCTATCTCTCCACCCTTACACCCTCTTCCCCCTTCCAGCATGAACGTCTTGGTAGGTAGAGTCTTCCCTGGTCGTCACTTAACTAACTGTGAAAAATATGGGAGGAATTAACTAACCCTTCATTATTTTTATTATGCTGGTGTTGATGGACTCTCTCTATCCTCCCCAGGTCAGTAATAAATCCCTCCTCTTTCTCCTTCTCAAGTCAGTACAAACACCCTCCTCGTTCTCCTCCTCCTCCCCACCCCACCCTACCCCACCCCACCCTACCCTACCCAACCCCACCCCACCCTACGTCAAACTCATTATAAAAAGTGAGCAGCCTCGTCGGGGTTCGAAGGGGCACAACACACCGCTAATAATATTGGAACTTGACGAGGTAGTTTGGTTCACCCCTCCACAGACTCCTCCGTTATTTTTTTTATTATTCAATGATTTCTTTTATGATAATTATGTTTAATAAAGGAAAGAAAAAGAAGTTTTATTTCTAAAAACTTAATATTTTATTTTCTATTAACATGGTCAACGTTATAAATATTTTTCAAGATTACTAACACTGCTTTCTGGGAAACTCACAGCTGTAACCAAAGTCACTGCCAAGATCATCGAATTCGGAGCCAAGAATTCCCAGAACTCTAGTTGTTACATCAGGATAGTTTGGTGACGGTCCTCCTCCACCAGTTTTTCTCGCCTCTCTTTTCATCTTGCGTGGTCTTGGTTTGCTCTGAAATATTATTATGTTTTAATTAACTCACTGTGTGGTTGAGGCTTCTCTCGGCTGGTAAGTTTGTCTGGTGTTATCAGAATAAAATAACTACAGTAAGTGCAACACTATACGCCTTAAGATCAAACCAAACATTGTACCACACGTCCACCAGATGGCTGCTGGTATATCACTCGGTCTAGTGTGGTGTAATGAAGCCACTCAATCTAATTAAATAAATTGCTGAATACTGTACTAATAGGCCTATTAATTCAGTGCTTCAAATATGTTATCAATTATAATATCGGTATGTAGGCTGTAGGCCTAATATAGCGTAGGCCACTCTAATATAATTAATAAATAGCTAGTTACTGTAGAAAGTCTGTAGTACCAGGCCTATAAATTTGTATCTAATTATACAGATTAAACTTAATCTGCCTTGAGACGTTCCCAGATTTTCCTCCGCTGTTACACAGAACGGTGAGGTCCAAGAACAGCTGTTGCCATCATTCACATTACAAAACTCACTATCCGTTGTCTTATCTGTCAGGATTTTCTTCTCACACAGAGTCGGTGGTCATTTTGCGCTCGCTTGTTACGTCAACTTGTGAATGCCTTGTAAACAAACAGTGTTGACTACCCACATTGCTCAGCGAGGGGAGCAGTATTACTAACCCCAGTTATCGACCCACCCCTTACATGGAGCCGTTAAGGATATCTCTGTGAAGGAGAAGTACAACACCCTCCCCCTCCTCCTCTCCCCAGGTCAACACTAACACCCTCCTCCTCTCCCCAGGTCAACACTAACACCCTCCTCCTCTCCCCAGGTCAACACTAACACCCTCCTCCTCTCCCCAGGTCAACACTAACACCCAACTCCTCTCCCCAGGTCAACACTAACACCCTCCTCCTCTCCCCAGGTCAACACAAACACCCTCCTCCTCTCCCCAGGTCAACACTAACACCCTCCTCCTCTCCCCAGGTCAACACTAACACCCTCCTTCTCTCCCCAGGTCAACACTAACACCCTCCTCCTCTCCCCAGGTCAACACTAACACCCTCCTCCTCTCCCCAGGTCAACACTAACACCCTCCTCCTCTCCCCAGGTCAACACGAACACCCTCCTCCTCTCCCCAGGTCAACACTAACACCCTCCTCCTCTCCCCAGGTCAACACTAACACCCTCCTCCTCTCCCCAGGTCAACACTAACACCCTCCTTCTCTCCCCAGGTCAACACTAACACCCACCTCCTCCCGCAGGTCAACACTAACACCCTCCTCCTCTCCCCAGGTCAACACTAACACCCTCCTCCTCTCCCCAGGTCAACACTAACACCCACCTCCTCCCGCAGGTCAACACTAACACCCACCTCCTCCCGCAGACAGGTGTGTGTCGTCTTCGTCAGTTCAGCATCACCTCGCGGGGCGGAGTGGTGAACCGGGGCGACTCTCTCAGACCTCGTCGCTCAGCATCCAACACTTCCGTCACCTCAACCGTATCCTCGTGCAGCAGGGTACCCAGGTGAGGAGGCAGCAGGTCTTACTGTAACAAGAGGGAAGATTGTTTAAGGCTTTCTTTACTATCATAAGATACCCCAAAATTATGCCTAAAGTAGGTTGGGTTAGGTTAGGTTAGGCTAGGGTTGGTTTGGTTAGGTTAGATTAAGTTAGGTTAGGTTAGGTTAGGTTAGGTTAGGTCATTTTACCAATCACTACAGAATGATAAAGAGACAGCCGCTAACACTACTGACGCCTCTCTCCCCCAACAGCACAGGGTCAGGACCGTCCACGCCAGGCTGCAGCAAGGTAGCCACTCCAACCTCCTCGCCACAGTATCGGGTGGTGATGCTGGGTGCTCTTGGCGTGGGCAAGTCCACCCTCATCACCCAGTTCATGACTTCAGAGTACATGTGTGCCTACGACGATTCCCCAGGTAAGTCATAAGAGGTCAGGTGACTCCTCAGGTTAGTTATAAGAGGTCAGACGAATCCTCAGGTTAGTCATAAGAGGTCAGGTGACTCTTCAGATTAGTCATAAAAGGTCAGGTGACTCCTCAGATTCGTCATAAGAGGTCAGGTGACTCCTCAGATTAGTCATAAAAGGTCAGGTGACTCCTCAGATTAGTCATAAGAGCTCAGGTGACTCCTCAGGTTAGTCATAAGAGCTCAGGTGACTCCCAGGTAACTCATTAACAAGGGACGTCCTCTAGAACCCTTAATTTCGCGACCATTGATAAGAGGCGACTATTTCATTTTTATAGTACAGCAGTAGACGGGGGGGGGGGGGGGCGCTGCTGCACAACTGTAATTAAGCTTTTTCATTAAACTTGTCGCTTCTGGGGCCTGTACTGTGACGCCAGGGATGAGGAGTGGCATAGTCAACCTTGCCATATTGTGTGACCCTACCATATTGAGTGCCCCTGCCATACCGTGTGACCCTGCCATATTGTGTGACCCTACCATATTGAGTGCCCCTGCCATACCGTGTGACCCTGCCATATTGTGTGACCCTGCCATAATGTGTGACCTTGCCAGACTCTGATTCCTAGTATATCGCATGGCCCGGCTATATTGTGTGACCCGGCCATGTTGTGTGATCCGGCCATATTGTGTGACCCTGCCTTACTATCTGACCTTGTCTTACTGTGACTCTTCCATTCTGTGACCTTACCGTACTGTGACCCTACCGTACTGTGACCCTCCCGTACTGTGACCCTACCATACTGTGACCCTACCGTACTGTGACCCTACAATACTGTGACCCTACCATACTGTGACCCTCCCGTACTGTGACCCTACCATACTGTGACCCTACCGTACTGTGACCCTACCATACTGTGACCCTCCCGTACTGTAACCCTACCATACTGTGACCCTACCATACTGTGACCTTACCGTACTGTGACCCTCCCGTACTGTGACCCTACCATACTGTGACCCTACCGTACTGTGACCCTACCATACTGTGACCCTCCCGTACTGTAACCCTACCATACTGTGACCCTACCATACTGTGACCTTACCGTACTGTGACCCTACCATACTGTGACCCTACCGTACTGTGACCCTACAATACTGTGACCCTACCATACTGTGACCCTACCGTACTGTGACCCTACAATACTGTGACCCTACCATACTGTGACCCTCCCGTACTGTGACCCTACCATACTGTGACCCTACCGTACTGTGACCCTACCGTACTGTGACCCTACCATACTGTGACCCTACCATACTGTGACCCTACCATACTGTGACCCTCCCGTTCTGTGACCCTACCATACTGTGACCCTACCATACTGTGACCCTACCATACTGTGACCCTCCCCTACTGTGACCCTACCATACTGTGACCCTACCCTGTACTGTGACCCTACCTACTGTGACCCTACCTACTGTGACCCTCCCGTACTGTAACCCTACCATACTGTGACCCTACCATACTGTGACCTTACCGTACTGTGACCCTACCATACTGTGACCCTACCGTACTGTGACCCTACAATACTGTGACCCTACCATACTGTGACCCTACCGTACTGTGACCCTACCATACTGTGACCCTACCATACTGTGACCCTACCGTACTGTGACCCTACCGTACTGTGACCCTACCGTACTGTGACCCTACCGTACTGTGACCCTACCATACTGTGACCCTACCATACTGTGACCCTCCCGTTCTGTGACCCTACCATACTATGACCCTACCATACTATGACCCTAGTATACCACATGACCCTACCATGATAACCGAGGCACTTGCTCTAAGTAGAATCTTTACGGAGGGGTCTGATGAATGTCAAAATGAACACTGAGACTCCTGTTGTCTCGGTAGGGTTGTCAAGATTCTTCGCCCGTTGTGTCTTATTGTCTAACACAAAATCGTAAAGATACGTTTTGGAGCGAGCTGTACCAACTATCTGCTGAGATAGTGAAGTAAATAGATTAAGCCAGTTTGTAGTGACTAGTAACGATGTTAGTAAACAAAAAGATAAATTAAAACCTACTAAGTCGCCAGGTCTCAACGAGATATTTGCCAGAGTAGTAAAGGAATGTAAGGCAGAACTTGGTATGCCCTTAGCAAACTTGTTTAATATGTCATTAAAAAGGGGGCATAGTACCAGAATCCTGGAGGATATCGAATGTGATACCGATTTTCAATAAATGAGATAGATCACTATCATCAAACTACCGCCCCACCAGTTTAACTTCAATTGAAGGCAAATTTCTGGCAGCAATAGTTACAAACTCAATTCGAAATCACCTCGAGAAACATAAGCATGGCTTCACAAGTGGGCGTTCATGTCTGACAAATCTACTATCATTCTTTTCAACTCGAATCGGTTGATGACGAATACAATTCTTAATTGGGTTAAGGCGTGGTTAAAGGCCGGGAAACAGATCCGATTGGGGTGACGTCACTATTGGAGTACCCCCAAGGCTCAGTACTTGGACCATTATTATTTATTATATACACTAACGACAGATTTAGACGTAGACAGCAACATAAGTAAAATTTGCTGATGACACTAAAATAGGGCGTGTAATTAAATCTCATGAAGACTACAGTAAATTATAAGAAGATCTTTACCAACTTTTTTTCAAGTGGTGAAAAATTGTAGATGAAATTTAATAGTGAAAAATGTAAAGTACTAAAGTTGGGAAATGAAAACCGGGAACCAGCTGTCAGATGAACAAACTTTATATAGAGAAATCCGAGTGTGAGAAAGATTTAGGGTAATGATAAGCAGGAATCTTAAACCAAGACAACAATGTGTAGTATTTATTTGCTCAAAACAAGGCTAACAAAGTACTTGGGTTCATCCAAAGGAGTGTTAGTTACAAGACTAGCGAAGTTATCTTAAAACTATATCTTGCGCTTGTGAGACCTCACTTGGATTATGCAGTTCAATTCTGGTCACCGTACTACACAATGGATATAGAATCCTTAGAAAGAATTCAATGGAGAATGATAAGACTAATCCCAGGCACTCCCTCGAGAGACGTAGAGTGAGGGGCGATATGATCGAGGTGTATAAATGGAAGTCAGGGTTAAATAAAGGTGATATAACAAAGGTACTTAAATTATTCAACCAGGGGACAACTCGTAGCAACAGTTTTAAATTAGACAGATTTTAATCTTGGCGCGTGATAGGTAAACACTGGGTAGCTTCAGATATAAGTTGGACAGATATACGAGTATGAGGGTTGGGTGGGGCGGCCCAATAGCCTCACTTCAGTTTCTTCCATTCTTATGTTCTTATGACTCTGCCACACGGAAACCTTGTCATACTGTGTGACCCTACCACACTGTGTGACCCTACCACACTGTGTGGCCCTGGCATACTGTGTGACCCTACCACACGGAAACCTTGTCATACTGTGTGACCCTACCACACTGTGTGGCCCTGGCATACTGTGTGACCCTACCACACTGTGTGACCCTACCATACTGTGTGACCCTACCATACTGTGTGACCCTACCATACTGTGTGACCCTACCATACTGTGTGACCCTACCACACTGTGTGACCCTACCATACTGTGTGACCCTACCATACTGTGTGACCCTACCACACTGTGTGACCCTACCATACTGTGTGACCCTACCACACTGTGTGACCCTACCATACTGTGTGACCCTACCACACTGTGTGACCCTACCATACTGTGTGACCCTACCATACTGTGTGACCCTACCACACTGTGTGACCCTACCACACTGTGTGGCCCTGGCATACTGTGTGGCCCTACCATACTGTGTGACCCTACCATACTGTGTGACAATGGCATACTGTGTGAACCCTACCATACTGTGTGACCCTACTATACTGTGTGATCCTACCACACTGTGTGACAATGGCATACTGTGTGACAATGGCATACTGTGTGAACCCTACCATACTGTGTGACCCTACCACACTGTGTGACCCTGGCATACTGTGTGACAATGGCATACTGTGTGACAATGGCATACTGTGTGAACCCTACCATACTGTGTGACCCTGCCATACTGTGTGACCTTGCCATAATGTGACGCCTGCCATATTTGACCATAACCTAACCATAACGGATGGTTGGTGGTAGAGGTGGGTGGTGGCGCGGGTGGGTGGTGGCGGAGGTAATGGTGGGGTGGGTGGTGGCGGGGGTAATGGTGGGGTGGGTGGTGGCGTGGGTAATGGTGGGGTGGGAGGGTGGGTTGCCTGCCACAGATTATGGCTTAACAAGGTTAGTACGAGGTGTGAGGGGCTAATGTATGGGGCGTGAGTTACCTCCTCCTTTCTTCCTTCCTTCCTTCTCTTCCTCACTCCCCATCCTCTTTCCCTCTTTTTCCTTCTTCCATCCTTCCTTCTCCTCCTCCTCCTTCCTTACTCCCCCTTTCCTCTTCCTTCTTCCTACCTCCTCCTCCTTTTCTTTCCCTTCCTCAACTGCCCCATCTTCAGGCTTTACAGTGTACTAATAATAATTCAGAGTTTATTAGTTACACAGGTGCCAAGTGTTTGAGGTATACCAAAGACGTGAGTGGCGTACCTAACCTAACCTATTCTGATTTGATCTCACCTCGTATAACCTAACTTACTGTAATTTAACCTCTATTAACTGAGCTGACTGAATTCCGCATTTTAACCCCCCCCCTCTCTCTCTCTCTCTCTCTCTCTCTCTCTCTGTTTATCTGTCTATCTGCCTCTTTCCCGCTTTTTTTCCTTCCCCTCTCCCTCCTAACCCGCACACACACACTCTCAGCTCTCTCCTTCTCCTTCCAACGTTGTGTCAGTCAGTTACCATGGCGACGAACTCTCTCTCTCTCTCTCTCTCTCTCTCTCTCTCTCTCTCTCTCTCTCTCTCTCTCACACACAGGACTGCTCTACCCTCCAAATTGTGAAATTACATAGAAAGTGACTTATTTTCCTCCAAACTTTCGGTCCTGAACAACACGTGTAGTTATGGTTGTTTAAGTGAGTCAATTATATACGTTATTATTTAAGGGAGACCTGAATGTAAGAACCTTTTGAGTGAGTCAGTTAAGTTTTCATACATCATTAGTTCAGGTGAAAATCTTAACTTATGAGCTGCTGAGATTCTTGACCTTAATACAGCCTTTTGGAAGAGAGTGAGTTCCAAGTACGAATCTTTGGTCGTCTTGTGGAATGACTCCACCGTTACTGCTACTGCCACACCTTCGCCGCCATTTATTACCTTAATATTAAATATCCTAATACAAAAGTAGCTACCCTAGCTGTGTTGAGTTAGTTGAGCCGCAGATCTATGCGGTTCTCCTTCCCCTGAGGCAGAGCAATGCAGACCTAAGCAGGGAGAAGGACAGTCGACATCTCAACCAGGATGTAACATAACTTCTGGGTTGCTGCTTCCGTTCAGATAACACCTCTGCGAGTCTGGCGTAGAAACATCTTGCACTTGGTCCCATCCCGCCAGAGGTTGTGAACACTAGAGGAGTGAAGCTGCCTTGATCAACCTTCTGAATTCTCTCCCCATATGCCCTGATCTTGTCGTTCTCGTTCCTCCTGTGTGCAGCATCGAGAGCTAGGTTACGGTGACATGTGGCCATGGGATCGAAAATCCTTTTGTCAAAGAAGGCTCGCTGTCCCCGCGTCCAGAATCCTCGAGCACTGACGCCCACACGGGCTTCGTTGGATGTGTTTGAAGTCCTTCTACTACTTTTTGCACTATACTTCCGAGATGGGAGCCAAGTTTCCGAAGTGACCAACCGTTGTATGCTGTGATTGATTTACGCCCCCCGTCGGACTCGTGGCGGCGGGGAATAAAACTGTTATTGGTGGTATGTGGCTGTTGTTCACGTCTTTAAGGGCGCCTCGCTTATAGCACGGTGCGCTCTCTCTCTCTCTCTCTCTCTCTCTCTCTCTCTCTCTCTCTCTCTCTCTCTGCTTACTCCTCCTCCTTTTCCTCCTGCTCCTCTTCTCCCCCCCGTCCATCTACAGACGACCACCCCTTCCTCCTTCTACTCTTCCTCCTCCACACAACACCCTCCTCCTCCACCCAACCTCCTACTTCCTGTCCTCCTCCTCCTCACATAAATACAGGGCAGAGCTCATTTTCCACTGGATGAATTTTTCCTGTTTTTTATCACAAGCGATTTACAGAGTGGCTGGCTGACGTCTTTGATGACCGAGGTTCCCAGTGTGTTATATGTGTCAGTTATGATTTACAGAGTGGCTGGCTGACGTCTTTGATGACCGAGGTTCCCAGTGTGTTATCTGTGTCAGTCATGATTTACAGAGTGGCTGGCTGACGTCTTTGATGACCGAGGTTCCCAGTGTGTTATCTGTGTCAGTCATGATTTACAGAGTGGCTGGCTGACGTCTTTGATGACCGAGGTTCCCAGTGTGTTATATGTGTCAGTTATGATTTACAGAGTGGCTGGCTGACGTCTTTGATGACCGAGGTTCCCAGTGTGTTATCTGTGTCAGTCATGATTTACAGAGTGGCTGGCTGACGTCTTTGATGACCCAGGTTCACAGTATGTTATGATTTACAGATGATAGTGAACTTATTTACGTCGTAATTCACTTATTTACTTGTACATTGTTGGTTTGGTTCACTTATTTGGTTGAATGGTTTCTTTATTCTGTTGTACACCTAACTAACCAATTATCTATTTTAATTAACCAACCAACTTTAACCGGCAAATTTGTAACCGATTTTAACTCTCTCTCTCTCTCTCTCTCTCTCTCTCTCTCTCTCTCTCTCTCTCTCTCTCTCTCTCTCTCTCTCTCTCTCTCTTATTAGATATCACTTGGTAAGGTAATCCTCTTAGCTCTTTAACAGGTGGTTTCCCAAAGGCTCTTAAGTTAATTGTTCTTCCAGCATATATGAAAGCACATTTTCCCTTAGCTGGAGATGTGAGCACGTATTTCTTCGTTATAGGAGATGTAAAACAATATTTCCCCGAACTTAGAATGGACAAGTGTAAAAATCGCTCTTGAGCTACGACGCAGAGACCCAAACTGCAGACACTAGTTTGCATCAGAAGTGTACAGAGACAATACCGTATATACTCCCTGCGTTCTGATGGTCGCATTCAGGGTAATAAACTCAGTCAGAATCTTTGAAAAATTCGAATCATTTAGGGGAAAGAAAATATGAAATCGAAGACACAGACGTAAACTGGAATCATTGACTTGAAACCATAATAAACTACTTGCTGACGAGGGTAATTTTATCCAGCTGAAAACATTTTTATAATATCCCGGTATCATAACGATCAGAGCAAGAACTCCTTCAAAGACTCCCACCAGATAACGACAACAACCATACATGGCTCCCAAAAAGTTATCAAATCTCAAAAGGTCCATTACCACCCCCGATCTATACGGCCAGGCAATAGACAACCTCCCTAGACCAGCATCCGCCAGTAGGGTCGGCGGAATATGAAATAAGGCCCTTAAAACACCCATATGTGGGATAGGGTAGGATGTCTAGTGCCTGTACCGACAGACAATAACTCACCCATGACACAACCCTAACACACCAATAGGCGGTTAGCCCGCCCTCTCTTACCGCCTCCTGAATTTCTTCAATTTCCAAACTATAACTTCCTTCCCCCACCTCTAATCTTCTTCCACCCCTTCTTTCTCTATTAAAAAAACCTCCCTCTCACCCACCCCTTCACCCTCCCTCCCTCTCACCCACCCCTTCACCCTCCCTCCCTCTCACCCACCCCTTCACCCTCCCTCCCTCTCACCCGCTCCTTCACCCTCTCTCCCTCTCACCCACCCCTTCACCCTCCCTCCCTCTCACCGGCCCCTTTACCCACCCCCTCACCCGCCCCCTCACCCACCCCCTCACCCACCCACTCACCCTTCATCTCACCCACCCCCTCACCCACCCTCTCACCCCCTACCCCCCCCCCCTACCCCAAGGTTTTGACGTTAGTTCCACCCTCATAATCCGATTTTGATAACCAAACGCGTTCATTATAATCTGGTCAATAGCTCGTGTGCGGCCAACGATGTTTTAAATCCGCTTTTGGTGGGCGTGAGGGAGAGGATGAGAGCCAGGGATTACATTACCTTTATCATGGCTTTATACCTGTAGTGGGACGAAATTAATTTTCAGTGGAAATTATTATTTTTTCTCGGGAATTAGGTCGAGAGGATGAGGTTAAATATATACTGTACCTGTTCTAATGTAATGTAACCTAAGCTACTGTAACCTAACCTGACCTATAATACCCCACAGGGTATAACTCCATCTAGTGCCCAAATTTGTGTTACCTTGTCGTAGTATTGAGGCTCGAACGAACCACTTCCAAATACCTGGGATGGTTATAAAGTTCCCATCTTGTAACCTCAGATGAGGAAGTTGAAAGTGAGTTGTCGTTAAAGTCGTAAATTCACTTCGTCATAGGTGTTGTGGCTGGCCTCGACACTCCATAGTTCATTCCCAATATTTTCTACATCCTTTAATTAGTCTCCAGGTGAGGAAGGGTTTGGGGCATCCTATTTCATTAACTTATGTCTTGCCCTTGAACATCCATGAACAGACACAATAAACGATTTCGGGCGTTCCTCTTGGATGATCGTCTCTTGAAGGTCCAACCACATTGCCTCCCGTGCTTGATGGTAAATTCAAATAGCTTTAATGGTGAAGATTTTTACTTCATACATTCAGGTGGTGAAAAACATGAGAGAGGTGTTGAGCAGTAGTGTAGAGGGATACTGAGTAGTGTCAGATAGTTTAGTATAGGCGAATGTTAAGAATAAGTTACACTGACAGGAAAACAAATGAATAAGTAATAAGATTAGCAAAAACTTCAAGAGAAATACTTGAAATATACGGAAAAGGAAAAATGAGATACTTTGGTCATATAATTAGGGATGGGAGAATAATAACATAAAAATTACTGGACAAAATTAAAGGTAGGAGAGCCAAGGGAAGGCAGAGACTGGGATGGATGAATGAAATTAAAAACTGGGGCCCCAGAGAGATACAAATCCTTGGAGGATTGGTAACAACAGCCCGAGAACATTTAGAGTGAAGGGCTGTGGTCGCCAGCCATCAGATATGAAGACGGTACTCTGATTTAATTGATTCATTGATTGATTAATTGAAGTAAGAATATTTTATCTTAACTTAACCTACTTACCCAACTTAACTGAGCCTAACCAAACCTAACCCAACCCTGCCTAACCTAACCATGTCCTCTGCAGGTAATGACGAGAATGGCGCTGAACGGGGCGTATCTGTACTACTGGAGGGAGAGGAGGCGGAGCTGGTGTTTATACGTCTTCAGGATATAACCCAAGCCATAGCTGTGAGTACTAGAGCCCCCACACACCTGCATACACCACTACACATCTCCACACACCTCCATACACCACCACACTCCACCACACACCACCACACACTACCACACACCACCACACACTACCACACACCACCACACATTACCACACACCACCACACACTACCACACACCATCACACACTACCACACACCACCACACACTACCACACACCACCACACACTATCACACACCACCACACACTACCACACACCACCACACACTACCACACACTACCACACACCACCACACACTACCACACACTACCACACACCACCACACACCACCACACATTACCACACACCACCACACACCACCACACACTACCACACACCACCACACACCACCACACACCACCACACATTACCACACACCACCACACACTACCACACACCATCACACACTACCACACACCACCACACACTACCACACACCACCACACACTACCACACACTACCACACACCACCACACACTACCACACACCACCACACACTACCACACACCACCACACACTACCACACACCACCACACACTACCACACACTACCACACACCACCACACACTACCACACACCACCACACACTACCACACACCACCACACACTACCACACACCACCACACACTACCACACACCACCACACATAACCACACACGACCACACACTACCACACACCATCACACACTACCACACACCACCACACACTACCACACACCATCACACACTGCCACACACCACCACACACTACCACACACCACCACACACTACCACACACTACCACACACCATCATACACTACCACACCTTACCACACACCACCACACACCACCACACACCACCACACACTACCACACACTACCACACACCACCACACACCACCACACACCACCACACACTATCACATACCACCACACACTACCACACACCACCACACACCACCACACACTATCACATACCACCACACACTACCACACACCACCACACACCACCACACACCACTACACACTATCACATACCACCACATCCCTCCACATTATGTACCAATAATCTGTATAAGTCGTCAGAAACTAATCCACTGAACAATATGGATAATTAAGCATGATATAATCCGATTAGCGTAAGAATGAGGTGTGTGTGTGTGTGTGTGTGTGTGTGTGTGTGTGTGTGTGTGTGTGTGTGTGTGTGTGTTCTCACACAGACTGGTGAAATGCGTCTAGTGTGGCAGCATTATGTTAGTGTTAAGGTGCAAGCACTGCTTGCTTCCACTCTCTTTCAGCTGCCGCCACTGGCTAGCCCTCCTGGTGAACAGGGAAGCAACTTACATAAGTCTTCCCCTGCCAGTACACAGCCTCTTCACCATCAAGACTCCTGCTGTGCCTCCTCGTGGCAACACACGGTAACTGGGTGAATTGCGGGCCCAGGCTAGACGAGCAGGGGATTTTGGAGTATGAGTGGCCTCCAGAGGGACGGCGCATAGGCCCACTGGAGTGTGGACACGCTTTGGCGCCTACCAACCACTGTCCCGTTGTCTTCCAGATTAACCTTGGGAGGTATAAGGCTACGGGAGTAAACCCCGAACGAAAAATCTGCGGTGAAGCCCCGCATCTGGCAGACATGCTTACAGAGCTCCAACAAGACCCCAACGGAGCTATCGGTGGAAGCGGTGACCAACATGGAAACCCAACGACTACACCAACAGACGAAGGCAATGCTTGATGGACCGGCTACTAATGTGAACCCAACAAACTGGGCTATCGGCAGTCCATTGCGACTCTTCCTCTCCCTAGTCACTGCAACACTTGCACCACTGGATCAGGAAAAGAGAGAGCCAAGATGTGTGGTTGCTGCTTACACTCCTGCCTCAACACATCAATCAACTTATGTGCAGCCATCATCCAGCTCATCATACCTCTCATCATCATCAAAACTCCTATACCCCCCAAAAGTCCTATGGCGACAGACGAGTGGTGACGGGGACAGGCAGAGATGTCTGCTGGGAATCTCCAGTCACCACTCTGCACATGGGCGGCACAGATAAGATAGTCGTTTATGTAATGTGATCTAGGCAGCAGTGCAATCCGGTCTTATCTGTGCGACTGAGCAACCCCTTCGAGGAGCCACTCTCCTCACCCCACATGGGGAGGGGGCTAGAAGAGGTGCCCTGAACATAGCCTGCCTAAAAAACCAACCTGACTGGGTAACCGCAACCAGTATGGTCATCCTTATGCTGTCGAAAGCACAATCATAATCACAGATCCAAACAAACTTTACAACCTCTTATGGTCACTGCATGGAATGTCAGGACCCTTCTGGATACTGGCACAAATGAGCATCCTGATAAAAGAACTGCCCTTGTGGCAAAAGAGCTGGCTAGGTGTAACATCGACTTAGCAGCCATTAGTGATTCCCGGCTCCCAGACAAGGGTCAACTCTCAAAACGGGGGTCTGGCTGTACCTTCTGGAAGGGTAAGCCTGCTGTGGAGAGAAACTACATTTATGGAATTGGCTTTGCCATCCGCCAACACATCCTACACAGGCTAGCTGAACTGCCTATTGGGATCAACGAGCGCCTCATGACGCTCCGAGTCCCACTGAATCACTCACGTCATGCCTTTTTCATCAGTACATATGCCCAATACTGTGCAGAGGATGATTATAAAGGAAGCCTTTTACACCGACCTTGACAGAGTGTTAACCTCTAATCCCAAGAGAAGATAAGGTTGTGCTTCTAGGTGACTTCAATGCCAGAGTTGGCAGAGATGCTGACATTTGGCAGGGAATCATAGGGAAAAATGGACTAGGCAAGAGTAATCCTTAAGGCCTACCCCTCCTGAGCAAGTGTGTTGCACACAACCTCACTGTCACCAATACCTTGTTTAGGCAGGCCGACAAGTTCAAGGGTTCGCGGCAACACCCACGATCCAAACACTGGCATCTCATTGACTACATCATTGTCAGAGAAAGAGAATGCCGAGATGTCCTCATAACCCGAGCCATGCGTGGCTCAGACCATTGCGACACTGATCATCGGCTTGTAAGAGCCAATCTATCACTTCACGTCACCCCAAAACGGCGAAGGCAGCAAGTCTCCAGAAGAGGTTTAAACAGTAATCGTCTGGAGGATCTAGCGGTAGCACATGCTTTCAGAGAGCAGCTTGAATATGGACTGGTAAACGGCCCGACAACAAACAGCCCAAATCCCAGTGCCGAATGGGATATTCTCGACACTGCCATGACAAAAACCAGCAGAGACCCTCGGCCAGATCGAAAGAATACACCAGGACTGGTTTTATGAAAATGACCCGAAAATCAATGTATTCGTCGATGATAAACGTGCTGCTTTAACTGACTGACAGAACAACCTTCAGTCTCAGACCAAAGCTGATACCTTCTGCAAGAAGAATGCGGCGGCCGAGCGAGAACTCCCCAATCTAAAGAACGATTGGCTTAAAAATAAGCTTTTGAAACACAAAAATTTGCAGATCAGCACAAGATGCGTTAATTTTTCAATTTCACTAAAACTTTTTATGGGCCAACTCCCTTATAAAAGAAGATGTACGAAAGAGCACTGGAAAGAGCACTACCATTCACTGCTCAACCGAAACACCTATGTGGTTATCCTGACTACCCAGCAGGTCCCTCAGCATCCACAGCTGACCCACCTCAGCTATCCTCCATCCCTGGATGAGGTAGCTACTGCCATCAAACAGATGAAAAATAACAAAGCCTCAGGGCCTGATGGAATCCCAGCCGAGGTGTATAAAGCAGGAGGACCTCTGCTTACCAGCCGTCTCCACTCTCTCCTGGAGAATATACGGGAAAAGGAGGAAATCCCCCAAGATCTTAAAGACGCCTGGCCACGTGTCTTTTAATGAAGGCCGCCCTTTCGACGTGATTAACTAACTACAAAAACTAAAAGCCACATCATTCGTTCGCCTTGCCGACAATCTGTACACGTTGTCATTATATTTCATCATCATCATCATCATCATCATTATCATCATTATCTTCGCCATTATTATTATTATTGTATGAATGATCTTTAATTTCTGGCTGTTTTATTTCCAACTGTTGTCTTTATTTTTCAAGTTACATGACGTTTCATGTATAGGCTCCAAAACTAATTCCATCCACAGTTTCAATTACAATACTAATGTCAATCAATTCCAGTTAGGTGTTAGACCATCAGTAAAGGTATTTGTTACTCTACTGATTCCAATCATCACAATTTTAATTTAATTTCTACTGCGTTATTTTTTGTGATTTCAGTCTCGGTAACGATTAACTTTTCAGGTACATTACAACACCATACACCATACATTAGTTAGCACTAAATCATTTAATAATAAGGTATAATAATAAGCTGGTATGCCTAATCTTCATGTGGTCCAGTCCTCATAATAATTCTCATCATCAACCTCACCACCAGAGGGAAGGACACGCGGATGGGTGGGTGGTGGTGTACAGCATCAGTGACCGCGAGAGCTTCCAGGAGGCTTCCACCGCCCTGGGGAAGATCTGGTCCCTCGGCCACGTCACCCACAGAGCCGTCATCCTCGTCGCTAACAAGACCGACCTGGAGAGAACTCGGGTCGTCCCTATCACAGGTAAGGAACGTCTTATCAGCTGGTGTGGAAAGATATAGGAGGTCTGTCAGCAGGTTTGGACAGGTATGGGAGGTCTGTCAGCAGGTTTGGACATGTATGGGAAGTCTGTCAGCAGGTTTGGACATGTATGGGAGGTCTGTCAGCAGGTTTGGACATGTATGGGAGGTCTGTCAGCAGGTCTGGACAGGTATGGGAAGTCTATCGGCAGGTCTGGACAGGTGAAGGTAATACTGTAACAGCAAGTGTGGAAAGGCAGAGGGGGACGACAGCTGGGTGTCGGGACGGGACGTAGAGTTAAGGGTAGCCCATGGAATTGGTGTAGCGGCAGTGACCGAACCCCTTCAGAAAAAGTCTGAATACCTCTTCACATAATACAAAGTCTAATGCTAATTTTCTAGGACTTTTTAACCTTGCTGGGACCTTGATTTGGTGTAGGAGTGGGGTGGATGGGGCTTTTGTAACCCTTTACTTATGTTTTATGCCCTTAGAGATTGCAGTCTTTTAAACGTAACTTAATTCTATTGCTTCCTTATGTCGTTACTCTCTCTCTCTCAATTAAAGGTCCAATAAAGCAACTTACTCGGAAGGGGAAGCAAGGAAGGGAGGAACACCGGGTTATGTTTAAAAAGAATAGTGAATATATTAATAAATTCCTAAAGATATAAAACGAGTCATGAATGTTGCTGGTCTGGGAGGGTCAGGCTTCAGATACATCGAGAATCGTAGGGTGAAGATGTAATGATGTACTAAAAATAACGTTGTAATTATACTTCGACTCCAGATTAACTAATTAGGAGACAAGACTGAGGCAGAGAATCTTTCCTAAAATATCCTGTATAAATTAATTTTGTCTCCTAACTTGTGCTATGTAAACGTATCTAGTTAAGGTATGTAAATTTTAGTGTTATTTTGGGACGTTATTTTTGTGGTTCATTTTAATTCAGCAGTTGCGAGGAATATTTCATGGTAGGAACGTTTGTGGATCTGAACACGGGAGCGAGCATAAGGGATAAGTTGAGATAAGGATGTGTTTCTCTTACACCTGAGCGTTTGGTGTGAAGAGTTCTGAGGGCGTGTTTGAAGCGGTGAGTCTGTCATCATTAGGTGACACTCGGCAACGTTAGAGAGGGAGGGGAGGGGTGCAACACAGTTTGGGGTGAACTAATAATTCTCTTGGTTGTGCAGTGAATTATTAAATACTTCGTACGTGTTTGGTGGATTCCGTGTGGTACAGTAATAATAATAATAATAATAGCTGTTTACTTAGCGAAATTTGGATACATACACCACAATATAGCCCAAACTACAGTGTAATGTGATAACGAGTACATTGCTATTCACCCCAATTCATAGGGCATGAGAATGGGAGTTAAGACTATAAATAAATATGTAGTTCTATAATATTTTCCTCATCCGTTACGTGATTACTGTACTAACTTAAGTTTCCTTCCCTACCTCCTCCTCCTCCTCCTGCAGAAGGCCGCACGCTGGCTGTCACCTATGAGTGTAAGTTCATCGAGGTGAGCGCTGGCTTCGACCACAACGTTGACGAGCTACTGGTTGGCATCCTCACCCAGGTCAGTCTGCTGCAGGAATACCTCTGCCACTTCTCTCCTTGGTGGTTCCCAGTCCCAATGGTCACTAATTTTGTCTAATCAAACCAGTATGATTGAGGTTCGGTTCTAATGGGCACCAATTTTAGTGGTTAGTTTGGGGCCTATTAGGATATGGGCCCAATTGACCTACAGCACTCATTGGTACTCGTAGTCAAATAAGAAAATAGGTCTTGGTCTCCTGACCCTAAGTAACTTTCGAGAGGAAAATTTTTCTTTATAAAGCAATTTCATGAGTCAAGAGTTTAACATAGAGACACTGTGTGTGTGTGTGTGTGTGTGTGTTTAACTTGTGGGGAGGAGGCGGGTCTACGTGTTTCCCATGATAAGTTCTTTGTAAGCATAATGAGTTGTTGTACTTTATATACATTGCGATAATTTTCACATTTTACGTTGAACAGTGCATAGCATTATCTTATTCTGGACTGTCAACAGATCCGTCTGAAACAGCAGGCACAGCAGCAGACGGAAGGTGAGACGGGTCCTGCCAGCACGGCCGCCGGCAGCGACACCTCCCCCACCAGCACCACCTCCAAACTCCGACACAAGAACAGCTTCAGGGTAAAAGGCATCCTTAATAAACTCCTCAACAAGGACAGAAAGACCAAGTCATGTGAGAATCTTCACGTTTTATGAGGCCTTAAAAGCGAATTCTGGACCGCCCTATACAGTTTACAGTGAACCAGTTTGTTTTGTGATCATCGCAAACATAAATGTTATGCTCTTTTTCGGAACCTACTGTACGTTATTTTCGGAATCGTGCAGCATCTGGTTTACGTAGTCATTCAGCTGTATCGGAATAGGAATGCTTAAGTTAGGTTATGATAGGGCGCGCTTCACTAGGTTAGGTTAGGACAGGTCAGAATAAGGTCAGGGTACGCAACCTGTTTTACAACAGGTTGCAGTTGGATTCCTGAAGTCGTGCAAGCGCACATGTGCTATAATCCAGGATACCCAAATAACTTTACTCGTTTCCAGAATTGCGTTCGACACACACACAGTGCATGAGCGTACAGTGATATAGTTAAAGGTATAGTCTAAATGCATAGTCAAAAATTTTACATCAGTTGAAGTGAGAAGTACAGTAGATTAAACACCAAGCTATAGAAGAGTTTACCTGTGAGAGATTATCATTTTAACTCTATACAACCAAACATATGGAATGACTCAAGTTCTAGTCTTATTTTTTCATGTTATCTACAAGAGTTTGTGGTAGAATAAATCAGGGGGGGAAGACTTTTGAGATCGGAGGGGAGGGGGGGGGGGTCATATCAAACTCGTAAAGGGACTTTGTAGTCCATCAAATATTTTCAAAGCTAATACTAATCCTTGCAGATTGAATGCGTATGGTCTTTACTCTGGAACATTATCCCAGTGTAGGTCCGCGGCGATGGGATTCGAACCATGTATTTTGAGCTGGGCACGACTTTGCAAGTGAAGCAGAAAGTATGGTTTTCTGCAATCAAATTCAAATTTATTTTTTTACAAGGTAATTTATTTTTCAAACGAGCTAAAATTTTGTATACGTACAATCAAGTCTTTAAGCGCGTAACATTGTTAGTAATTACACTAGTCCAATGACATATGTCTTTACAGCACGTAAGCGTAGCGGGAGATGAAGGAGACTTCTCAGAATGGTCGGATCTTGACAAAATAATCTAGAATTTTGCGCATGCGCATTATATACAACGTCCATTGAGAATGACACCCTCCGAGAACGCTACACAGGTGTGATTGGGCTGTTTAACGACGTAAATCATCATTCTGGAGGATGAGCTTTAGGATAGAAAGTCCATGTATTACTGAAGACCACAGAGGTGTATATAGACTCTTAATATCTACCTTCATGTAAGGTCACAAATGCTAAGTGGAGAGAAAAATTTATTTAGGTGATAAGTCAGCTGGCCTTCGTGGTGTGAAGATCTGTGACAATGCGTGGTAAATGCGCCATATCTGGATGCACATTAAATTACAGACTACATGATAAAAGTTTAAGATTTCATCGATATCCAAAGGATGAAAAACAGAGAAAAAAGTGAATTTTATTGTGCATGTTGCAAACATATAGGGTGCAACAGGAGGAAGGTCAATACTTGAGAGCCGTTGGCAGCCTTAAAATTAAATTCCCTAAAGTCTAACTCTGGGCCAAGAAACTAGATGTGGGGAGACAAGTAACTATGTGTTGCTTGAAACTGTTGTATAGCCTAGGCATCTGTAATATATCTAGTGGCCATATTGATAAATTGAAAACCTCTACACATATATATTTGTATCACTGATTTACTGCAATAGCTTAGCTTGGGGAGAGAGAGAATGAGGATAATTATGATCATTAACCATTTTCATTATTTTCTTTAACTATTTTATTTAGTTCTTGTGTTCCTTCTGTCCCCCCAGCAAATAGCTAGCCCATATGCCTATGATTACTTAATTGATTTTACACTGATACTGGCAGCCAAATCACGAGTACCTCATAAATAATAATAAAGAGAGGAAGAAGAGGAATTTTAATAATAATTATAATAAATTTTTAATAATAATAATAGGAATATCATAAAAATAATGATTACATGGGAAGTTCAAGTGACTAACTGAAAGATAGTGTGTTAGGGGATGAGAAAACCAGGAAATATGGCAAGAATATCCACTAGGCCAACGACGTCACATAATTAGCTCTGCCACATGCACGTGGGTTGATTTGATTAAATTAGACCTTGAGAAAGCCTATCCACCTATCACGTCTGCCGTTACATTACCAATACCCATTCATTCATAAACAGTGATACTTCTACCGCAACAGTGCCGTTTGTTGACGCGGGTTACTACAGGGGTGTAAAAACACATTTCCGCAACTGTACACTACCCACAATATGGTTGTTTTTAAATGAAGTTCCATTGTTTTCCCCATAAGTTTCAGTTGATCGATTGTCTTCTACTAAGTTTATCACTCCTTGGGTGTAAATAATCATATACAAAAGACTAATGTTGACAATCTGGGTCAACTACAACCCAAACAGGATGAACGAAACACAATTCAAACTTTTTAAATGAAAGTGTCGCTTGTCGGTCTACTATCTGATCTTAAGGATGACAATAGTACTATGCAAAACCCAGTTCACACTTGGATCCCCCACAGTGTCTCTCGTGTATGAAATTTAGCACACAATTGGGGTATGCCTAGTTACAGAATTTTAGCTACAGGGGCATTGCAGATTTCACCTAGAAGAGTAATGGCGGCCATTTTATTGTAATGTTCAGCTGATCTCAATGTTTTTATACATTGTTAGTGGAGCAGATATGTGAAAGAATTGTGACTTTAATGATAAAAGCGTGAAATTTGGCACAGATCTAGGGTAGGTCTTAAGGATGATTTTTGGCTATATGGCCACTCCAGATTCTTCCTGTGATGGCCATGGCGGCCTTTTTTGTTCCGCCATTACAGAAAAATCAATTATGCTTCATAATCTTGTACTTGAAGGTGTTTATACCCATGTTTCCAGGGTCGAGGAGTACAATCGACCCATTAGAGTACAGTCACAATCCGAAGTTTCGACACCCCCTGGCTGGGTGTTCGCCGAGGCCAGGGTTGAGGTAAGGCTGCGTGATCGGACACAGACTAGTTCAGCAATGTGATAACGAGGCACTACGATGGTGAGGTTCACATTCCACCACCACAACACTCCGAGACTCATAGCACACGAGCACAGGAAGGAACTTATTACCAACTTTGACATGGCATGAACTTGCATAACAAATTCATCCATAACATTGTTGCCACACATAACAATAACATGTTAAGATTGGAGCATGAAAAACTTTGCCCGGTCCCAAAACACTGACTTGGAACCACTAGATGGGAGTCCTCATATTACACATGAATCATCAGGGCAGCATATATAAAGGGCGGCCGAATTTCGTCAAGAGGGAGTGAGCGGTCAGTCGATAAGGTGAGACCTACACATGTATAGATGTTATCATAACCCTGTGAATATTATGGTTTCACACATACTAGGAATTCATATAGTCATGCTTACAATATTTAATGGTGTATCAGTAACTACATTGGAGTATTTTGGCTTGGGATGTTTCAATTCACATTAATCATGGAATCACCCCAACAATTTTTGTCTGGTCCGGAGCAGCGACTTTGCCCAAGACCTCGACCCTCAGTGTAGATGCCTGGCCGTGTGTCATCATTAGTGACTACTTCTTGGTCACTTGCCTTGTTTCCTGTCTACTGCTGCTTTTAGTTTTTAAATTTCACTTCATAATATCTCGGATTGTGAGAGTTATGGCACAGAGGTCACCAATATTACAACAAGTTACGCATTTGATTATTTTTAATTTTTCACCTAAATAATAAATATCTTTGACGTCCTGATCATGGTGTTTGGTAACTTGGAGCTAATTTCCAATAGATATGGATATTCTGGCTGGAGGACGTGGGCTACGTCCGCCTAACACTCCAGCCAATCGCCCGGAGGTGATAGCCAACAGAGCTCTGGTAGTGGGTCACTACTATGATTATTGACTGTTAATGGTTATCTTTGTGATGGGACTTATTCTTTGTCTGGAGTTGTGTCACGATACTTTTAGTCCATCAACACGTGATGTTTATCAATATTCATATTTCATAACTCGAGAACAGCCCAGGTTTCTCATGCCTCACTCCTAACTTGCTATTGTTATGTGTGCCAACAATGTTATGAATGAAATTTTGTTATGCAGGTGCATGTCATGTCAAAATTCGTAAAAATTTGCTTCCATGCTCGTGTGCTGTGAGTCTCGGAGTGTTGTGGTGGTGCGTAGGATCACCCAACCTTACCTCAACCCTGGCCTCAGCGAACACCCAGCCAGTGGGGTGTCGAAACTTTGGATTGTGATTGTACTATGTTATGGAAATATATCATGCAATCATGAGAAAAATGGATTGGGGCCTCTTTCAATTGCCGGACATTGTTCATGAGCTCTTTGTCAAAATATAACATTGAAAACATACAAAGCTAGCATAAATATAATTCTTTATTTAAATATTTCCATTATGCGTTTGCTGTGCAATGAGTTAACACCTTATAATTATGCTATCCAAACTTATGTTCAAAAGACAAGAATTAGAATATCATCATTTCCCTAGTCGATTGGATATCTGCAGCATTCAGTCACACTCAGCACCACACTGGCCCCCACACAGAGATAGATAGATATGTTTATTGACCACAGCTTGCACTAAAAATATTACACAACGTGTAAACAATATATTTGAATACAAAACCACTATTGTAAATTATTAAAACAATAGATAACTGTAGTCCAACAAATAATCTTTAAACCATATTAAACAAAGTAAAAATGTAGAAAGCATTAATTGAACAAGGAACATTATTCATACAACCATAAAATGTAATGGATAATCT
This sequence comes from Homarus gammarus, assembly GCA_958450375.1. NCBI lineage: Eukaryota > Metazoa > Arthropoda > Malacostraca > Decapoda > Nephropidae > Homarus > Homarus gammarus. The sequence continues at coordinate 883,787 of CAUDMG010000253.1, forward strand.
TGCATACAATATTATTTGTGAACTTGGAAAACAGATCACATCAGGAATTTATGCCAAAAAAGTCTCTAAAATATTGGGTGTTAGGACAAGCCTCCACAACCTGCCTCTCGGTGTGCACGAGGCCACACACACACACAGGCACTCTTCCAATGGGAGGCGACCACACACCCGCCTCTTCCACCGTCTTGTCTCCACCGCCAGGCTGTGCCCAGGCACTCTAAAACGTGTAAAAGAAATTCTTTGCAAATCATTAGTTGCATGTTTCTTGATGTAAACATCATGCACTATAAAGCTTGGATTGTTGTCCTTATATACATTACATCTTGATGTGTCAGAGTTGGCAATGGCATTATGTACAGTCAGCCAAAGATCCAGCGACCCCACCCCGAGGTTCGTACTGGCAATTTTACCCGGCAATACTTGGTAAAGGAAGGCTGTATGTAAAGGTGATTGTGATTGGTGGATCTATTTTCGGCTGTATCACTGTCAGGATAAATATTAAACAATTCAAAGGTAGAATTTTTATAATAATAAACTATTCATTGTTATTTAAGATCATGAGAAGTTTCCAAATGTTCTTATATTTGCTGAAATAATGAAGAAAATTTGATTTGAGAACCGTATGGCAGTCCTCGTTGTAGTTGAGTTGCCAATTCATTAATATAATTTCTACATTATTTAACCAAATATACGAATTTTTGGAAACTTCTCATGATCTTAAATAACAATGAATAGTTTATTATTATAAAAATTCTACCTTTGAATTGTTTAATATTTATCCTGACAGTGATACAGCCGAAAACAAATCCACCAATCACAATCACCTTTACATACAGCCTTCCTTTACCAAGTATTGCCAGGTAAAATTGCCAGTACGAACCTCGGGGTGGGGTCGCTGGATCTTTGGCTGACTGTACATTTCCAATTAATACAGACATATTGGGAACATTCTTGTGTATCATATCGAGTACAATTTTTCCAACAGGAGTATAGGAGGAAATAACGGAATTTGTTGCTTCTCTCCTACCACATTTTATGAAAGAATTTGCATTGTCCCTAAGTATGTCAGGTAATGAAGGGTCGCCTAACTCAGCATAACATACTAAGTTGGGTGTCGTTCTCTTCACTCCCAACATTTCTGTCATGGCCCGATGGTAAAGTTTAATTACGGGTTTAGCATCAGCCCCGACCCATGATTCACACCCATACAGGAGCGATGACACACTTGCACTGCCCTCTGCACCCTTTTTGCAACCACACTGTATTAGGTCACGACAAGCAGCTGATGCTTCAGGCAAAGTGGTCCAACAAATATCCCATTCACCTTCATCATTCTTAACCCAACCCCATTCATCTGGTGAGGGAAGCTCAGGTTCTGCAATCATCGCCTGTACACAGCAACATCCTGCTTGGTACACATCCCTCATGGTATGCTGGCGGTATTCCTTGTATTGTTCTTCCCTTCTGAGCGAAGAGCTCTTTGTGGGCTTGGTTTACACTTTCTTTGCCACTGGTGCGGTCATACAGTAGAATAAAAAACTTTCTACATGTTTCGTCCAGGCTTCTACATCTTTAAGTGTTGCACCCAAAGCTGCAGTCACTGCATCATAGGACTTCCAGATTTCCCAGGCTGTTTTCTTTCCTCTGTCTGCAAAGAATGACTCAGTCATATCCTGTAAAGTATGAAACATTGGAAATGCAAGGCAGTGATCAGGTCCCATTGTTGGAATGTAACTCATATTTTTCCCTGTTCAGACGATTAGCTGATGCAACAGCTAAGGGCTCGTTTACACCATCGGTCTCGGAGCATGTTTTCGAAGCATGGTAACGAAGCCGTGCTCGGGCGGCGATCGTGTAGACGGCAACACTGAACCACCAAACCTTCCCGGGCAGTTACGTGTGGGAGCCAAACAGTTGTGTGGCCACCTACGTGGGTCCCTTCCACTTATAAAGTCCCTCATATTTGTATCCGTCCTTGAAATATGTGGACGTACTTTATCCAAGAGTGTGTTGTACATTTCAGGAACCATGCGAATGTATCGTTGCACGCCCTGTGTGTCCTCACGCTGTATTTCAGCAAAGATTTGTTTATAAGTACCACACGATTTGTTCCTTAACCAGTTTTTCACCCACACAGTCCGTTTTCTTGTTTTTTTTCGTCAGTATCATCCCAGCGGCCAAAACACACTACAGTGCGGCCGTCCGTCGCCGACTCGTGTGTCTGGGAGCCATGAACCTCTTGCCCTGCAGTCTACCACACACTGACCGGTAACGACGGTGTGGCAGTTCCGTGTAAACACGCCGTCCACTAAACAGTGGTCGGTACCCTGCTCCGACCCCATGCTTCGCCACTGATCCGAGGCGTGCGCGACCACCATACGTGGTAACTGATCGTGTAAACGAGACCTAAGACTACCAAATCTGTATCGACAGTGCGTATTGATGCCGTGGTCTAACCCTCATTTACAGCATCTTCCAAGTGCAGCCTCATTCTTGTGTCTGCCTCTTCATGGTTACCTGGAGCTAGACCAGATGTGTGTCTATGCTGGGTGAAGAGAATGGTTGCGTGGTGTGTGCTGATAACCTGTTTCTCTTTTTTCTTCGACACCACTCTTACTGCCAAAAAATAAAATGGCTCAGATTTATTTTCGTCCAAGCGAAGGAACTCTTGCCAGTTTCTCGGAATTAAACCTGTCACTTCCACACGTTTCTTCACTCCTTTGCCTTTTCCTTCTCGTGTACCAGCCTTTGTGCTATGGGGAAACCATTCATCCCACACAACTTCTACACGAAAAGCCTTCTGTAATTAGGATTCTATGTAAGGTAAGAATACGTGCATGGCATAGTCAGTGAATGTCTTAGCAGAACCTAGTTGAAGCTTGTGCACAATAGCAGCTCCATCGAGGATTATGACGTCAGTGGCAGGTGTGTCAGCACCACAAGATCTGATTTACTGTAGTACCATGTTTCAGTTTACCAAATTGCGACAACACAGGAGGATGTACTTGGTTTTCACCCTCAAAGAACTTGTCAAGCTCTCCTTCTCGCACTTGAGAAGCTTTATAAAGTCTGGAGAAAAAAGAACAGTCATTCTTCAAAGGCAACATTTGTTGCTGATCTTTAGAATTTGCTCTGAATGAAGAAAGGAATGTTGTTGCGCGCGATGGGATCAGCAATTGGTTTAAGCCACATCTATAAGACGGTCTTTGACATAGGCATCGTACTGTTCTTGTCCCAATTTCTCCAGGTTTCATACAGTGTCTACCACAGCAGTGTCTGCCAAGTCTCTGCTGTGCAGCACCAGAAGATTTGTGCTGTTCTCGCTAAATGGATTTCCCATTTCATTCATGGCATTATGCCATGGTGAAGTATGCCTCTGGACATGTTGCATGATGACAGTCACATTGTGACTTTTACTTTTCCATTGATACCCAAATTTCCTCAATCACTCTTGCCATTTCTGGGCCAGACATAACAAAAAGTATACTGACCAAAAGTATATATGATTATACGATAAATTCACATAATACACTATTGATTGCTTTATTGCAATCCTCAACCCTGAAAACACAGGTACTGTAAAGACACTTCAAGTACAAGATTGTCTTGATTAGTTTTAAAGTTATGACGCATAATTGAATTTGCTGTACTGGCGGAACAAACACGGCCGCCACGGCCATCACAGGAAGAATCTTCAGTGGTCTTATAGACAAAAATATTCCTTTATACCTTCCCGAGCTCTGTACCAAATTTCATGCTTTTATCATTAAAATCACAATTCATTCATATTTTTGTACATATTTGCTGGACTATTCATCACGCGAGAATAAGAAGTGAATTCATGTTATAACACGGGAGTTCTTATGAAACGTTATGGCTTGTTGTGAAATTTATTTTTTTTGCCATTTTTAAGGTACAGTTCTAATGCAGAATTCAGCAGAATTTGAGCAAATTACAACATCTGTTTATATCAATAATATTTCTTCAGATTCAGCAATTTATTTTATTATAATCATTCATTCTTCAACCTAGTATAAATTTGTAACCCCTCGGAACAACAAAAAAGGCTATTTAAGCTTGTGAAGCCTCAAATTAATTAGCTTAAAAACACTATAAAAAGTGCAAGACGGAAATGGTTAATTGAGTCATTCATCTGATGGCCTCTCTGCCATCATGTGTCTCAAGGTTCGGCTCAAGATTTGACTGTATCCCGAACGATGCAATCCGTGCACATAATATATTTAATTTTATATCGAAAGGTATGCATATGACAAAGAAAATAGTCAACGCCGAAAGTTGAGGACACCAAGATGAATAAGTTAAAATATTAGCTCTGTGAAGTATTTTAAATGAATATTTACAACCGAAGTTGATATCAACACAACAAATGCTGTCGTCTAAAGCCTGTGCCAAGGAATTTATTGTGGCGAATTTAGACTGACATACCGTACCTCTCTGTACTGTACTTTCCAGCAGCTCTGTGCCTGAGATGTGGTCTGATCTGATATTGATATTTTAGAATATGAAATACGTGTATTTATTCAGTGGTATGTGATACATTTTGCTTTGATTTAATTCATAATCAGTATAAGGAGAAGAAGAGCGCGTGCAGTGGCTCCCGCTTGGTTTCAAGGCACGTGCTATATTCTGGCAATAATGTCCTAAGATATGATAAATTTATTAGTACAGATTTAAAATGCCTTTATCAATAAGGTTGAATGGTACAACTGATCGGGACAATATTTACCATGTCTTATAGTCGTTCTTGTAAGAGTACAGCACCTTACCAAGAGCATCCAATTGACGTTGGCAGCAGCCCTTACAGTCCGGCAGCTACAGTAAATGGTATATTTTGACAGAACCAAATATTTGGTCTTAAGATTTTTCAGGTTTGATTTTAGTAGCTTATTTTGAAGAACAGCCTGATGACACCGCGTCTCTATTTGCCGATTTGAAATATTTACCCTTTTTTCACCCATCCACCTCAAAATGTCAGAAAACTTTTCTATTCCCTCTGAAAATTTGGAATTTTCTGCGTCTGTTTTTGTTTACTAAACTGGACTCGCCTCTGATTTATAGAGTGGTTTTAGAGGAGAACTGGGCATATCCTGATTGATTCCCAAATGTCATTGTTTGCCTTGGAGGAATGCACTCACTGGTGAGCTTTGTTGGTTGTGTTGTTACTTTGATGCAAGACAACGGTGGATTGCCGAAAATTCTGAATAATTAAAAGTACACACACAATATGAGAGCAATACGTATTATTGTAGAAGAGAAAATACTTAGAGATGTAGTTCAAAGACTATTTGATGAAAATCCTGGAAAGCAAAGCTAAAAGGAGCAAGACAAGAAAGCAGTGGGTTGATGACCTCATCATAATGATGTTTGTCAGGGCTGAAAGAGAAGCTTAATGGCCACTGTATCTTGAAGCATACAGACAAATGTTGCCCTATTTATTTGCAGCCGACCTTTTCCACTCGCAGGTACAGATTGTGCTCCGTACTTGCGATCCATGGAGTCACTCCCTGAAGGCGCACTCTCCCATTTCATGAAAGGCGAACATGTTATGAGGCATGTACTGTACAAGCGACATGGAATGGCATTTGGGGTGATATGTTTATTGAAATGACCTTCAGGAGGTATTGTGACCATGCTCCTGAAGGAATCCTAGGTATTACCCTCAAGGCAAAGACACTAAAGGTTTGGGCCCTGAGTCTCCACACATGCAATCGCCTAGAGGCAGACCTGGAGGACATGGTTGATGGTGAGAACACTTCCACACAAGAAGCTGGGAAGCATAAAAAAGATAGGAAGGCTATGAGAAGGACATATTGGGTACAAGAGCAAAGTTTGAGACTTGCATTAACCCACTGTATCCAGAGGAACATCCTGGTGGTTTATATGACACAGTCAGTAAGAAGGTGATTACCTGTACTATGAGCGTAACCAAGAAGGTGTTCGACACTAACGAGACATTACGGATGCCCTTTCTCTTGAATATGCACTGGTGCCAACAGCCATGAGGATGGCAAAACTCGTCTTCCCTTAAAAATGTTTTACAAATGTGATCCCATGGCCTGAAGAAGACACAGTCCGGGACTTCGTCGAAAACCTAAAAATCCGTGTTGGAGAACTGTGGAAGACAGGAGATGTAAAGGCCGATTGCTAGGCCTGTTTGTAGAATTAGTAGTCTTCTTTGGAAAGGTGATTTCGGGACATAACACCATTGTAAGAATCTGACAGTTTCTTCCTGAGAGATAGTTCACTTTTTCCACTGCATGTCAGTAACCAGGCCCTAGGAACCCAAGTCACTGAGCCTAGGTGGTAAGTAATATTAGTAGTCTGTGTTTGATGTAGGACCTCGATACCATATTGGGAGGTTCGAAATAAACAAAGGTTAGAAAAATAACTTTAGATCTATTCACAAGTAAAAGTAAATGTAAACGCTCAGTATCACTGGTGTATGTCTAGTCACACACAAAAGACAGTCATGACAATATTGCCTATGAGAGAACTCGTTATACAACACGAGTACTATATCGTATAGAGATCGGAGCCCGAATGATCCTGCTCGTGGGAGCCTCAAAATGGCGTCCCTCGCATCTCAGTCACTACAAAAAGATATGACGTACTGTGATATCTGATAGAACATTAGAGAACATTTACGGGGTCTCTATGTATGTGTGTAAATCTCATTACAATAGGACTTCCACAAGAAATATTTATACAATTTGATATTGTACAGTATATGGTTATGAAACATTAATTATACAAACTACAATCATAGATATCAAGGCTATACTTACTTCACAATGCTCTTGAAAATCCCATATTAGACAACAGATATCATGATTTTGTGGTAGTACAAAGATCATTACTAGAGGAGCAAGGTCAACTGGAGCCAGCAGAATACATTAGCTATGTATCAATACTGAGCTACCTCGCCAGAAAATAACTTTGACGGTGACAGAAAATAAGGAACAACTCGTTAACGTGATATTTTCAGATAGTGTACAAGATGGACAATTCCACCATCATCACACACAATGACATAAGTTGGTAGTAACAGGAGAGAATATCGCTTCAGTGACACGACAACCACACATGAAGAGGCAGAGAGCAGCTTTGGGTGTGTGCCAGCGAGAAAGATCAGCGGAATCATTGTACAGTAATATCTGATGACACACTTGAAATGCACAGTGTTTTGTGACTATTACAACAATTGCTACTGTAATTCAGATTAGCATACGTATTGAGATAAGTTGGAACGAACATTAAGAGAACAGTGTTGGTGAAAAAATTTCATTTTTACTAAAAGAAAGATCTTAATAAAAAAAATCAACAATTTGTATCGATGATTTGAAATTTACTCTTGTGGTTACTTTATTGAAGTATGGAATGAATTTGGTAGCTAGACAATGGCCATAGCTATGTTATTTTACTGTTTTTTTCTCATAATAATATATTTAATCAATGTCTTGGCCAAAATAACGTGATATTTGAGGTTTATCTCATTCACATATTTCGTTGTTTGGCCAAAATAAGGGGGCAGCGGCCAGCTTGGGTGTCTCAAAATGCCCAAGAGTGGCAGGTTGTCATCAGGTATATTAAAAAAAAAGCCAGAATATTTGGTGCAGGCCAGGTACTGCCGGATTATTAAAGGCACTCGAGATTAAGAAGCTAAACAAAAACAATAATTATGAAAGTCCACCACTTCTTTACACAACAAGGGGATTGTGAGGGTCGTTTGTTTGTTTGCTGGCCGTCAACAACGATGGTCGTAGTCTTGTTCTTTTGACCTCTTCCTTTTGTTCTTGTTTGTTTTTTCTGTACTGCTCATTGTCCTTCTTTCTGGTCTTCTACGAGTAGTTCTAGTAATGGTTCCTAGAGGTCGAAAAACTCGGAATTTCTTTCTGTTACTATAGCTGGTTCTTGTTGTTTGTCACTTTTCTTTCTTCTGTCTTGTTTTGTTCTTCTTTCCTCTTTTCTTCTTTCATCACTACCAGGAGAGTCTCCTTGTAGTTCAGTTATTTCTTGCTTCGCAGCTTAGCCACCCTACACTCCTCCCTCCACTTGGGATACTCCCGATCGGAGAAGGTATGAGGGCCGCCACAAGCTGCACATTTGTCAGTCGCCGGGCACGTAGTGTACCGGTGCCCGGTGGTCCCTCAAGTGGCGCAGATCTCCCGAGCCCGGCACATCTTTGTAGGATGTCCATAGCGTTGACATGTGTAACATCATGTGGGTCTTCGTTGATTTCTACCCTGATTGGGACGTCGTTGCTGATGTTGACCCATGACACTTGTCTAGCCTGTCCCCATTCAGAGAAGGTGACCATAAGGCAACCACTCACCGGTTTCAGGACGACCTTCGTAATCTCCTTGATTCCTAAGGAGTCGAAAAACTTCCTCAGGACAAAGAAGTTGAGTTTCTTGGGGAGGTGCGCTTGAGAGGGTACAGCCGAATCACCTTTACTTGGTCCCAATGCAGCGTCATGTCCACGAGGCACTTCGGGAGCAGAAATAGATGTCTTTACTCGCTGTGGTTACGTAGTGTGAAGTTTGAAAGTACTCTACAGTATATGTTAAAACTATTTACCATAATAAAGACTTACAAGAAGTAGTGTTATGCATAATATTGGTCCCACAGAGAGAGAAGAAAAAGTATAAATATAAAGTGAAATATAAGGAAAAGACAGAGGCCGCAGGACGAAAGAATGGAGAGCGGCGGAGCTGAATAGAACAGCTGGTCAACGCGTTTACTGTCCGGCTGCTGTAACCCTTTAGGCATCCACATAATAGGTACGTTGACTTAGGTTGAACAGACTATATATAGTTATGTTGGTGCATATACTTCATGGATGTGCAAGGTGAGCCAAATGCATATAAGATATAATGATAAAATATTTGATAATGTTTAAGGAGAATCACCATATTATTTCTAAAGGTTTTAACTTTCTATTGTGTTAGGAGGACAATGGTTCTTTGGTACAATCAGGTTGTAGTGGAGGGCACATGAACCAACTTGAACCTAACTTCTCCAAAAATAATGCAAAGTAGCTGAGCACGATTTTTTTTTACCTAAGCGAGAGGGTGAGCCAACATAGCACTACAGTAAGTTCTGTCTTGTTTGTTGATTTTGACTGACAACACAGTGTCAAGCTACAGTAAATGCCTACACAGATGACATCCACTGGAGTGAAGAACATGGGCTCCATCCTTCTCCAACCAAGAAATGGGATTCCACAAACTTGGAAAATCGTTCCCAAAGCCAAATTTTTCCGGAAAATTCTGGCTTTGGGAAAAATTTTCTGGAGGCACATTTTCTGAAAACTAACGAGAAATTTTTTTCATTACCTGGAAAATTCTGGGGATGAGGGATTTTTTTCTGGCTTTGAGAGAGTCGTCTTGTTACCCAGAAATCTCTGTAGCTCTTCTTACTGCTATTTCAACAGGAACTATTGGCAAGAAAATTTTTTGTGACAGAAATTACATTCTCACTGTTTTAACTACAGTGCTGTACAGTACTAAGTTGTTTGTGTCAGGTACCGAGTGAGAGCTTTTTCAAGACATGACTAACTCTAGTGCAGGTACAGGTACTGTACATTCAGGAGCCAGTGCATGCCAACAGTGCTTAGCAGAGACGTGGTCGACCACTCAAGCGGCTAATGAGTCTATCAGTGGCGAAGAGGATAAAAGTAAAGTATAGTAGTAAGCTGTTATAGCGATGTAGTAATTTTAAACTCATTGCTACTTGTATTGGTTTGGCTGACACAAGGGAACTGAGAAATAAAAATATTACTGTATTTTATTAACTGATACATAATCTATGATGATACATGAATAATTACTGTAGTTAAAAGTGATTTCAACAACATTAGAAGGTACATCTTGTCAGTACTGTACTGTAGGAGTACATCAAGACACAGATTAGATAACATGTTATGGTTTACAGATCTGTGACAATTTATTGATGGAAATCAAATTGCAGAGTGCAGGACTGGATGTAAAAAGGAACAATACCGGATAAGAAAGTTATAAGATTAGGCTCAAAAAGGTTTGTATGGTAAACTTTACTCCTTAACTGGTTGGTTTGGGCAAAAAGCAGAAAATTTATTTTAAAACATTGCTCCAGAATTACACTGAGACTTTATTTTAGCCAGATACATTTACCGTACCCAGTATTATATCAGACATTTAACTTATCCTCTTCAAAGTCTGCCACTGGTCGGCTCTCTGAACATGCACCAGTGTTGATCAAGTCTGGCCTTAGGTGAGCTCATAATTAGGAAAAAAAAAGATTCTGTAACTTAGCTGTGTCTCCAAACTGTCATTAAGTGAATGTATTTACTGTATTTAGGGTAGGGTTTCAGTAAAAATTTATTTAATTTTTTGAATTTGCTGAAGGCAACTGATAAGGTACATTCTAACATTGTCTTCCCCCTTATGAACCTACTAGGCTATATGTGAATCCAGACCTTGGATTTTAGATTGGAATATATAGTGCTGTAGAGTACTGGAAAAAAATAAGACTTGGTAAGATGAACAAAATAAATATCAACTGGTGTTGATGATAATGTACTACCTAGAAAATCCATTAAGGTGTAGAAATGTAATGAAATACTGTACAGTATACTGTATTGATAATACAATGTTATAATAAGTGTATTATGAGTCTATGTGTAAAGTTCTCTTTATTTCATCAAAGGAAGTGTAATTCATGGGTATGGTTACAAAACAAAATTTGGAGTTTATTCCTATAAGAGCTGTGGATATACAGCCTACAGAATGAACGCTTTTATAGTTCACAATGTTGTAGTAACCAAGAAATTGTTTTATCTTGGACGAAGATAATAATTTTTTGTCAGAAAATGTAGTTGTATATTTTTAATGTGCTTTGGAGTTTGTAAATACATGATTTTTATGTACTGAATGTCTGTGTATACATGTGTTTGTGTGAATATCTGGCATCAGTATGTCAGTATGCAGTATGTCAATATTCCACTTGTAAGTGAAATCTTGTTGCATGCAATGGTTTGTGTTCGTTATACAGTACAGTATTTCATATCATAGAGAGTTTTCCAGCAGCAGTGATTCACTAGTTAATGAAATACTGTACTGTTGCTCAGTAATTAATGATAAATCTCTCTCAAGATTCTTGTTTTTCGAATATTGTTGTACAGTGTGCCTATACTGTACTATACTTGTGATTCTGTGAAGTCTTCATGCTAGGCACGGCTGTTAAGAGAGTGAATATGAGCAGGTGGATACATAAATAATAGAATGGATTCCTCTCTTGAATTTCTCTTTTATATATGTTGTTGATAAAAGATGTACCAGATATTAAAAATAAGATACAGGTACAGTACTTGATTGCTGGTGTGGGGACGCCACCAACCCTGGTAGAGCCACTGGGGGCACCACAGCCCCTGACAGGGCCCCTTGTAGGGCCCCTGGGAGCGCCAACACCCCTGGGAGAGCCCCTGAAGGCATCTCACATGGTAGGGCAATGGCAAGGCCCCAGGGGGAACTGTCACTGTAGGAACCCTGGGGGCAGCTGTTAATGCACACTTAGAACAATTTGGATATATGAATAGATACACCGCCCATCGCATTTCCAGTATCATCGCATGAAAAACAATGTAAAGGAGAATAAATATCCAACAGGAAAACATAAATTGGGGTGTTGTGCTGACTGACTGTACTTCTCTCCTATTGGCTGTTATGTGGTGCATTTACATTTAAGTCCACCAATCACAGTCAAGTAAGGGATTGCTGGACGTATTCAATATGTACGACACCACGAGCAAAAGCTATAGGGTTCCTGGGAGGGGGCGCCTCTGTTAGGGCCCCTGAGAGGGCCCGTGGGGCATCGCTGCCCTTAAGGGGAGCCCCTGGGGGCGCTGCTGCCTATACGAAGAGCCCGTTGGGGCGTCGATGACCCTTGACAGGCTTCTGAGGGTGCTACCAGCCCTGAGAGGTCCACCTGAAGTCGCCGCTGCAGCTGGGAGGGGCCCTGTGGGCGCCAACGCCCGTGGGAAAGCCACTAAGTACGCCACCATCCTAGGGAGGGTCACTGGGGGCACCGTTGCTCCTGGGAGATTCCCTGAGAGCGCCGCGACCTCTGAGAATTCCCCTGGGGGCGCCGTCGCCTTTAAATGGTCCCCTGCAGGTGCAGTTTTCCCTGGGAGGGCGCCGGGGTGATCCGTCGCTCTTGGGATAGCCTTTGGGGGCGAGGTCGCCCTTGGGATAGCCTTTGGGGGCGAGGTCGCCCTTGGGAGGATCCCTGGGAGCACAACCGCCTCTGGGAGGTTCCGTGGGGACGCCACCACCCTTGGTAAGGCCACTGGGTGCTCCACATGCCCCTGACAGGGCCCCTTGTAGGGCCTCTTGGAGTGCCAACACCCCTGGGAGAGCCCCTGAAAGCGTCGCATTTGGTAGGGCAAATGGGAAGGCCCTAGGGAGAACTGTCACTGTAGGGACCCTGGGGGCAGCTGTTTATGCACATTTAGAACAATGGGATATATGAATAGATACACCGACCATCGCATTTCCAGTATCATCGCATGAAAAACAATGAAAAGGAGAATAAATATCCAACAGGAAAACATAAATTGGGGTGTTGTGCTGAATGACTGTTCTTCTCTCCTATTGGCTGTTATTGGGTGGATTTACACTTTAGTCCACCAATCACTGTCAAGTAAGGGATTGCTGGACATATGCAATATGCACGACACCACAACCAAAAGCTATAAGGTTCCTGGGTACGGGCGCCTCTGTAAGGGCCCCTGGGAGGGCCCGTGGAGCATCGCTGCCCATACAGAGAACCCCTAGGGGCGCTGCTGTCCATATAAAGAGCCTCTGTGGACGTCGTTGCCCCTTGACAGGCCTCTGAGGGTGCAACCATCCCTGAGAGGTCCCCTGAGGTCGCCGCTGCAGCTGGGATAGCCCCAGTGGCCGCCACTGCCCCTGGGAGAGCCTTTAAGTACGCCATCATCCTTGGGAGGGCCCCTAAGTGGCACCGTTGCCCCTGAGAGGTACTCTGGGAACGCCACTACCTCTGGGAATTCCCCTGGGGGTGCCGTCGCCTAGAAGTGGGCCCCTGCAAGCGCAGTTTCCTCTGGGAGGGCCCCGGAGGTCTCCGTCGCCCCTGGGATAGCCTTTCGGGGCGAGGTCGCGCTTGGGAGGGTCCCTAGGGGCGGAACCGACTCTGGGAGGGCACGTATGGATACCACCACCCCTGGTAAGGCCACTGGAGGCTCCACATGCCCCTTACTGGGCCCCCTGTAGGGCCCCTGGGAGCTCCAACACCCCTGGGAGAGCCCCTGAAGCCATCGCATATGGTAGGGCAAATGGGAAGGTCCCAGGGGGAGCTGTCACTGTAGGGACCCCGGGGGCAGCTGTTTATGCACATTTAGAAGAATGGGATATATGAATAGATACACCGACCATCGCATTTCCAGCATCATCGCATGAAAAACAATGAAAAGGAGAATAAATATCCAACAGGAAAACATAAATTGGGGTGTTGTGCTGACTGACTGTTCTTCTCTCCTATTGGCTGTTATTTGGTGGATTTACATTTTATTCCACCAATCACAGTTAAGTAAGGGATTGCTGGACGTATGCAATATGTACGACATCACGACGAAAAGCTATAGGATTTCTGGGAGGGGGCGCCTCTCTCTGGAGCATCGCTGCCAATAAGGAGAGCCCGTAGGGGAGCTGCTGCCCATACGAAGAGCCCCTGTGGACGTCGTTGCCCCTTGACAGGCCTCTGAGGGTGCAACCAACCCTGAGACGTCCCCTGACGTCGCCGCTGCAACTGGGAGACCCCTGTGGGCGCCACCTCCACTGGGAGAGCCCCTAGGTAAGCCACCATCCTTGGGAGGGCCCCTGGGGGCACCGATGCCCCTGGGTGGTGCCCTGGGAGCGCCGCTACCTCTGGGAATTCCCCTGGGGGCGCCGTCACCCCTAAGTGGCTCTTGCGGGTGCCGTCGCCCCTAAGTGGCCCCTGCGGGTGCAGTTTTCCCTGGGAGGGCCCCGGGGTGGTCCGCCGCCCTTGGGATAGCCTTTGAGGGCGACGTCGCCCTTGGGATAGACTTTGGGGGCGACGTCGCCCTTGGGATAGCCTTTGGGGGCGCAACCGCCTCCGGGAGGGCACGTTGGGACGCCACCACCCCTGGTAAGGCCACTGGGGACTCCACATGCCCCTGACAGGGCCCCTTGTAGGGCCCCTGGGAGAACCAACACCCTAGGGAGAGCCCCTGAAGGCGTCGCATATGGTAGGGCAAATGGGAAAGCCCCAGGGGGAACTGTCACTGTAGGGACCCTGGGAGCAGCTGTTTATGCACATTTAGAACAATGAGGTATATGAACAAATACACCGACCATCGCATTTCCAGTATCATCGCATGAAAAACAATGTAAAGGAGAATAAATAGCCAACAGGAAAACATAAACCGGGGTGTTGTGCTGACTGACTGTTCATCTCTCTTATTGGCTGTTATTTGCTGGATTTACATTTTATTCGACCAATCACAGTTAAGAAAGGGATTGGTGGACGTAAGCAATATGTAAGACACCACGAGCAAATGCTATAGGGTTCCTGGGACGGGGCGCCTCTGTTAGGCCCCCTGGGAGGGCCCCTTCGGCATCGCTGTCCATAAGGAGATCCCCTGGGGGTGCTGCTGCTCATACGAAGAGCCCCTGGAGGCGTCGTTGACCCTTGATAGGCCTCTGAGGGTGCAACCAGCCCTGAGAGGCCCCCTGAAGTCTCCACTGCAGCTGGGTGGGCCCTTGTGGGCGCCACCGCCCCTGGAAGAGCCCCTAAGTATGCCACCATCCTTGGGAGGGCCCCTGGGGGCACCGTTGCCCCTGGGTGGTGCCCTGGGAGCGCCACTACCTCTGGGAATTCCCCTGGGGGCGCTGTGTCGCCCCTAAATGGCTCCCTGCGGGCGAAGTTTCCCCTGGGAAGGCCCCGGGGTGCTCCGTCCCCCTTGGGATAGCCTATGGGGGCGAGGTCGATCTTGGGATAGCCTTTGAGGGTGAGGTCGCCCTTGGGAGTGTTCCTGGGGGCGCAACCGCCTCTGGGAGGGCCCGTGGGGATGCCACAACCCCTGGTAAAGCCACTAGCGGCTCCACATGCCCCTGACAGGGCCCCTTGTAGGGCCCCTGGGAGAACCAACACCCCTGACAGTGCTCCTGAAGGCGTCGCATATGGTAGGGCAAATGAGAAGGCCCCAGGGGGAACTGTCACTGTAGGGACCCTGGGGGAGCTGTTTATGCACACTTAGAACAATTGGATATATGAATAGATACAGCCCATCGCATTTCCAGTATCATCACATGAAAAACAATGAAAAGGAGAATAAATATCCAACAGGAAAACATAAATTGGGGTGTTGTGCTGACTGACTGTTCTTCTCTCCTATTGGCTGTTATTTGGTGGATTTACATTTTAGTCAACCAATCACAGTTAAGTAAGGGATTGTTGGGACATATGCAATATGAACGACACCACGACCAAAAGCTATAAGGTTCCTGGGAGGGGGCGCCTCTCTCTGGAGCATCGCTGCCAATAAGGAGAGCCCGTAGGGGAGCTGCTGCCCATACGAAGAGCCCCTGTGGACGTCGTTGCCCCTTGATAGGCCTCTGAGGGTGCAACCAGCCCTGAGAGGTCCCCTGAGGTCGCCGCTGCAACTGGGAGACCCCTGTGGGCGCCACCTCCACTGGGAGAGCCCCTAGGTAAGCCACCATCCTTGGGAGGGCCCCTGGGGGCACCGATGCCCCTGGGTGGTGCCCTGGGTGCGCCGCTACCTCTGGGAATTCCCCTGGGGGCGCCGTCACCCCTAAGCGGCTCCTGCGGGTGCCGTCGCCCCTAAGTGGCCCCTGCGGGTGCAGTTTTCCCTGGGAGGGCCCCGGGGTGGTCCGCCGCCCTTGGGATAGCCTTTGAGGGCGACGTCGCCCTTGGGATAGACTTTGGGGGCGACGCCGCCCTTGGGATAGCCTTTGGGGGCGCAACCGCCTCCGGGAGGGCACGTTGGGACGCCACCACCCCTGGTAAGGCCACTGGGGACTCCACATGCCCCTGACAGGGCCCCTTGTAGGGCCCCTGGGAGAACCAACACCCTAGGGAGAGCCCCTGAAGGCGTCGCATATGGTAGGGCAAATGGGAAAGCCCCAGGGGGAACTGTCACTGTAGGGACCCTGGGAGCAGCTGTTTATGCACATTTAGAACAATGAGGTATATGAACAAATACACCGACCATCGCATTTCCAGTATCATCGCATGAAAAACAATGTAAAGGAGAATAAATAGCCAACAGGAAAACATAAACCGGGGTGTTGTGCTGACTGACTGTTCATCTCTCTTATTGGCTGTTATTTGCTGGATTTACATTTTATTCGACCAATCACAGTTAAGTAAGGGATTGGTGGACGTAAGCAATATGTAAGACACCACGAGCAAAAGCTATAGGGTTCCTGGGACGGGGCGCCTCTGTTAGGCCCCCTGGGAGGGCCCCTGGGGCATCGCTGCTCCCAAGGAGAGCCGCTGGGGGCGCTGCTGCCCATACAAAGAGCCCCTGGGGGCGTCGTTACCCGTTGATAGGCCTCTGAGGGTACAACCAGCCCTGAGAGGCACCCTGAGGTCGCCGCTGCAGCTGGGAGGGCCCTTGTGGGGGTGCCACTGCCCCTGGAGGAGCCCCTAAGTATGCCACCATCCTTCGGAGGGCCCCTGTGGGCGCCACTACCCCAGGGAGAGCCCATAAGTACGCCATCATCCTTGGGAGGGCCCCTAAGGAGCACCGTTGCCCTTGAGAGGTACCCTGGGAATGCCGCTACCTCTGGGAATTCCCCCGGGGGTGCGCCGTCGCCCCTACGTGGGCCCCTGCGCACACAGTTTCTCCTGGGAGGGCCCCGGGGGGCTTCATCGCCCTTGGGATAGCCTTTTGGGGCGAGGTCGCCCTTGGGAGGGTCCCTGGAGGCGCAACCTCCTCTGGGAGGGCCTGTGGGGGCGCCACCAACCCTGGTAGGGCCACTGGGGGCACCCCTTTTAGGGCCCCTGGGAGCGCCAACACCCCTGGGAAAGCGCCTGAAGGCGTCACTTATGGTAGGGCAAATGGGAAGGCCCCAGGGGGAACTGTCACTGTAGGGACCCTGGGAGCAGCTGTTTATGCATATTTAGAACAATGAGGTATATGAATAGACACACCGACAATCGCATTTCCAGTATCATTGCATGAAAAACAATGTAAAGGAGAATAAATAGCCAACAGGAAAACATAAACCGGGGTGTTGTGCTGACTGACTGTTCATCTCTCTTATTGGCTGTTATTTGCTGGATTTACATTTTACTCAACCAATCACAGTTAAGTAAGGGATTGGTGGACGTAAGCAATATGTAAGACACCACGAGCAAAAGCTATAGGGTTCCTGGGACAGGGCGCCTCTCTTAGGGCCCCTGGGAGGGCCCTTTCGGCATCGCTCTCCATAAGGAGAGCCCCTGGGAGCGCTGCTGCCCATACGAATAGCCCCTGGGGGCGTCGTTGCCCCTTGATAGGCCTCTGAGAATGCAACCAGCCCTGAGAGGCCCCCTGAGGTCTCCACTGCAGGTGGGAGAGCCTTTGTGTGCGCCACCGCCCCTGGAAGAGCCCCTAAGTATGCCACCATCCATGGGAGGGCCCCTGGGGGCACCATTGCCCCTGGATGGTGCCCTGGGAGCGCCACTACCTCTGGGAATTCCCTGGGGGTGCCATCGCCCCTAAGTGGGCCCCTGCAGGCGCAGATTCCCCAGGGAGGGCCCCGGGGGCCTCCATCGCCCCTGGGATAGACTTTGGGAGCGAGATCGCCATTGGGAGGGTCCCTGGGGGCGCAAACGCCACTGGGAGGGCCTGTGGGGGCGCCACCATCCCTGGTAGGGCCACTGGGGGCATCACAGCCCCTGGGAGCGCCAACCCCCCCTGGGACAGCCCCTGAAGCTGTCGCCTATGGTAGGGCAAATGGGAAGGCCGCACGGGGAACTGTCACTGTAGGGTCCCCGAGGCAGCAGTTTTTGCACACTTAGAACAATGGGATATATGAATAGATAAACCGACCATCGCATTTCCAGTATCATCGCATGAAAAACAATATAAAGGAGATTAAATATCCAACAGGAAAACATAAATTAGGGTGTTGTGCTGACTGACTGTTCTTCTCTCCTATTGGCTGTTATTTGGTGGAATTACATTTTAGTCCACCAATCACAGTTAAGTAAGGGATTGCTGGACGTAAGCAATATGTACGACACCACGAGCAAAAGCTATAGGGTTCCTGGGACGGGGCGCCTCACTTAGGGCCCCTGGGAGGGCCCTTTCGGCATCGCTGCCGAAAAGGAGATCCCCTGGGGGTGCTGCTGCTCATACGAAGAGCCCCTGGGGGCGTCGTTGCCCCTTGATAGGCCTCTGAGGGTGCAACCAGCCCTGAGAGGCCCCCTGAGGTCTCCACTGCAGCTGGGTGGGCCCTTGTGGGCGCCACCGCCCCTGGAAGAGCCCCTAAGTATGCCACCATCCTTGGGAGGGCCCCTGGGGGCACCGATGCCCCTGGGTGGTGCCCTGGGAGCGCCACTACCTCTGGGAATTCCCCTGGGGGCGCTGTGTCGCCCCTAAATGGCTCCCTGCGGGCGAAGTTTCCCCTGGGAAGGCCCCGGGGTGCTCCGTCCCCCTTGGGATAGCCTATGGGGGCGAGGTCGATCTTGGGATAGCCTTTGAGGGTGAGGTCGCCCTTGGGAGTGTTCCTGGGGGCGCAACCGCCTCTGGGAGGGCCCGTGGGGATGCCACAACCCCTGGTAAAGCCACTAGCGGCTCCACATGCCCCTGACAGGGCCCCTTGTAGGGCCCCTGGGAGAACCAACACCCCTGACAGTGCTCCTGAAGGCGTCGCATATGGTAGGGCAAATGAGAAGGCCCCAGGGGGAACTGTCACTGTAGGGACCCTGGGGGAGCTGTTTATGCACACTTAGAACAATTGGATATATGAATAGATACAGCCCATCGCATTTCCAGTATCATCACATGAAAAACAATGAAAAGGAGAATAAATATCCAACAGGAAAACATAAATTGGGGTGTTGTGCTGACTGACTGTTCTTCTCTCCTATTGGCTGTTATTTGGTGGATTTACATTTTAGTCAACCAATCACAGTTAAGTAAGGGATTGCTGGGACATATGCAATATGAACGACACCACGACCAAAAGCTATAAGGTTCCTGGGAGGGGGCGCCTCTCTCTGGAGCATCGCTGCCAATAAGGAGAGCCCGTAGGGGAGCTGCTGCCCATACGAAGAGCCCCTGTGGACGTCGTTGCCCCTTGATAGGCCTCTGAGGGTGCAACCAGCCCTGAGAGGTCCCCTGAGGTCGCCGCTGCAACTGGGAGACCCCTGTGGGCGCCACCTCCACTGGGAGAGCCCCTAGGTAAGCCACCATCCTTGGGAGGGCCCCTGGGGGCACCGATGCCCCTGGGTGGTGCCCTGGGTGCGCCGCTACCTCTGGGAATTCCCCTGGGGGCGCCGTCACCCCTAAGCGGCTCCTGCGGGTGCCGTCGCCCCTAAGTGGCCCCTGCGGGTGCAGTTTTCCCTGGGAGGGCCCCGGGGTGGTCCGCCGCCCTTGGGATAGCCTTTGGGGGCGACGTCGCCCTTGGGATAGACTTTGGGGGCGACGCCGCCCTTGGGATAGCCTTTGGGGGCGCAACCGCCTCCGGGAGGGCACGTTGGGACGCCACCACCCCTGGTAAGGCCACTGGGGACTCCACGTGCCCCTGACAGGGCCCCTTGTAGGGCCCCTGGGAGAACCAACACCCCAGGGAGAGCCCCTGAAGGCGTCGCATATGGTAGGGCAAATGGGAAAGCCCCAGAGGGAACTGTCACTGTAGGGACCCTGGGAGCAGCTGTTTATGCACATTTAGAACAATGAGGTATATGAATAAATGCACCGACCATCGCATTTCCAGTATCATCGCATGAAAAACAATGTAAAGGAGAATAAATATCCAACAGGAAAACATAAACCGGGGTGTTGTGCTGACTGACTGTTCATCTCTCTTATTGGCTGTTATTTGCTGGATTTACATTTTATTCAACCAATCACAGTTAAGTAAGGGATTGGTGGACGTAAGCAATATGTACGACACCACGAGCAAAAGCTATAGGGTTCCTGGGACGGGGCGCCTCTGTTAGGCCCCCTGGGAGGGCCCCTGGGGCATCGCTGCTCCCAAGGAGAGCCGCTGGGGGCGCTGCTGCCCATACAAAGAGCCCCTGGGGGCGTCGTTACCCGTTGATAGGCCTCTGAGGGTACAACCAGCCCTGAGAGGCACCCTGAGGTCGCCGCTGCAGCTGGGAGGGCCCTTGTGGGGGTGCCACTGCCCCTGGAGGAGCCCCTAAGTATGCCACCATCCTTCGGAGGGCCCCTGTGGGCGCCACTACCCCAGGGAGAGCCCATAAGTACGCCATCATCCTTGGGAGGGCCCCTAAGGAGCACCGTTGCCCTTGAGAGGTACCCTGGGAATGCCGCTACCTCTGGGAATTCCCCCGGGGGTGCGCCGTCGCCCCTACGTGGGCCCCTGCGCACACAGTTTCTCCTGGGAGGGCCCCGGGGGGCTTCATCGCCCTTGGGATAGCCTTTTGGGGCGAGGTCGCCCTTGGGAGGGTCCCTGGAGGCGCAACCTCCTCTGGGAGGGCCTGTGGGGGCGCCACCAACCCTGGTAGGGCCACTGGGGGCACCCCTTTTAGGGCCCCTGGGAGCGCCAACACCCCTGGGAAAGCGCCTGAAGGCGTCACTTATGGTAGGGCAAATGGGAAGGCCCCAGGGGGAACTGTCACTGTAGGGACCCTGGGAGCAGCTGTTTATGCATATTTAGAACAATGAGGTATATGAATAGACACACCGACAATCGCATTTCCAGTATCATTGCATGAAAAACAATGTAAAGGAGAATAAATAGCCAACAGGAAAACATAAACCGGGGTGTTGTGCTGACTGACTGTTCATCTCTCTTATTGGCTGTTATTTGCTGGATTTACATTTTACTCAACCAATCACAGTTAAGTAAGGGATTGGTGGACGTAAGCAATATGTAAGACACCACGAGCAAAAGCTATAGGGTTCCTGGGACAGGGCGCCTCTCTTAGGGCCCCTGGGAGGGCCCTTTCGGCATCGCTCTCCATAAGGAGAGCCCCTGGGAGCGCTGCTGCCCATACGAATAGCCCCTGGGGGCGTCGTTGCCCCTTGATAGGCCTCTGAGAATGCAACCAGCCCTGAGAGGCCCCCTGAGGTCTCCACTGCAGGTGGGAGAGCCTTTGTGTGCGCCACCGCCCCTGGAAGAGCCCCTAAGTATGCCACCATCCATGGGAGGGCCCCTGGGGGCACCATTGCCCCTGGATGGTGCCCTGGGAGCGCCACTACCTCTGGGAATTCCCTGGGGGTGCCATCGCCCCTAAGTGGGCCCCTGCAGGCGCAGATTCCCCAGGGAGGGCCCCGGGGGCCTCCATCGCCCCTGGGATAGACTTTGGGAGCGAGATCGCCATTGGGAGGGTCCCTGGGGGCGCAAACGCCACTGGGAGGGCCTGTGGGGGCGCCACCATCCCTGGTAGGGCCACTGGGGGCATCACAGCCCCTGGGAGCGCCAACCCCCCCTGGGACAGCCCCTGAAGCTGTCGCCTATGGTAGGGCAAATGGGAAGGCCGCACGGGGAACTGTCACTGTAGGGTCCCCGAGGCAGCAGTTTTTGCACACTTAGAACAATGGGATATATGAATAGATAAACCGACCATCGCATTTCCAGTATCATCGCATGAAAAACAATATAAAGGAGATTAAATATCCAACAGGAAAACATAAATTAGGGTGTTGTGCTGACTGACTGTTCTTCTCTCCTATTGGCTGTTATTTGGTGGAATTACATTTTAGTCCACCAATCACAGTTAAGTAAGGGATTGCTGGACGTAAGCAATATGTACGACACCACGAGCAAAAGCTATAGGGTTCCTGGGACGGGGCGCCTCACTTAGGGCCCCTGGGAGGGCCCTTTCGGCATCGCTGCCGAAAAGGAGATCCCCTGGGGGTGCTGCTGCTCATACGAAGAGCCCCTGGGGGCGTCGTTGCCCCTTGATAGGCCTCTGAGGGTGCAACCAGCCCTGAGAGGCCCCCTGAGGTCTCCACTGCAGCTGGGTGGGCCCTTGTGGGCGCCACCGCCCCTGGAAGAGCCCCTAAGTATGCCACCATCCTTGGGAGGGCCCCTGGGGGCACCGATGCCCCTGGGTGGTGCCCTGGGAGCGCCACTACCTCTGGGAATTCCCCTGGGGGCGCTGTGTCGCCCCTAAATGGCTCCCTGCGGGCGAAGTTTCCCCTGGGAAGGCCCCGGGGTGCTCCGTCCCCCTTGGGATAGCCTATGGGGGCGAGGTCGATCTTGGGATAGCCTTTGAGGGTGAGGTCGCCCTTGGGAGTGTTCCTGGGGGCGCAACCGCCTCTGGGAGGGCCCGTGGGGATGCCACAACCCCTGGTAAAGCCACTAGCGGCTCCACATGCCCCTGACAGGGCCCCTTGTAGGGCCCCTGGGAGAACCAACACCCCTGACAGTGCTCCTGAAGGCGTCGCATATGGTAGGGCAAATGAGAAGGCCCCAGGGGGAACTGTCACTGTAGGGACCCTGGGGGAGCTGTTTATGCACACTTAGAACAATTGGATATATGAATAGATACAGCCCATCGCATTTCCAGTATCATCACATGAAAAACAATGAAAAGGAGAATAAATATCCAACAGGAAAACATAAATTGGGGTGTTGTGCTGACTGACTGTTCTTCTCTCCTATTGGCTGTTATTTGGTGGATTTACATTTTAGTCAACCAATCACAGTTAAGTAAGGGATTGCTGGGACATATGCAATATGAACGACACCACGACCAAAAGCTATAAGGTTCCTGGGAGGGGGCGCCTCTCTCTGGAGCATCGCTGCCAATAAGGAGAGCCCGTAGGGGAGCTGCTGCCCATACGAAGAGCCCCTGTGGACGTCGTTGCCCCTTGATAGGCCTCTGAGGGTGCAACCAGCCCTGAGAGGTCCCCTGAGGTCGCCGCTGCAACTGGGAGACCCCTGTGGGCGCCACCTCCACTGGGAGAGCCCCTAGGTAAGCCACCATCCTTGGGAGGGCCCCTGGGGGCACCGATGCCCCTGGGTGGTGCCCTGGGTGCGCCGCTACCTCTGGGAATTCCCCTGGGGGCGCCGTCACCCCTAAGCGGCTCCTGCGGGTGCCGTCGCCCCTAAGTGGCCCCTGCGGGTGCAGTTTTCCCTGGGAGGGCCCCGGGGTGGTCCGCCGCCCTTGGGATAGCCTTTGGGGGCGACGTCGCCCTTGGGATAGACTTTGGGGGCGACGCCGCCCTTGGGATAGCCTTTGGGGGCGCAACCGCCTCCGGGAGGGCACGTTGGGACGCCACCACCCCTGGTAAGGCCACTGGGGGACTCCACGTGCCCCTGACAGGGCCCCTTGTAGGGCCCCTGGGAGAACCAACACCCTAGGGAGAGCCCCTGAAGGCGTCGCATATGGTAGGGCAAATGGGAAAGCCCCAGAGGGAACTGTCACTGTAGGGACCCTGGGAGCAGCTGTTTATGCACATTTAGAACAATGAGGTATATGAATAAATGCACCGACCATCGCATTTCCAGTATCATCGCATGAAAAACAATGTAAAGGAGAATAAATATCCAACAGGAAAACATAAACCGGGGTGTTGTGCTGACTGACTGTTCATCTCTCTTATTGGCTGTTATTTGCTGGATTTACATTTTATTCAACCAATCACAGTTAAGTAAGGGATTGGTGGACGTAAGCAATATGTACGACACCACGAGCAAAAGCTATAGGGTTCCTGGGACGGGGCGCCTCTGTTAGGCCCCCTGGGAGGGCCCCTGGGGCATCGCTGCTCCCAAGGAGAGCCGCTGGGGGCGCTGCTGCCCATACAAAGAGCCCCTGGGGGCGTCGTTACCCGTTGATAGGCCTCTGAGGGTACAACCAGCCCTGAGAGGCACCCTGAGGTCGCCGCTGCAGCTGGGAGGGCCCTTGTGGGGGTGCCACTGCCCCTGGAGGAGCCCCTAAGTATGCCACCATCCTTCGGAGGGCCCCTGTGGGCGCCACTACCCCAGGGAGAGCCCATAAGTACGCCATCATCCTTGGGAGGGCCCCTAAGGAGCACCGTTGCCCTTGAGAGGTACCCTGGGAATGCCGCTACCTCTGGGAATTCCCCCGGGGGTGCGCCGTCGCCCCTACGTGGGCCCCTGCGCACACAGTTTCTCCTGGGAGGGCCCCGGGGGGCTTCATCGCCCTTGGGATAGCCTTTTGGGGCGAGGTCGCCCTTGGGAGGGTCCCTGGAGGCGCAACCTCCTCTGGGAGGGCCTGTGGGGGCGCCACCAACCCTGGTAGGGCCACTGGGGGCACCCCTTTTAGGGCCCCTGGGAGCGCCAACACCCCTGGGAAAGCGCCTGAAGGCGTCACTTATGGTAGGGCAAATGGGAAGGCCCCAGGGGGAACTGTCACTGTAGGGACCCTGGGAGCAGCTGTTTATGCATATTTAGAACAATGAGGTATATGAATAGACACACCGACAATCGCATTTCCAGTATCATTGCATGAAAAACAATGTAAAGGAGAATAAATAGCCAACAGGAAAACATAAACCGGGGTGTTGTGCTGACTGACTGTTCATCTCTCTTATTGGCTGTTATTTGCTGGATTTACATTTTACTCAACCAATCACAGTTAAGTAAGGGATTGGTGGACGTAAGCAATATGTAAGACACCACGAGCAAAAGCTATAGGGTTCCTGGGACAGGGCGCCTCTCTTAGGGCCCCTGGGAGGGCCCTTTCGGCATCGCTCTCCATAAGGAGAGCCCCTGGGAGCGCTGCTGCCCATACGAATAGCCCCTGGGGGCGTCGTTGCCCCTTGATAGGCCTCTGAGAATGCAACCAGCCCTGAGAGGCCCCCTGAGGTCTCCACTGCAGGTGGGAGAGCCTTTGTGTGCGCCACCGCCCCTGGAAGAGCCCCTAAGTATGCCACCATCCATGGGAGGGCCCCTGGGGGCACCATTGCCCCTGGATGGTGCCCTGGGAGCGCCACTACCTCTGGGAATTCCCTGGGGGTGCCATCGCCCCTAAGTGGGCCCCTGCAGGCGCAGATTCCCCAGGGAGGGCCCCGGGGGCCTCCATCGCCCCTGGGATAGACTTTGGGAGCGAGATCGCCATTGGGAGGGTCCCTGGGGGCGCAAACGCCACTGGGAGGGCCTGTGGGGGCGCCACCATCCCTGGTAGGGCCACTGGGGGCATCACAGCCCCTGGGAGCGCCAACCCCCCCTGGGACAGCCCCTGAAGCTGTCGCCTATGGTAGGGCAAATGGGAAGGCCGCACGGGGAACTGTCACTGTAGGGTCCCCGAGGCAGCAGTTTTTGCACACTTAGAACAATGGGATATATGAATAGATAAACCGACCATCGCATTTCCAGTATCATCGCATGAAAAACAATATAAAGGAGATTAAATATCCAACAGGAAAACATAAATTAGGGTGTTGTGCTGACTGACTGTTCTTCTCTCCTATTGGCTGTTATTTGGTGGAATTACATTTTAGTCCACCAATCACAGTTAAGTAAGGGATTGCTGGACGTAAGCAATATGTACGACACCACGAGCAAAAGCTATAGGGTTCCTGGGACGGGGCGCCTCACTTAGGGCCCCTGGGAGGGCCCTTTCGGCATCGCTGCCGAAAAGGAGATCCCCTGGGGGTGCTGCTGCTCATACGAAGAGCCCCTGGGGGCGTCGTTGCCCCTTGATAGGCCTCTGAGGGTGCAACCAGCCCTGAGAGGCCCCCTGAGGTCTCCACTGCAGCTGGGTGGGCCCTTGTGGGCGCCACCGCCCCTGGAAGAGCCCCTAAGTATGCCACCATCCTTGGGAGGGCCCCTGGGGGCACCGATGCCCCTGGGTGGTGCCCTGGGAGCGCCACTACCTCTGGGAATTCCCCTGGGGGCGCTGTGTCGCCCCTAAATGGCTCCCTGCGGGCGAAGTTTCCCCTGGGAAGGCCCCGGGGTGCTCCGTCCCCCTTGGGATAGCCTATGGGGGCGAGGTCGATCTTGGGATAGCCTTTGAGGGTGAGGTCGCCCTTGGGAGTGTTCCTGGGGGCGCAACCGCCTCTGGGAGGGCCCGTGGGGATGCCACAACCCCTGGTAAAGCCACTAGCGGCTCCACATGCCCCTGACAGGGCCCCTTGTAGGGCCCCTGGGAGAACCAACACCCCTGACAGTGCTCCTGAAGGCGTCGCATATGGTAGGGCAAATGAGAAGGCCCCAGGGGGAACTGTCACTGTAGGGACCCTGGGGGAGCTGTTTATGCACACTTAGAACAATTGGATATATGAATAGATACAGCCCATCGCATTTCCAGTATCATCACATGAAAAACAATGAAAAGGAGAATAAATATCCAACAGGAAAACATAAATTGGGGTGTTGTGCTGACTGACTGTTCTTCTCTCCTATTGGCTGTTATTTGGTGGATTTACATTTTAGTCAACCAATCACAGTTAAGTAAGGGATTGCTGGGACATATGCAATATGAACGACACCACGACCAAAAGCTATAAGGTTCCTGGGAGGGGGCGCCTCTCTCTGGAGCATCGCTGCCAATAAGGAGAGCCCGTAGGGGAGCTGCTGCCCATACGAAGAGCCCCTGTGGACGTCGTTGCCCCTTGATAGGCCTCTGAGGGTGCAACCAGCCCTGAGAGGTCCCCTGAGGTCGCCGCTGCAACTGGGAGACCCCTGTGGGCGCCACCTCCACTGGGAGAGCCCCTAGGTAAGCCACCATCCTTGGGAGGGCCCCTGGGGGCACCGATGCCCCTGGGTGGTGCCCTGGGTGCGCCGCTACCTCTGGGAATTCCCCTGGGGGCGCCGTCACCCCTAAGCGGCTCCTGCGGGTGCCGTCGCCCCTAAGTGGCCCCTGCGGGTGCAGTTTTCCCTGGGAGGGCCCCGGGGTGGTCCGCCGCCCTTGGGATAGCCTTTGGGGGCGACGTCGCCCTTGGGATAGACTTTGGGGGCGACGCCGCCCTTGGGATAGCCTTTGGGGGCGCAACCGCCTCCGGGAGGGCACGTTGGGACGCCACCACCCCTGGTAAGGCCACTGGGGGACTCCACGTGCCCCTGACAGGGCCCCTTGTAGGGCCCCTGGGAGAACCAACACCCTAGGGAGAGCCCCTGAAGGCGTCGCATATGGTAGGGCAAATGGGAAAGCCCCAGAGGGAACTGTCACTGTAGGGACCCTGGGAGCAGCTGTTTATGCACATTTAGAACAATGAGGTATATGAATAAATGCACCGACCATCGCATTTCCAGTATCATCGCATGAAAAACAATGTAAAGGAGAATAAATATCCAACAGGAAAACATAAACCGGGGTGTTGTGCTGACTGACTGTTCATCTCTCTTATTGGCTGTTATTTGCTGGATTTACATTTTATTCAACCAATCACAGTTAAGTAAGGGATTGGTGGACGTAAGCAATATGTACGACACCACGAGCAAAAGCTATAGGGTTCCTGGGACGGGGCGCCTCTGTTAGGCCCCCTGGGAGGGCCCCTGGGGCATCGCTGCTCCCAAGGAGAGCCGCTGGGGGCGCTGCTGCCCATACAAAGAGCCCCTGGGGGCGTCGTTACCCGTTGATAGGCCTCTGAGGGTACAACCAGCCCTGAGAGGCACCCTGAGGTCGCCGCTGCAGCTGGGAGGGCCCTTGTGGGGGTGCCACTGCCCCTGGAGGAGCCCCTAAGTATGCCACCATCCTTCGGAGGGCCCCTGTGGGCGCCACTACCCCAGGGAGAGCCCATAAGTACGCCATCATCCTTGGGAGGGCCCCTAAGGAGCACCGTTGCCCTTGAGAGGTACCCTGGGAATGCCGCTACCTCTGGGAATTCCCCCGGGGGTGCGCCGTCGCCCCTACGTGGGCCCCTGCGCACACAGTTTCTCCTGGGAGGGCCCCGGGGGGCTTCATCGCCCTTGGGATAGCCTTTTGGGGCGAGGTCGCCCTTGGGAGGGTCCCTGGAGGCGCAACCTCCTCTGGGAGGGCCTGTGGGGGCGCCACCAACCCTGGTAGGGCCACTGGGGGCACCCCTTTTAGGGCCCCTGGGAGCGCCAACACCCCTGGGAAAGCGCCTGAAGGCGTCACTTATGGTAGGGCAAATGGGAAGGCCCCAGGGGGAACTGTCACTGTAGGGACCCTGGGAGCAGCTGTTTATGCATATTTAGAACAATGAGGTATATGAATAGACACACCGACAATCGCATTTCCAGTATCATTGCATGAAAAACAATGTAAAGGAGAATAAATAGCCAACAGGAAAACATAAACCGGGGTGTTGTGCTGACTGACTGTTCATCTCTCTTATTGGCTGTTATTTGCTGGATTTACATTTTACTCAACCAATCACAGTTAAGTAAGGGATTGGTGGACGTAAGCAATATGTAAGACACCACGAGCAAAAGCTATAGGGTTCCTGGGACAGGGCGCCTCTCTTAGGGCCCCTGGGAGGGCCCTTTCGGCATCGCTCTCCATAAGGAGAGCCCCTGGGAGCGCTGCTGCCCATACGAATAGCCCCTGGGGGCGTCGTTGCCCCTTGATAGGCCTCTGAGAATGCAACCAGCCCTGAGAGGCCCCCTGAGGTCTCCACTGCAGGTGGGAGAGCCTTTGTGTGCGCCACCGCCCCTGGAAGAGCCCCTAAGTATGCCACCATCCATGGGAGGGCCCCTGGGGGCACCATTGCCCCTGGATGGTGCCCTGGGAGCGCCACTACCTCTGGGAATTCCCTGGGGGTGCCATCGCCCCTAAGTGGGCCCCTGCAGGCGCAGATTCCCCAGGGAGGGCCCCGGGGGCCTCCATCGCCCCTGGGATAGACTTTGGGAGCGAGATCGCCATTGGGAGGGTCCCTGGGGGCGCAAACGCCACTGGGAGGGCCTGTGGGGGCGCCACCATCCCTGGTAGGGCCACTGGGGGCATCACAGCCCCTGGGAGCGCCAACCCCCCCTGGGACAGCCCCTGAAGCTGTCGCCTATGGTAGGGCAAATGGGAAGGCCGCACGGGGAACTGTCACTGTAGGGTCCCCGAGGCAGCAGTTTTTGCACACTTAGAACAATGGGATATATGAATAGATAAACCGACCATCGCATTTCCAGTATCATCGCATGAAAAACAATATAAAGGAGATTAAATATCCAACAGGAAAACATAAATTAGGGTGTTGTGCTGACTGACTGTTCTTCTCTCCTATTGGCTGTTATTTGGTGGAATTACATTTTAGTCCACCAATCACAGTTAAGTAAGGGATTGCTGGACGTAAGCAATATGTACGACACCACGAGCAAAAGCTATAGGGTTCCTGGGACGGGGCGCCTCACTTAGGGCCCCTGGGAGGGCCCTTTCGGCATCGCTGCCGAAAAGGAGATCCCCTGGGGGTGCTGCTGCTCATACGAAGAGCCCCTGGGGGCGTCGTTGCCCCTTGATAGGCCTCTGAGGGTGCAACCAGCCCTGAGAGGCCCCCTGAGGTCTCCACTGCAGCTGGGTGGGCCCTTGTGGGCGCCACCGCCCCTGGAAGAGCCCCTAAGTATGCCACCATCCTTGGGAGGGCCCCTGGGGGCACCGATGCCCCTGGGTGGTGCCCTGGGAGCGCCACTACCTCTGGGAATTCCCCTGGGGGCGCTGTGTCGCCCCTAAATGGCTCCCTGCGGGCGAAGTTTCCCCTGGGAAGGCCCCGGGGTGCTCCGTCCCCCTTGGGATAGCCTATGGGGGCGAGGTCGATCTTGGGATAGCCTTTGAGGGTGAGGTCGCCCTTGGGAGTGTTCCTGGGGGCGCAACCGCCTCTGGGAGGGCCCGTGGGGATGCCACAACCCCTGGTAAAGCCACTAGCGGCTCCACATGCCCCTGACAGGGCCCCTTGTAGGGCCCCTGGGAGAACCAACACCCCTGACAGTGCTCCTGAAGGCGTCGCATATGGTAGGGCAAATGAGAAGGCCCCAGGGGGAACTGTCACTGTAGGGACCCTGGGGGAGCTGTTTATGCACACTTAGAACAATTGGATATATGAATAGATACAGCCCATCGCATTTCCAGTATCATCACATGAAAAACAATGAAAAGGAGAATAAATATCCAACAGGAAAACATAAATTGGGGTGTTGTGCTGACTGACTGTTCTTCTCTCCTATTGGCTGTTATTTGGTGGATTTACATTTTAGTCAACCAATCACAGTTAAGTAAGGGATTGCTGGGACATATGCAATATGAACGACACCACGACCAAAAGCTATAAGGTTCCTGGGAGGGGGCGCCTCTCTCTGGAGCATCGCTGCCAATAAGGAGAGCCCGTAGGGGAGCTGCTGCCCATACGAAGAGCCCCTGTGGACGTCGTTGCCCCTTGATAGGCCTCTGAGGGTGCAACCAGCCCTGAGAGGTCCCCTGAGGTCGCCGCTGCAACTGGGAGACCCCTGTGGGCGCCACCTCCACTGGGAGAGCCCCTAGGTAAGCCACCATCCTTGGGAGGGCCCCTGGGGGCACCGATGCCCCTGGGTGGTGCCCTGGGTGCGCCGCTACCTCTGGGAATTCCCCTGGGGGCGCCGTCACCCCTAAGCGGCTCCTGCGGGTGCCGTCGCCCCTAAGTGGCCCCTGCGGGTGCAGTTTTCCCTGGGAGGGCCCCGGGGTGGTCCGCCGCCCTTGGGATAGCCTTTGGGGGCGACGTCGCCCTTGGGATAGACTTTGGGGGCGACGCCGCCCTTGGGATAGCCTTTGGGGGCGCAACCGCCTCCGGGAGGGCACGTTGGGACGCCACCACCCCTGGTAAGGCCACTGGGGGACTCCACGTGCCCCTGACAGGGCCCCTTGTAGGGCCCCTGGGAGAACCAACAACCCAGGGAGAGCCCCTGAAGGCGTCGCATATGGTAGGGCAAATGGGAAAGCCCCAGAGGGAACTGTCACTGTAGGGACCCTGGGAGCAGCTGTTTATGCACATTTAGAACAATGAGGTATATGAATAAATGCACCGACCATCGCATTTCCAGTATCATCGCATGAAAAACAATGTAAAGGAGAATAAATATCCAACAGGAAAACATAAACCGGGGTGTTGTGCTGACTGACTGTTCATCTCTCTTATTGGCTGTTATTTGCTGGATTTACATTTTATTCAACCAATCACAGTTAAGTAAGGGATTGGTGGACGTAAGCAATATGTACGACACCACGAGCAAAAGCTATAGGGTTCCTGGGACGGGGCGCCTCTGTTAGGCCCCCTGGGAGGGCCCCTGGGGCATCGCTGCTCCCAAGGAGAGCCGCTGGGGGCGCTGCTGCCCATACAAAGAGCCCCTGGGGGCGTCGTTGCCCCTTGATAGGCCTCTGAGGGTGCAACCAGCCCTGAGAGGCACCCTGAGGTCGCCGCTGCAGCTGGGAGGGCCCTTGTGGGGGTGCCACTGCCCCTGGAGGAGCCCCTAAGTATGCCACCATCCTTCGGAGGGCCCCTGTGGGCGCCACTACCCCAGGGAGAGCCCATAAGTACGCCATCATCCTTGGGAGGGCCCCTAAGGAGCACCGTTGCCCTTGAGAGGTACCCTGGGAATGCCGCTACCTCTGGGAATTCCCCCGGGGGTGCGCCGTCGCCCCTACGTGGGCCCCTGCGCACACAGTTTCTCCTGGGAGGGCCCCGGGGGGCTTCATCGCCCTTGGGATAGCCTTTTGGGGCGAGGTCGCCCTTGGGAGGGTCCCTGGAGGCGCAACCTCCTCTGGGAGGGCCTGTGGGGGCGCCACCAACCCTGGTAGGGCCACTGGGGGCACCCCTTTTAGGGCCCCTGGGAGCGCCAACACCCCTGGGAAAGCGCCTGAAGGCGTCACTTATGGTAGGGCAAATGGGAAGGCCCCAGGGGGAACTGTCACTGTAGGGACCCTGGGAGCAGCTGTTTATGCATATTTAGAACAATGAGGTATATGAATAGACACACCGACAATCGCATTTCCAGTATCATTGCATGAAAAACAATGTAAAGGAGAATAAATAGCCAACAGGAAAACATAAACCGGGGTGTTGTGCTGACTGACTGTTCATCTCTCTTATTGGCTGTTATTTGCTGGATTTACATTTTACTCAACCAATCACAGTTAAGTAAGGGATTGGTGGACGTAAGCAATATGTAAGACACCACGAGCAAAAGCTATAGGGTTCCTGGGACAGGGCGCCTCTCTTAGGGCCCCTGGGAGGGCCCTTTCGGCATCGCTCTCCATAAGGAGAGCCCCTGGGAGCGCTGCTGCCCATACGAATAGCCCCTGGGGGCGTCGTTGCCCCTTGATAGGCCTCTGAGAATGCAACCAGCCCTGAGAGGCCCCCTGAGGTCTCCACTGCAGGTGGGAGAGCCTTTGTGTGCGCCACCGCCCCTGGAAGAGCCCCTAAGTATGCCACCATCCATGGGAGGGCCCCTGGGGGCACCATTGCCCCTGGATGGTGCCCTGGGAGCGCCACTACCTCTGGGAATTCCCTGGGGGTGCCATCGCCCCTAAGTGGGCCCCTGCAGGCGCAGATTCCCCAGGGAGGGCCCCGGGGGCCTCCATCGCCCCTGGGATAGACTTTGGGAGCGAGATCGCCATTGGGAGGGTCCCTGGGGGCGCAAACGCCACTGGGAGGGCCTGTGGGGGCGCCACCATCCCTGGTAGGGCCACTGGGGGCATCACAGCCCCTGGGAGCGCCAACCCCCCCTGGGACAGCCCCTGAAGCTGTCGCCTATGGTAGGGCAAATGGGAAGGCCGCACGGGGAACTGTCACTGTAGGGTCCCCGAGGCAGCAGTTTTTGCACACTTAGAACAATGGGATATATGAATAGATAAACCGACCATCGCATTTCCAGTATCATCGCATGAAAAACAATATAAAGGAGATTAAATATCCAACAGGAAAACATAAATTAGGGTGTTGTGCTGACTGACTGTTCTTCTCTCCTATTGGCTGTTATTTGGTGGAATTACATTTTAGTCCACCAATCACAGTTAAGTAAGGGATTGCTGGACGTAAGCAATATGTACGACACCACGAGCAAAAGCTATAGGGTTCCTGGGACGGGGCGCCTCACTTAGGGCCCCTGGGAGGGCCCTTCGGCATCGCTGCCGAAAAGGAGAGGCCCTGGGGGTGCTGCTGCTCATACGAAGAGCCCCTGGGGGCGTCGTTGCCCCTTGATAGGCCTCTGAGGGTGCAACCAGCCCTGAGAGGCCCCCTGAGGTCTCCACTGCAGCTGATGGGCCCTTGTGGGCGCCACCGCCCCTGGAAGAGCCCCTAAGTATGCCACCATCCTTGGGAGGGCCCCTGGGGGCACCGATGCCCCTGGGTGGTGCCCTGGGAGCGCCACTACCTCTGGGAATTCCCCTGGGGGCGCTGTGTCGCCCCTAAATGGCTCCCTGCGGGCGAAGTTTCCCCTGGGAAGGCCCCGGGGTGCTCCGTCCCCCTTGGGATAGCCTATGGGGGCGAGGTCGATCTTGGGATAGCCTTTGAGGGTGAGGTCGCCCTTGGGAGTGTTCCTGGGGGCGCAACCGCCTCTGGGAGGGCCCGTGGGGATGCCACAACCCCTGGTAAAGCCACTAGCGGCTCCACATGCCCCTGACAGGGCCCCTTGTAGGGCCCCTGGGAGAACCAACACCCCTGACAGTGCTCCTGAAGGCGTCGCATATGGTAGGGCAAATGAGAAGGCCCCAGGGGAACTGTCA
The DNA here is from genome assembly GCA_958450375.1 of Homarus gammarus. Taxonomy (NCBI): domain Eukaryota; kingdom Metazoa; phylum Arthropoda; class Malacostraca; order Decapoda; family Nephropidae; genus Homarus; species Homarus gammarus. Next base: position 917,579 of record CAUDMG010000253.1, read on the forward strand.
CTGTAGGGACCTTGGGGAGCTGTTTATGCACACTTAGAACAATTGGATATATGAATAGATACAGCCCATCGCATTTCCAGTATCATCACATGAAAAACAATGAAAAGGAGAATAAATATCCAACAGGAAAACATAAATTGGGGTGTTGTGCTGACTGACTGTTCTTCTCTCCTATTGGCTGTTATTTGGTGGATTTACATTTTAGTCAACCAATCACAGTTAAGTAAGGGATTGCTGGGACATATGCAATATGAACGACACCACGACCAAAAGCTATAAGGTTCCTGGGAGGGGGCGCCTCTCTCTGGAGCATCGCTGCCAATAAGGAGAGCCCGTAGGGGAGCTGCTGCCCATACGAAGAGCCCCTGTGGACGTCGTTGCCCCTTGATAGGCCTCTGAGGGTGCAACCAGCCCTGAGAGGTCCCCTGAGGTCGCCGCTGCAACTGGGAGACCCCTGTGGGCGCCACCTCCACTGGGAGAGCCCCTAGGTAAGCCACCATCCTTGGGAGGGCCCCTGGGGGCACCGATGCCCCTGGGTGGTGCCCTGGGTGCGCCGCTACCTCTGGGAATTCCCCTGGGGGCGCCGTCACCCCTAAGCGGCTCCTGCGGGTGCCGTCGCCCCTAAGTGGCCCCTGCGGGTGCAGTTTTCCCTGGGAGGGCCCCGGGGTGGTCCGCCGCCCTTGGGATAGCCTTTGGGGGCGACGTCGCCCTTGGGATAGACTTTGGGGGCGACGCCGCCCTTGGGATAGCCTTTGGGGGCGCAACCGCCTCCGGGAGGGCACGTTGGGACGCCACCACCCCTGGTAAGGCCACTGGGGACTCCACGTGCCCCTGACAGGGCCCCTTGTAGGGCCCCTGGGAGAACCAACACTCCAGGGAGAGCCCCTGAAGGCGTCGCATATGGTAGGGCAAATGGGAAAGCCCCAGAGGGAACTGTCACTGTAGGGACCCTGGGAGCATCTGTTTATGCACATTTAGAACAATGAGGTATATGAATAAATACACCGACCATCGCATTTCCAGTATCATCGCATGAAAAACAATGTAAAGGAGAATAAATATCCAACAGGAAAACATAAACCGGGGTGTTGTGCTGACTGACTGTTCTTCTCTCTTATTGGCTGTTATTTGCTGGATTTACATTTTATTCAACCAATCACAGTTAAGTAAGGGATTGGTGGACGTAAGCAATATGTATGACACCACGAGCAAAAGCTATAGGGTTCCTGGGACGGAGCGCCTCTGTTAGGCCCCCTGGGAGGGCCCCTGGGGCATCGCTGCTCCCAAGGAGAGCCGCTGGGGGCGCTGCTGCCCATACAAAGAGCCCCTGGGGGCGTCGTTGCCCCTTGATAGGCCTCTGAGGGTGCAACCAGCCCTGAGAGGCACCCTGAGGTCGCCGCTGCAGCTGGGAGGGCCCTTGTGGGGGTGCCACTGCCCCTGGAGGAGCCCCTAAGTATGCCACCATCCTTCGGAGGGCCCCTGTGGGCGCCACTACCCCAGGGAGAGCCCATAAGTACGCCATCATCCTTGGGAGGGCCCCTAAGGAGCACCGTTGCCCTTGAGAGGTACCCTGGGAATGCCGCTACCTCTGGGAATTCCCCCGGGGGTGCGCCGTCGCCCCTACGTGGGCCCCTGCGCACACAGTTTCTCCTGGGAGGGCCCCGGGGGCCTTCATCGCCCTTGGGATAGCCTTTTGGGGCGAGGTCGCCCTTGGGAGGGTTCCTGGAGGCGCAACCTCCTCTGGGAGGGCCTGTGGGGGCGCCACCAACCCTGGTAGGGCCACTGGGGGCACCCCTTTTAGGGCCCCTGGGAGCGCCAACACCCCTGGGAAAGCGCCTGAAGGCGTCACATATGGTAGGGCAAATGGGAAGGCCCCAGGGGGAACTGTCACTGTAGGGACCCTGGGAGCAGCTGTTTATGCACCTTTAGAACAATGAGGTATATGAATAGACACACCGACAATCGCATTTCCAGTATCATTGCATGAAAAACAATGAAAAGGAAAATAAATATCCAACAGGAAAACATAAATTAGGGTGTTGTGCTGACTGACTGTTCTTCTCTCCTATTGGCTGTTATTTGGTGGATTTACATTTTAGTCCACCAATCACAGTTAAATAAGGGATTGCTGGACGTAAGCAATATGTAAGACACCACGAGCAAAAGCTATAGGGTTCCTGGGACGGGGCGCCTCTCTTAGAGCCCCTGGGAGGACCCTTTCGGCATCGCTGTCCATAAGGAGAGCCCCTGGGAGCGCTGCTGCCCATACGAATAGCCCCTGGGGGCGTCGTTGCCCCTTGATAGGCCTCTGAGAATGCAACCAGCCCTGAGAGGCCCCCTGAGGTCTCCACTGCAGGTGGGAGAGCCCTTGTGTGCTCCACCGCCCCTGGAAGAGCCCCTAAGTATGCCACCATCCATGGGAGGGCCCCTGGGGGCACCATTGCCCCTGGATGGGGCCCTGGGAGCGCCACTACCTCTGGGAATTCCCTGGGGGTGCCATCGCCCCTAAGTGGGCCCCTGCAGGCGCAGATTCCCCAGGGAGGGCCCCGGGGGCCTCCATCGCCCCTGGGATAGCCTTTGGGAGCGAGATCGCCATTGGGAGGGTCCCTGGGGGCGCAACCGCCACTGGGAGGGCCTGTGGGGGCGCCACCATCCCTGGTAGGGCCACTGGGGGCATCACAGCCCCTGACAGGGTCCCTTGTAGGGCCCCTGGGAGCGCCAACCCCCCCTGGGACAGCCCCTGAAGCTGTCGCCTATGGTAGGGCAAATGGGAAGGCCGCACGGGGAACTGTCACTGTAGGGTCCCCGAGGCAGCAGTTTTTGCACACTTAGAACAATGGGATATATGAATAGATAAACCGACCATCGCATTTCCAGTATCATCGCATGAAAAACAATATAAAGGAGATTAAATATCCAACAGGAAAACATAAATTAGGGTGTTGTGCTGACTGACTGTTCTTCTCTCCTATTGGCTGTTATTTGGTGGATTTACATTTTAGTCCACCAATCACAGTTAAGTAAGGGATTGCTGGACGTATGCAATATGTACGACACCACGAGCAAAAGCTATAGGGTTTCTGGGAGGAGGCGCCTCTGTTAGGGCCCATGGGAGGGCCCGTGGGGCATCACTGCCCATACGAAGAGCCCCTGGGGGCATCGTTGGCCCTTGACAGGCCTGTGAGGGTGCAACCAGCCCTGAGATGTCCCCTAAGGTTTCTCTGCAGCTGGAAGGGCTCCTGTGGGCACCACCGCCCCTGGGAGAGGCCCTAAGTACGCCACCATCCTTGGGAGGGCCCCTGGGGACACCGTTGCCGCTGGGAGGTTCTCTGGGAGCGCCGCTTCCTCTGGGAATTCCCCTGGGGGGCGCTGTGTCGCCCCTAAATGGTTCCCTGCGGGCGAAGTTTCCCCTGGGAAGGCCCCGGGGTGCTCCGTCCTCCTTGGGATAGCCTATGGGGGCGAGGTCGATCTTGGGATAGCCTTTGAGGGTGAGGTCGCCCTTGGGAGTGTTCCTGGGGGCGCAACCGCCTCTGGGAGGGCCCGTGGGGATGCCACAACCCCTGGTAAAGCCACTGGCGGCTCCACATGCCCCTGACAGGGCCCCTTGTAGGGCCCCTGGGAAAACCAACACCCCCTGGGAGAGCCCCTGAAGCCGTTTCATATGGTAGGGCAAATGGGAAGGCCCCAGGGGGAACAGTCACTGTAGTGTCCCCGAGGCAGCTATTTTTGCACATTTAGAACAATGGGATATATATGAGTATACACCGATCATCGCATTTCCAGCATCATTGCATGAAAAACAATGAAAAGGAGAATAAATATCCAACAGGAAAACATAAATTGGGGTGTTGTGCTGACTGACTGTTCTTCTCTCCTATTGGCTGTTATTTGGTGGATTTACATTTTAGTCCACCAATCACAGTTAATTAAGGGATTGCTGGACGTATGCAATATGAACGACACCACGAGCAAAAGCTATAAGGTTCCTGGGATGGGGCGCCTCTGTTAGGACCTCTGGGAGGGCCTGTGGGGCATCTCTGCCCCTAAAGAGAGCCCCTGGGGGCTCTGCTGCCCATTCAAAGAACCCCTGGTGGCATCGTTGCCCCTTGAAAGGCCTCTCGGGGTGCAACCAGCCATAAGCCGTCCCCTGAGGTCGCCGTTACAGCTGGGAGGGCCCCTGTGGGCGCCACCGCCCGTGAGAGAGCCCTTAAGTATGCCACCATCTTGTGAGGGCCCATGGGGGCACCGTTGCCCCTGGAAGTTTTCCTGGGAGAACTGCTACCTCAGGGAATTCCCGTGGGGGCGCCGTCACCCTTAAATGGGCCTCTGCGGGCGCAGTTTCCCCTGGGAGGGCCCCGGGGTGCTCCTTCCCCCTTGGGATAGCCTTTAGGGGCAAGGTCGCCCTTAGGAGGATTCCTGGGAGCGCAACCGCCTCTGGAAGGGTCTGTGAGGGCGCCGCCATCCTTGGTAGGGTCACTGGGGGCACCATAGCCCCTGACAGGGCCTCCTTATAGGTTCCCTAGAAGCACCAACCCCCCTGGGAGAGGCCCTGAAGCTGTCGCATATTGCAGGGCAAATGGGAAGGCCCCAGGGGGAACTGTCACTGTAGGGACCCTGGAGACAGCTGTTTATGCACATTTAGAACAATTGGATATATGAATAGATACAACGCCAATTGCATTTCCAGTATGATCGCATGAAAAACAATGTAAAGGAGGCTAAATATCCAACAGGAAAACATAAATTAGGGTGTTGTGCTGACTGACTGTTCTTCTCTCCTATTGGCTGTTATTTGGTGGATATACATTTTAGTCCACCAATCACAGTTAAATAAAGGATTGCTGGACGACACCACGAGCAAAAGCTATAGGGTTCCTGGGAAGGGGCGCCTCTCTTAGGGCAGTACAGTATTGTGCTCGAGCATTTTTGTATAGTAAAAAGTATTTACTGTACTATTGACTGCAGAATATCCCTTAATATCAAATGTGCATACTGTAACTGCAAAATGGCCATGATATGGGTCAGATTTAAAAAACAAATTATAGCGGGGCTTGCAGCAACCCCCCCCCCCAAAAAAAAATAGCTGGGCAGGCTCCCTGCACTCACCATGTTCCCCCCCCACCTCACCTTTTGATATTCCTGGATCCACACCTGACTTTACTGCTCTCTAAAATGTAGTGGGATAAAGTTTGAAAGTAGGTGACTTCCATTCATTCAATTTTACTGCTTCTATGGTACCCTTAATCAACAGCAATGCTCCAAATGTGTTTATCTGTTGCTTCACATGACATTAGTGACATAATTTCCCCCCAAATTCACTTAGGGTAATATTCTCTAGTACAGTATTTCACACAATGTTGCTTCCTGGATGACTATCCCCCTTATTTCTAGTGTTCTTTACCCAATCCTTCTATCTTGGATAAATAATAAGAGGTAAACATTGGCTTCTTTAATGTTGAGGTTTGGAGTAAACCATTATTATAAACCCAGTACACCTTAGTCCCTCACATAGCATTTCTAGTTTTGGCAATATTTGTAGTTACTGTACTTCCTGAATTACACAGAAATTTTCACTACATTCCTCCTCTAGATGAAAGAAACTTATTATTTTGAATTAAATATATCTGCAACACAGCATTTGTTCCTCTGATTTAGCAAGAGCAAATGTACAAATTCAAAATCAATTCCTTTCAGAAATGTAAGCACACTAAGGTGCCATTAACCCCTTCTTTAGAGACAAACCATAACTGGTACACATAGTTTAGACAAATGATGCAAATCACCCATTACATCACAAAAGCACCATAGCCATGGACAACATGAGGGTATACAAGAGGTAAAAAAAAAAGGGGGGGGGGGGCAGACACACCATAATGCAGGTTTGGTTTGCAGTAAAGAAAGGGTTAAGTAAACAATGAGCTATGAGAATCAGTTTTGGAATACTGTAGAAATAGAAAGATTTTACCTAACACTTGCATCAACTTTTCATTTGTAAAAGTAACAATAGTTCCTTTAGAAGAATAACTCACTGCATCTTTCAAAACATACAAAGTCTAAATTTGAACTTGAAACAAGAGTCTGCCACTCTCTGGAAGTGAAAGTTACCCTTGGGCCACAATCTTGTCAGGACATTTTGCCTTAATGGCACAAAATATATTCAGCAGTGTAGCTAGAAATATAGTAAGAGAGGAGAAGCATCTGTGTTACTTTTGATCTTGGTCACCCTGTAAAAGAGCATGTAAGGGCTTGCAAGAGGGTGAGGCAAAAGTTCTATCAGACAACTTAATCTACTATGTCGATAATTACTGTCATGTGCAATGGCATTTTCTCTGAAAAATTTATACTGATGAATGACCCTAAGGCCTAAAATCATGTATTTTACTGACACCAAAGAAGAAAATGAATACTGTACTGTACACTGAACCTACACTAATTTTAGATTTTGGGATAATTAATTTTTTTTGGTTGAGATAGATTTAGTGACATTTTGTGATTTGGGGACAAAAAAATAATAAATAAATTACCTGGGAAATGCACTCCTATGTATAAAAAATCTTCTTGTATACTTTTCAGTTGCTTAAGGATTCAAAAGTGAAAACATTACAAAAAATTTCACTGGTGCAGAAAAAACATGAATAAAAACCAATTGAGTACAGTACAGTATGCACAAAACATGGAATGTATGCCCATGAAACTTGGATTTGTATGAAAAGTTATTCTTATTGTATCTATATTACTATTATAAATAATATTAATACTGAACTTAATACAATACAGTACAGAAATAAAACAAACTGTTCATTACAGTGAGCCCTCGGACCCGGTAAATCTGGTTTTATTAGATTCAGACAAAATTTGGGGATTCTGGGGGCTAAGAAGCCTCCCAAACAAGCATTCCCATAAGAGCAAATATCATCTTAGGCCCGTGTAACTGACATGTCAGTGGGCGGGACACAGGTAACCGAGAGTTTTCAATTATTGTTTGTGGGATTATTATTTTATTCACTCCAGTAATGATACAATGTTTCTTATTATGTTATCATAGGTAAATGCATGGTTTATATAATTTGTTTATCACTGTATCCATCACCATTTTCAAATTAGACTGTAAGATACGTGTTTCTCCCATATGTAATTCAATCGTACGCCTGGCAACGGGAGCGAGTAAGGGTTGAGCGAATGACCTCTAGTTGGCCATCGTCTGCTGTTGTAGCTCTCCTCGCTCTTTGCTACATGTCACTGTTATTACCTGTATTAGTGTTTACTAATATAATAGTGCTTAATAGTGATTAATCATGGCACTGTAACCACCAGGCTACTGGGTCAAGCTGTGAGGTGTTATGGTTGTTTTTCAACTCGTATTTTTGGGTAGATATACGTAAATTTCTTCATTTATTTTTACTCAGTTACATGCACACACCAACCTAAATACAAATTGGGAAAAAAGTAAAAGAAATAATTGTTCTAAGGGCAAACACACAAAGGGAATACTGTACAGTGTATACATTTTTTTCCACACGAGTTAGTTGGCTCGGTGAGGGAGCTGGAGGATGGCGCAGTGCAGGTGGTGGGAAACGTTGCTGGGGAATCGGCATCGCAGCTGGACACCTTTGCTGTGATGAAGCATGGAGTGTATGCAAATGGCAACTGTGTTAAACTTTCATTTGGCTTTTATTTACTGGTTTGGCAATATATAGTATTTTTTTTTAGTTGTAACTTATTTATTCCTGGTACTGAATATATTATTTTAAGAAAACTATGGCTACAGGAGAAAAATACACACAAAAGTTTTTTCCTAAATACCCCCTGGCGTAAAGTAAAGTACCGTAAAGTACGGTACTGTATTTTTGGTGTTTTTTAAATTATTATTTATCGTTTTTATACATTTAGTATATTAGCTGAAAGATACGGACAATCTGCTTTTTCGGACAGGTGGTGCCCCCTTTAAGTCTGGATCTTCGAGGGTTCAGTGTATTACTGTTCTATTGTGTGTACGTTAGATAAAGCATTTCATATACTGTATTGTGTATTCATATTAATTTCAAAATTAGTTATGTCTGTTGAGCACAATGTACACTCACCAAAAACTACTTGAATGCTATAAGCACTATGCAATCTGAAAATGAACAAGGAATCTGAAACCATTCTGAGATGATAAGCCCCATTCTGCTCATTCTCACATCCACTGTGCCCAGGTCTTGGAGAAGTTTTTGTTGACAGTGTACAGTACATTATTTATCAAACAATGTTAGGTTTTTCTCCCACTAGGCTTTTCAGTATTTTACATCGAGACCCCCTGTAAAAATTACAAATTTCTTTCAAATTGTTTAGCAAGTTGCAAAAAAAAAAAAAAAAATCCAGAATTGTGAGGTAATTTTGATGTCTGGATAATTTCATACTTTGTGATAATTCAATTGACATAGTTCAGTGTACTGTGCTGTACAGTATACTAGCATTGCAATAATTCTGATTGGATTAGGTCAGATTGCCTTAAAAATATAAATCATAGTTGTCTTAAATTATAGTACTGTACAATAATGTACTAACATTTTAATTGTTACTATCCTCATACTGTACTGCACTGTTACTAACACAAATTTATCATCAGAGTTTAAATTATAAATTTATAAAAGACTATACATAAATCTATATTCATATACAGGGTAACTATACTTATAATTAAAGTATATGACCATATTTATAGATTAGATATAAATTCAGAGCCAAATAATCCTTGAGCCACATTCCTAACCCAGCAATGTTCTTAACATTTACCAACATATAGGATGTCTAACTGAACATTACATTCAGATTATTTTTTACAAGAGTCCACATATCCTTCAGACACTTACACCAGAAAAATATGAACAAAAAAGTAAAATGCTACAGTATTTGTTATAATCTACAGCTTTCAAAGTTGAAAAAAAAAATTAAAGCACTGAATATAATACAATATATCTTACTGTTAAGTAGAAAAGTGCTCTTCTATCCCAAATGCTGACCTATACTCCCAAGCAAATGACTGGTGCAGCAGCATTTTAGTTACTAATGTCGAAGAGACTTTCAACAATGGATCAGTGGCTTGGGAAATATGTCGCTTAATACACACTGGAACTATTTCCTGATAAAACCGACACATCAGCAAGAACAACAGGAAATGACAAACAAAAGTTGTATGTACAGTATTTGTGAAATGGTTAAGGCCCAAAGGTAACCTTTATAATCAAACAAGGAAATTATTAATACCGTATGAAAATATGGAAGACCTGCTCTATGAAATGAGAAACTTAATAATTTGAGCTACATATCACATGTCAAACAAACACTCCACATTTTCAGCCATTCTTATATAGGTATCCATAAGTTAAAGTAAATACTACTTTGCTGAGCAAAGAGGCGCAATATGTCAAAATAAATTATACCATAATCTGAATTGATATTCCTTCTGTCAAATTAGCAATTTCCAGAATTAATACAAGAGATTTGACTTGCTCAATAGTCTTCTTGGTTCAATGATCTGAATACAATAAATGTTTTGTAATCTTCAATATCAATACAGATTATAATCACAACAATATTTCCATCTTATGGAAGGCTTTGCTGCAATCAATTCTATAAATATATCTATAATGATTTTCAATACAAACTTAGTGAAATCTCCCTCCTCAGAGACTGACATCCTGAACTTAAATATAATTTTTTCTCCAAAAGCCTCCCTGGGTAGCTAACTACTTACACCCCACTAATGAACTACAGTAGTTGGCATTGCAATACAACACTACTGGGCTAATACAGGCATTTCTTGATTTACAAAAGGGTTCTGTTCCTGAAAACTCTTCATAAATAGATTTTTTGTAAATAAGATCACCTTTTCCCATGGACTCCAATTATGAAAGCTGAAATTAGTTCCTAAAAAATAAAGAAAAAAGTCTTAACCCCTTCACTCAAAGGAAAATGGTCACCAAACACTACAGTCTCTCCTCGACTTATGACGGGGTTCCGTCCAGACGACCAGGTCGTCGAAAAGGCAAAAATAATATATAGAAATTCTAAAATGGGTGTCTCTTTTTCTTCTCAGCACCATGAGAACTCTCACTTTTACACTTGCCAGCCATTTTAAAGGGAATTACAAACGAAAATTTTGTCAGTAAATAGCGCAATCACTAATGTCGGGACTCGAAAATACGTAATTCGAAAAATATTTTATACAACCACGACGGTCGTATGTCCAGATTGTCGTAAGTCGAGGAGTACCTGTATATCAGAGGGGATAGGTGAGGTGAGGTAAGGTGTGTGTGTGTGTATGAGGAAAGGGGTGTGTTAGAACTGGCTGGTCACTCAGAGAAAGAGGTAAGATACCAGATAAATACAGTAAGCTCACCCCAATATCAGCAACAAAATCTGACTGGGCCTAGTGGGATTTTAGTGTGTCATAGAATAAGACTAGTGTCATATCAGAGCAATTTCACCCTCCCAGCTTTTCCTACTGTTGTGAGATTAAATGACATATTAGGTACATCTTTCTGATGTGATGCTTGGTGTAAGACGACATACCAGGCAAGTCCCTCTGACTCAATGGGGTTTAAATGCTATTAAAAATTTTTTTTATTATAATAAACATAATAGAGTGAAATACTTTCAGTGGAGGACCTGGAAATTACTGAGAAAGTGTACCACAGGTTGTGATGTAGTGCTAGACTCTGAGGCCCAACCAAGATACTGTATAGGGTTTTAAGTTGGTAGTGACACCAACAGTAAGTCTACTGCACTGTACAGTACTAGTGTACTTACAGTACATGTACTGTATATAGTATACATTTTGAGGTGTTTCGATTTCACTAGATTTGATTTTTGATGAGGTTTATCTGAAAAAGAAATGTTAATCTTATCCAATTAACATTTTATTCTTCACACTGACATCACTTCAATCTCTGAGATTCTAGACACAACACCATTCCCATGGTAAAAATATCTTGTGTTAGTATCTTCCGATGCTGCTTAAAAAGTGAAGAAAAAAAAATCTGATTTTTCATATGTAAATTGAAACATTGGACAAAAATATCTTTTTTGCAACCACATTTTCATAAACTGGATCTTCGTAAATCAGGGAGTGCCTGCAAAGCTCTTGCATAATAAACTAAAATTCCACAGCCATATGTGAAGTTAAAGTTGAGTGTGTTTCATAAAAAAAATACCAAAACTACGAAAAGCAATGTACAGTAGACCCTTGCCATTCACAAGGAATAGGTTCCAAGAAATGGCGTGAATTGGCAAAACTGCAAATATCAACTTATACTACCTTAGTGCACTACTGTATACCTATACCAAACAACTGACCAGCCACGGCAGCACTCATGCCCTCTTTTAACTTATCTAATAATAAAACTTTCTTTGTCAGGGTCATCACTGACGTCTGCCTTTTACTTTTCACTTCACTAGCACTGACACTAGGCAGTCTTTTAGGGGCCATTTCACACAGAAATCCTAAAGTTTTGAGAGTACAACATGAGATGCTGGGTGGGGTGACTCATTGTGCTGCAGGAAAAGGCTTGCAAGCAAGCCACCATAGCCACCACCTGCTTATCGCGAATCACAGATTCGTGAATGGCAAGGGTCTACTGTACACTCTTTGCAAAAAGTATCTGCAAAATTTTTTTGGGGACAATAAGACACAACGAACAAGATAACATGTGTCAGTGTTCATTTTGACATCCACCGGGCCCCACCTTGCAGATACTTTCTGTAGCAAGTGTACATCTGCTCTTATACAATATCAATCAGCAGTTTGCAAACAGAAAAATTTGTACTGTTGGTAATATACTGCCACTTCATTGGGGGCTCATTGCAAGTTATGTAAGCCATTAACCCCTTCTTTACCACATACCAAAATCGTTGTGAAATTGTAGGCAAAATATCCGGGACACTTTTTGACAATATCTTGCATATACTTGAAGGGCATGTAGGTAAGGAAGATGAAGATTTTTGCATGAATCAACTCTTAATTTTTCTTGGTATTATGGACCCCTTTTTATGTCATTATGACACAGTTAATGATGAAAAGCAATTTGTCTGCTACAAATTAATCACATAATGACCCACAATTTCATACCAGATACAGTATTGCTAAGTGTCGATGGAATTTTAGCTGCAAATTTATGGTACTGCACTAATACATCACCTCAACAATATATTAATACCACAGCTTAAGTGTCTGATAAATGGGTTCAAATTCAAATTGTTTTCATGTCAAGACATCTAATCTTGTTTTGAAATAGGGAGTAAAAAAGTGGAAGACAGGAAGGAAGATGAAATGGTAAGGGAAAAGGTTCAGATGAAATAAAAGAAGAAAGAAAAAATCAAAAGAGGGAGAGTGAGGAAGACCAGGCAATGAGGATCAAAAGAAAGATATAAATATATTGGATAAATGGGAAATTGTTGAATGTTATACTTGTACAATGTTTTGAAAGAGAGATGTAACCATTTATTGAGAGTGTGATGGAAAGAGAGAAACTAGTTTCCACTGAAAGTAGGACTATTTCAAGGATGCATAATGTTGCTATGGTTTCAGCCTTTCATGGATGGAGTAATCAAAGAGAATTTTTATGTTAAATTTTCCTATATAAATGAAATTATAAAAGGGCATCTAACTGATGAACTTAAGCTGCAACACAAAGTTGATGCCTGATTTAGAATAAAAATTGTAGATGGACAGCAGTACCTTGATACACCGAACTAAATATGACAGACCCCAGTCCAGAAAATGCAAAAGTCCAAAAAAAGCAAATCTATGGGGAGAGGGAAGGGGGGGGGGGGTGGACATAGTACAGGTTGTACCTCTGTAGTCCGGCAACCTCGGGACCTGACCGGTGCCGGACCATGGAAATTCACCCTTTTCCTGGATAGATAGTGACTTGTGCTTACACTTGGAAGCACTAGCACCACTTTCACTGCTTCGTGGTCTCTTTGAAGATATAGTGAAGGGTTAAATGTTGTACAGTGGTTCTCAAATTTTGCGAGTTTTTAATTTGCCGTTTTTTATTTTGAAAAACAAAAAACTACACAATTTAAAAATTCGACGGCGGAAACTCAAATTTCGACGGGTTTGAGCGGCCCGCCAACGTTCAGACGTGCACAATCGTGTAAACAGCGTCATTTCTTTTATGTACAAAATATTCATTATTGTTTATTACTGAATGTCTTTTTGATTGAATTAATGTTTGTGTGTGCAAAATGAACAATACAATTCATTAATAATATGTAGAATATTAAAACACACGAGGAGACGAGACGGCATTGTTTTCGTTAATGTTTACAAAACCAGTGACTGACTGGTTCTACATATAAAACTGAAAAAAATAAGACCTTGGTTGTAGCTGTAATAAAATTAATATGGTTGTTTTAAGTAATGTTATTTAATGTTAATAAATGGAACAATAAAAGTAGCTAATGATAATGGGAAAGAAAAAACGTGAGTGCGCGTATGTAAATGTGCACGTGAAAACATATCGTCATTACTCTACATAAGAATATGAAAGCAACACTTATTTACTGTTCATATATATTTTAATTAATGTTTCTGAATTAAAAAAAAAATTCTACCCACCAGTGGTGGTAAAGTTGAAAACATAAGGACAGCTAATGTTGTTGTGTGTGTTTTTACTCGGATGACAAAGTTGCTAAGTCATCAGGTTCAACTCTACCTGAAGACGTAGAACAGAAAAACTTTTTCTGTGTTGTTTTTAGTTTTCATTTAACTTTATCTGTGTTATTTTCGTTGGTTTATTAGGATGTTGCTTTATTACAGGTAGTAATTTGCCCAAAAAGTAGGGTAATAAGGCAAAATTTAGCCAAACATCGAAAGTACCAGACTCAAATTAATTTTCTCCATGGGCAAACTAAAATCGTTCTGGACCACAGAATGCCAGACTAGAGAGGTACAACCTGTACTACTTATATGAACTAAGGTCTTTAAGCATATAAGAAAGTTAGTAAAACACTATTTCATCTACAAAATAATTTGAGACAGAACAATCCGGGTTGAAAATCTAACTGAGTCGGGTTTGTTGACATCTGTTTTCACTGATATGATTGTTACGTACTGTAAAGTGTTTTATGTAAGTAACCACAGAATTTGCCTTAATAATATAGAAAACTGCATTTTACTGTACAGTACTATAAAGAAATAAAAAAGAAAAAAAAGAAGAGTGTAGGGAGGGATATATTGTGAGTGGGAGATGAAAGTAATCTGGGAGCAGCGGGGGGAGGCTCCCACCCCAAGGACCCCTTTGACATGTCTTTGTACATAATTTTACCCATTTCTTAAAACCCTCAAGTATCCCTGTTGAAGACTCTACATAAAAAAGATTCATGTAAATGAGTGTTGGTAGTGAGGTGCAGGCACTGACATAATACATATGAAGGCAGGACTCAGACTGAGACATGCAACACCCACACACAGATTGTGAATAGTCCGAAAAAGTGAATTTCGGTGTATAGAGGTTCTACTATATTATGAAGACCAGTTGGAGAACAAAATTAATAAATCTTTGTGAACCTGGAGCATGAACCACTTTTCTATGCTTTCCATCAATGAATCTAAATATCATTATTATAACCACAAACATTCTACAGCCATTTTCCATGCATGTGTGGTTTATTCATAATTACCTGATGACAGCTCTCCATGCTGCATGGTCTGATGTAGTTCTCTCTTACCAGTCACCTAACTATAATATAATTTCTTACAACCTCTCCACAATTTAAATTTTAACATTACATTAATCAAATTAATGCAACTTAATGTTGAGTGAATTAAAGCTCTGTACATTACCATCAAAGTTACAGTGATCATTATCCAATCTAATAAATTATTCTAATCTTAACAGGGTCTCTTTAGGAGTCCAAAATTAACAAAAGAATCTTTTTGAACTCCTGTGTGTGAACAGATGCTAATTCTTTGTTTATGGGAAAGAATCCTGAAGTATCTTGTAAAAAATGTGAACAGGTAAGGTGACCCACCCCACCCCCCCCCCATAAAAATTCAATGAGGTTAGGGAGATATGAACCTAGGTTATTTTTTGTACCCCACTTGAGGATCAATTTAAAGACTGACTGCTGGCATGACACAAGTGGCTTTTGATGCTACACACTTGTTAACTCTCTCAGCCACAGACAAGCTCTCAAAAATAGTGCCATGCCAACTTCGAACCCCAGCAGTGACCCCTTAAACTATATCCTGTCAATGTCTTATTTAATACAGGATAACATTTTCTTAATCCCATAATGATCAAGTCATTCCAGCAGGGGAATTACAATGAATTCATAAACTAAGAAAATAACTACAGTGGAACAAGTTATAAATAAAATAAAGTTCTTTTAACTAACTAATAAGGTCTGATGCTCTTCAGATATTTTTTATCAACTGACAAAATATAAAACCTACTAAAAGTTGCTCATTAACCATTGGCAACATATTATGAGCGAGCTGTAGCTTGTACAATATGAGGACAAACACAATCTGTCATAGGAAAATACAATTTATGCTATACATATCAGTATAAAATAGACAATACTATACTGAAAAGTCTAGTCTTTAAGTAGCAGCTCCACCAAAATCAATTTGATAATAATAATAATATTATCGACTTTCAAATAAACTTGTTTGTTTTATTCCTAATTCAGTTCTGAATTATGCCTGCACTGCATAATGCTTATCAAGAGTATAAAGCCAGATCACTCACTCATCCTTTTATAAAACCATATCTGCTGCCATTCAGGCAATACTTGTGGAAATATGTACCTGAATATCATTTGGCTGCATAATACAGTACTGAATAAGTGTTACCATTTTACTTAAAGAGACTAAAAGCAGAGATAAAAAAAAAATGGGAACAATACACTAGCACAACCTCATTTGAAACACTGCAATTGCAAAACACTTCTTATATGTACAGTCACTGACAAAATACTCTTAACACATCTGGTAACATCTGAGAAAACACAAACAACATAAAGGCAAAAAATCATGCAAATAAGAAACACTTTGGTGTGTCTTGCTTTATAGAACAAGAGATAGGAGACTGAAACATCGTGACACGATCTCAATGTCAGTATGAGTGCAGTAGAACTACCAGACACGTCAAGAGTATTTTGTGGGCAACTGTACATCACATTCATATGTGAAAATATTTTGTCACAACACTTACCAGCACATCCATAATCCATCCCTGTCAGCAATTTCTTAAATACTGATCCATCTCAATCTCACTTAACCTGTTAAAAGAACTCTAATTAACTTCCATCTGGTTCATGGCCTTAACAAACCCACTCCTACCATACTTACACAATAAATAGCAAACACTTGTGTTATTAGCTTAATATAATTTATACATACTGTACGTAAGTGAGATCTGCCGAACAGAAACTGAAGGAGCTCTCTTTACACTGTGGTCTGTAGTCAGAACAGAAACAACAAAGCTCAGGCACAATGCTTCATGGCTCTATAGTAAGTGGGAGTATGACAAACACAATTTATAAATAAAAAGCTAATCCAACCTAGCCTAACAGATCACCACTGCAGTAATATCTCTCTTAGCCGGAATTTCTCAAACCCAGAACTCTCCAATAGCTGGAATTGAAATTTTCTCAGAAAATTGTTCCCAAAGCCGGAATTTTTGGTTTTGGAAACAATTTTCTGAGGGGCACATTTTTCAGAAAATTATGGGAAAATTTTCCCGATAGCCGGAAAATCCCGGGGATGGGGGTAGTCTTTTTCTGGGTTTGAGATATGATGTAGTAGGCAATTTCTGGAACGTCCAAGAACATTTTTCCGTTACCTAGAAAATTCCGAGGACGGGGGATATTTTTCCAGCTTTGAGAATCGTCTCGTTACCCGGAAATCTCTCGTTCCCAGAAGTGCTCTGCACCAATTGTTCCGGTTAATGGAGATATCACCAAAACTTAATGGAAATAATTATATTGACAGAGACTAAGATGCAGCTGTCTAGCTTCCAGAAGATAAACCATCCATCAGATACAGGACGAAAGATCCCGGGGAGACACAATTGCCGATTATAAGCACAGGAAAATAGAGTGACCAGGTATGCCTGAATTGTGGCTCAGACTAGACTGTGACACCCAATTATGACCCTAAAAGGCGCACATGCACTAAACCACCATCTCTATCAGTGCATTCTTCTTACTTCACTTTCTGGTTTAAAAATTGTAAAGGACAACCTTTCTTGACCATTTGCAATAATTCCAAGCTAAAGTTAAGATAGGCTTAAGCACTTCATTAAAGTTTTACTGACCAAAACATTAGGTTACTTATTACACTATATCAAAATAGTCTGATTTATATGGATAATAACTTTATAAATCAAAAATTTTGGTTGTCTAAATGTGTTTTAGGAATCAAAGTATTTGTGAAACCAAAAATCATGTGTATTATGACAAGTACACATACTCTTAACACAGATATGCAATTTAATTCATTTAAATATTAGATAACTTAGATATAATGTACATAACTTAGTTGCTCTGAGGATTTCTGAAACACTTTATTATAAAAAATAAATAAAATAAATAATAAATAACAATAAAATAACAATAAAATAAAATAAAATAAATTTCCAACCTAGGATTACTGGACACAGGTTACATGAACCTTTGACATATATTTTTGTGTGGAAAATGATATCTAGAAGTATTCTTACATTTCATTTCTCTATGATAATTTCCTCTCTCATTGAAAATATTGCATATCTTTCACTATTTGGTATTTCTATGTCACAGTAGAGTACAGGTATATACATTTTCTTCCTGAAGGCAAACTTTCTTAAAATGCAAAGAGAATACAAGCATGGCAAGTATTCTACTGTACAGAAGTATTGTGGAAGTCCTTGTTTTTCTGTTACATATGTTGTTCAATTTATTGGCATTATATATATATTTTTTGTTTGTTTCACATTTTAGGGATTCACTCATTGAAATATATTTCTCTAGTTCTTTCTGTATGTAAATCACCCCCAAGTACATGTTTATGGGGTTATAGCTAATGCAATAAAATGGAATATCTAAGAGATAATGTTCAATGTTCTGCCTAGCACAAGTAGGAAACTGACTAGCTCAGGATTATCAAGTTATGAAACTTACAACATTAACAACCTACCTTGAGTGACTCTTAGATTCAAACCTTCGTTCAAAACCTAAATGGTTCCACTGTTTCTGTATTGTCTTCTAACATGTTTATCATGCCATTGCCACCACACAGAGGCAGGTGTTAATATACATTTATGAATTTTAGGCACAAATATTTAAATTTTAATGGTTACCCTTTTAGAATTTAAAGTATGATGCTTCATTGCCTCATTTATCTTATTACCTAACTGCAAATACCATTAAAAACTTTCTTTAGAGGTTTAGGTCAGCATCAGATAAGATTTCTTCAATACTTGATAAGTCAGCAATGAAGCTACTGTACTTTGTTAAAATACAACATATTTGCATCATCTGTAATCAGAACACTGTACACCTCAGAAGATCTCTGAAAGAACTCTCTAAGGCCCCAAGTATTACAAAATACTGTATCACTAGCTTATTAATTCTATGATACCTTGTCTTCACAACACTCTACACTTAGGAAGTCCACATAGTTCGTGTTCACAACACGTGATTACATCGTATGAGTTTTTGTGAGTAGCATTCTGTCTTTCATGCAGCCTTAGACTTGACAAGACTGAGGTCATTGAGAGAATTGAGGAGAGCCTGTACATCACTCTCCACCTGTTGGCGGGAGTCAGACAGTGACAGCTGACTAGTAAAAGATGTGAGCAGCTCAGCCTCCTCTACACTTCCTGCACATTCCAG
This sequence comes from Homarus gammarus, assembly GCA_958450375.1. Classification (NCBI taxonomy): domain Eukaryota; kingdom Metazoa; phylum Arthropoda; class Malacostraca; order Decapoda; family Nephropidae; genus Homarus; species Homarus gammarus. Next base: position 936,446 of record CAUDMG010000253.1, read on the forward strand.
GAAAGTTTGCATCATTTCTATAACCTGCAAATAAAATTCATGCTACAGTGTACAAACATAGAAAAATGGCATTGTAATTATTTCCTTTTTTGGGATGTACTACTATCACTTGCATCAGGTTTATGTTAGGGAGTCATGATGAGAGCCGAAAAAGAGTTTCTGTAATAAGCAAAAACAACAGTTTGCACTTGATCACACACGTCAAGGTGGTGAGGATAAAGGGTACTGACACTGCTGCTCCCTCAAGGAACGGGGCTGAGTGTGATGCATCAATCCCCACGCGTCGCTCTGCCTCCCTCTATGCCACACAAACCAGTTCTCGTACGTAATGCTACGAACCAGTTGTACTTATGTTGGATATTTAAAATAATTGACCTTACGGGACCTCGTTCGTATCGGCGGGTGTTCGTATCTGATAATTCAAGCCCCCTTCCCCCCCTTCAGTTTGAAATAATTACTGGGCAGTCTGTTTTAATGAGTTTTCAGCTTTAGCAAGAATGGTTTTCCCCCAATTAGTCGGTTATCCTGAGGTTTACTATTATAACAGAGAAAGATTCCTAAAAAAAATTGAAAATTCAAGTGCCTCACACAAACCTGATAAACTTGTTTCTTGATTTCTTGAGAGGAAGAGTTATTATCTCTCTGGAGGAGCTTCAGCTTGGAGCGGGCCAGGTGTAGAGGTGAGTAACCCTGGTTGTCTGTCTGCCTCACATTGGTACCTAAATTATAATATTGTATATAAGACATGTGTTTCTTCACTATTGTTACTTATTTAAGGGAAGCTGAAAAACAGATTAGAGTTACAGTAGTTTGGTTGTTGGCTCAGTTAACAATAAGAATGCATGAAAACAATGAGCATTACTCTATAAAGAATGTAAGTACAATGAGGAAGCTAAATTATGACAAAACAAAGGAGCGGTACTGATCATAATATAAGCCCCTGTCCGGTACAAAACTTTGACTTGTGTACTTTAAAATCTAATAAAGTCTCTTAATCACACCTGCCACATTTTCAAAAATATTTTAGACTGTTAAAAATAAGTCTCCTTGGCTTATGATCTATGATCATAAATTTGAACCTACAATACTTTCAAATGAAAAACACACTATTAACTGTGGCTGGAATGCAAATTTGGTCAAAGAATCAAACATCACATAAATAATGGGTAATGTGTTATTTCTCCTATGGTCCACGAGTAATCAAAGCTGGCCAAATAGAAAGAGTACATAAGCATGAATACAAAAAAATAGTTTTCAACCTATTGGGTATGATTTCTCACAACAATTATATAGTGACTGCATTTCTGCACAAATGCATAGTAGCAAACAGCAAGGAAAGAGGGAAGATTCACCATAACCAATGTGTGTGGGAGCTGCTGGTCATCTGTAATGTCACTATCGTTTTAAAATGGCAGGATGGCAGCGTCACTGCCATTTTAAAACGCTGCTGTATTTATGAATCTCCAGCACTCACTAGTGACAGCATACAGCCTAAATAGGTTACAGCAGGATTAATGACAACTGTTGCATGTCCCCAGGTGGGTGAGTGGAGGGGATGTGCAGGTTTAAGGGACAGAGCTGGGTGTAGCCCTGACGAGTTGGTACAGGTATCCCTCGTTCAGTGTTAATTCACTTAATGTTCAACGATGACAAAAAATTAGCAGCCTTTCTCATTTAACATTAGGTCAAAATTCGGTTTGGTGATAACCTGACTCACTGGAAAGGGAAAAACCTGGGTATGAGGTGGCCTGTGAGATAGCATGTTGCCAATATGTAATGAAACTATACAAATTGTGGAAAAATCATAACAATACAGTACTCTAATGTGGCTTAGAAATAAAGAATATATAACATAAAATTATTTAATAAGAAAAATGAAGAGCATGGGTCTATGTGAAGTAATGACCATCTCCCCCACCTCTCTCTAAACGCCAACTGTGGCACTATCGGAGGACTTTCCTTGGGATGAATGTTGCTTTTCCACTTGGGATCCCTCGGAATGTTCTGACAGCCTTGCTGGGGTTATAAAGGGTAGTATGAGTGCATTTATCCCATCTTCTACCAAAACTTTCACTTTACAATCATGGTTTGATCGCTCCTGCTCTCTTGCATGTAGGGAGAGATATAGGGCATATCAAGTTATGAAACTATCTCCTCCTGTTACCCACTCCTCTTTCATTACTTCTAGACATCATTGTAAGGCTATTCTTCATAGGGCCAAGCGGAACTTTATAAAAATAAAGACCGCTGACCTGACTGACTCTTCTTCTAATAAATCCTTCTGGTCCTTAACTAAAAACATCTGTTAATAACTTCTGCACCCTCTTTTTTCCTCCTCTCTTCCGACCTGATAACTCTATAGCCAACTATCCCCCTGATAAAGCCAATCTTTTCGGCATCTTATTCTCCTCTAATTTCACCTCAGACAATTCCAACTCTATCCACTCCCCCCCCCCCCCCCACAAGCACCAAAGAGAGACGGTAAGACCCGTCTCCCCCCAGTACTGGGGGTGGTGCTTATTATGAAGATCTCTGAAACTGGGGCACTCCACCAGGTGTCAAACAGTCAATGGGATCAGGCAGTTATCACAATAGGAAAGGAGCATCCTCTCCATTAGAAAACCAAGAGTCAGCTGTGTGGCCCCATTACAGAGGCAGGCCATTGCAATCACTTCGCGGCATGACAGTCCCTGATATCCCCAGACACCCAATGCTGGGTGGATGTCCCGGAGCTTGTTTGCTCTGACAGCATCCCACCTACAATGCCAACTCAAGCGCATGGCAGCTCTTATTACTATCTTCATAACAGAGTCAAGTAGAGGTGAACAATGTGCCACAGGGCGAGAAGCAGCTGCTTTTGCCACAGCATCAGCACGCTCATTACCCTTCTCCCCCACGTGGGACGGAACCCAGCAAAAACTGACTTTCCGGCCCCTATGTTGAATGAGAAACAGCCACTGTAAAATATCTATAACTATGGAATGAGGCAATGAGACAGTGGCTAAGGCTATGAAGTTGGGTTAAAATAATCTTGAGGGCAAGTAAAATACCCAACAGCTCTGCCGTAAAAATAGATGCCATAGTGGGGAGGTTACCGTCCTGGCAGAATACGGGAAAGACCACCCCGAAAACCCACCCCTGCATCTGACTTAGAGCCATCGGTGTATACAGGGATGGTCCTTCTGTGAGAGGAGGCATGCTCTAAAAAAAGAGAATGGACAACACAGGGAGGGAGTAAGTCCTTCCCTTTGTTAAAATACTGACAAACTTGAACTTCAGGGAGAATCCACAAAGCGGTTGGCATGGGGCATATCTGAACAGGAGGAAAACAAAGATTTCTCACAACTTCTCTAACCCTGAAGTCCAAAGGTCGTGGGAGGCCTGGATGCTGAGTGTAGTATGGGGACATAGTCTCATCAACTACTCAAGTGTTGGTTACAGACTGTGGAGACGAAACCAACACTCGACATCTATGTGATATGAGCCATGAAATGGAGATGTATTTGGGTCATGAGGCTCGAATAAAGCCGAGTGAGACAGTCGAGATAGCATACACGACTGCCAAATGTAAGAAAGTGTCCGGCAACACCAGCTTATGGGCGACTCACTGAGTACAGCTGTACTGAGAGCAAACACCAATTGTCTGGGAGCATATGAGACACACAGGAAATATGAACCTTTTCTACATTTTTGAAAACCTTAATGACTAAAAAAATTGCTCATATGGTGTATAAAAACCCTGAGTGTGTTACGTCTAGGCTAAAAATTACAGTAGGTTCGGTGTCCTTAGGTAGCCTGAGTCAGAAATTCCCATCTTCTTGAATTTTACACCCTGCAATAGATACAGTACAGACCACCACCCAACCTGGAGAGACTTTCCCCCAGTTAGTCCAGATTAGAAAAAAAAAAATAAATAAATTCCAATATACTGTATGGTAGTCCAGTCGAGTCAATTATAGGTGTGACTGTTTTCTCCAGACAGGTTTCTGAAGTGTGTGTGTGTGTGTGTGCGCATTTCTACGCTTACCTTTGGGCTACATACTCCATGTATGAGGCGGACTGTTATCTAACCTGACCCAGTTACCTGTCCTCTGTCTTATCCCATATTTTCCTCTATATAACCCACAGGCTGGAGACAGATCACCTACTGTATTACCCCTATATAACCCACAGGCTGGAGACAGATCACCTATTACCCCAATATAACCCACAGGCTGGAGACAGATCACCTATTACCCCAATATAACCCACAGGCTGGAGACAGATCACCTACTGTATTACCCCAATATAACCCACAGGCTGGAGACAGATCACCTACTGTATTACCCCAATATAACCCACAGGCTGGAGACAGATCACCAACTGTATTACCCCAATATAACCCACAGGCTAGAGACAGATCACTCATCATACCCAAAGCATCTATGGTACTGACCTGCCTTCAAGAGAAGAGTGACTGTAGGAATATGGGAAGTACAAGCTGCGAGATGGAGAGCAGTATTGCCAATGGCATCTCGTTGATTTGGATCAGCCCCATGCTGAAGCAACAGTCTGAAATAATATTCTAATGTGTTAATTTTTATGTTCATCTAAATGTAGACAATTAAAATTTTAACATTTATCTATTACTTCCAGAACCATTCTTACATTTGAAGATATTTTTATCATAAAATGTCCTGAACAAAAGAATTTATTTTTAAATAATCATCTCGCAATCAAATACTCATCATAAAACACGAGATACACCAACAGCATGTACAATACACCTGAAATTACAATCAATAGTAGGAGAAAAAAGGTTAGTACATGCATGTGTGCGGGATAAATGTGGAATAATGACACTATTACCGGTATTAAACTTTTCGTCAGAGATGTAGGGATATGGTTGTTGCATGTGACACATCATCTAGCTACTGTTGGTTCATGTTTAATAAAATATGGGTGAGGTATCTTAAAAATATCAAGGTTTAATATTAGAAACAAAAATAATGAGAGCTGATGGACATATCCACACACTGCAACTTTTTCAGATAGCATATAAAAATTTATGAAAAGCTGTCTATGCACATGTGGTATACAGCATTAGGGTGTGTCATAGGAGGGAAGATCAGCTAAAATTAATGGCCCATCACTTTTTTGGTAGATTTTAGTGTATATAAACAGAAAATAATTTCAGTTTCAATATTTTGCAACCTTTTGCTAGGTAAATTTTAGCGTGAAATTTATCGAAAATCTAACGTACAGCTGCATTAGTGCATTACAATTAAATAGTGAACATTGCTTTCTGACTTCATTCTTTAACAACCCAACTAACAATATATTTTTCTGTTTCAGATTCTGATGCATTTATAAGTTGATAATATTTGCGATGGCTGCTTGTGTCAGGACGAGGAACCAAAAATCCAGCCATCTCAGTCACTATCTTGGGTCTGGGAGAGAGCTCCTGAAGTCGGAGTTGCCTACATTGATAGATGCTTTGAGATACGGTGTTTTAATCAGGTAAATCAGTGAAAAGAACCAAAGAACTTACACAAACAAAGACATTGCCAGTGATATGACCAAAGCTGTCTTGGCACAGTACACTCTGGCTAACGCTCAGTTCAAGCCTCCAGTCATAACAAGTCAGAAGAAGATTAGTGAGAGACTGCTAGCCAGTTGGGAAAAGGCAAGAGATATCTCTCTTGGGAGAGGAAAACTTGCAGTTAAGGACAGCTTTGCCAAGCAACTGGACCAGTTATTTGACATAATTACTTGCAAGTGCCCAATTGTTCTCTGTCCTGAGTTTGGATGGATCGTGACTGTAAATCCGAGGCCCACATCTCCTGTATTTGCAAGCGTGAACTGAAGATTCCTGTGATCGAACTGGCATTTGTCAAAGCACAGAGAGAGAAGACTGGCAGTATAGGGGCTCTCATGATTTCTAGCCAAGATATTCCGGAGTCCAAGAGACAGGAGGCTGCCACAGAGAGACAGAAGAGGAGAAGAGTTGCTGAGGAAAAGAGACTTGAGAAGGCCCAGGGTGAGGTAAAAAAGGCCGATGATTGGAGTCAAGCTGATTCAGAGTTTAATGACTTCCCCATGGCTGATCCGAGTGCTGACCAGGAGAATGGTGACTTTGTCCCTAACCCAGAAAATAATGATCCCAAACCTTCCAGGCATAAGATTCGAAATAGGAAAGATATCCCGAGCATAGCTCTGGCCAGCATGCGACACCACACTGGTCTCAGAGAAACTGCAGAGATAGCAACAGCTGCCTGGATTGACGGTGGTTTGATAACACCTGATGATGTTCACCTGGTGATAGATCATAACAAAGTAAGGAGAGCTCAGGAGAAGCTTGTCAGTAACCTAGAAGAGGAGTTTGATAAGGGGATAAGAGAAAATGGAATCAACTGTTTGTTCTTTGATGGGAGAAGGGATGACACTAAAGTGTTCATGAAAGTTGGAGATTCTGACAAGTTGTTCCCTGCTATGGTGAAGGAGGAACACTACTCCTGCTGCAGTGAACCAGGAGGGAAGTATTTGTGGCATTTCACTCCAGAGAAAGATGACATCAGGAAACCAGCTGAGATAGTGGCAGATAACATTGTGAACTGGCTCAGAGAGAGGAACGTAGACCAGACCCTGCAGGCCATTGGAGGGGACAGCACCAACACGAACACAGGGTGGCAAGGGGGGGTCATACAGTGGATAGAGCGGAAGATTGGGAAGAAGCTGGTCTGGATTGTTTGTGACCTCCACACCAACGAGTTGCCACTCAGACATCTGATCCAGGAGCTGGATGGCAAGACTCTTTCAAACAACAGATGGTCTGGTCCTCTTGGTAAGATGCTGGACTCTGCCACTGAGTTAGAAATAAATCCGAGCTTTGAAAAAATCACAGTTGGCCCTCCACTCGTTGAGCTTGCACATACTGTCATTGAAGACCTGAGTACTGACCAGTACTATGGTTACATGATTTGCAGTGCCATCAAAACTGGGGTCATGCCTGATAGACTTGCTTACCTGCAGATAGGTCCAGTCTCACATTCTAGGTGGCTCACAACGGCTCTCAGGTTCTGCAGAATTTGGGTCGCTCATCATAAACTGAAAGGGAACCAGCTTCACAACCTGAGACTTATTGTCCAATTCATCGTGAGTGTCTACTTGCCAAATTGGTTCAACACCAAGGTCAAGTCATCGTTCTCCGAAGGTCCGAGGCATGTTCTCTTCCAGCTTGAGCTCCTGAGGAGTCAGCCAAGGAAGGTTGTTCAGATTGTGGAGCAGACTGTGAGGAGATCTTCCTGGTATGCTCATCCCGAGGCAGTTCTGCAGACAATGCTCTGCAGTAAGGATGAGGAGGAGAGAAGAGTGGCAGTCAAAAAGATCTTGGATATGAGACTTATGAGAGGATCTGGGCATGACGAATCAGTTGGTGACGATTCCTTCAGGGTCAGGAAGACTCCTGAAGTCAATCTAGGTGCCAAGACCCTCACTGATCTCATAGATCTGGATAACATCCAGGCTGGCAGTGAGCCCCCTCTTACCTGCAGCCTCACCAATGTTCAAGTCAGAGCTTTCCTGGACAACCCCATGCATGTCCCTGCCTGGCCCTCGCACACCCAGAGTATAGAGCGTTGTGTACAGCAAGTGAGTGAGGCCAGCAGTCACGTGTACAGCCAGGAGAGGAGGGAAGGCTACATCTGAGCTCAGGTGGTCAGCAGGGAGGTGATGAGTAGAAACAGAAGCAAGAAAGACATGTTCTCTATGGTGTGCAGCAACACCGGGTCGTAGTAGTAAGACCGGTTTTTGTATTTGATGATTTTGTTTTCTAAAGGAATATTAAATTTAATAAATGTGTCAAGATCATTTGTTTCACTATTCTGGATCATTTTCATCCTAATAAATTAACCTGATACATTTACTTTACTTTAAATAAGCTATTTAGTGGTGTTGGTAAAAGGGTGGGAGTACTGAATTTTCATAAGATTTCAAGTTAAAATTTACCTAGCAAAAAATGAAAACTTTTCAAATCTGAAGATATCACATGATTCTGCACATAGAACTACATCATTAATACCATGGGCCGATTTTTCAAACTCAAAAAAAAAAAAAAAAAAATTTGCCTCCATATGACACACCCTAATACAGCATGCCCTTCAAATTTGCTGTGGTTAGGTCATCAAAATGCATACTGTATTCCCTTTATGTTTGCCCTTAAAAAAAAAAAAAAAAAATTACTCACGAGAGAGAGAGAGAGAGAGAGAGAGAGAGAGAGAGAGAGAGAGAGAGAGAGAGAGAGAGAGAGAGAGAGAGAGAGAGAGAGAGAGAGCACAGAAGAACCTCAATAGATCGGACTACCGGGTAATTGGGGCAGACCCCAGTCCGAGAAAAGCGAATACCTACAGCTCCTCCCCAACTCACGACCTACTCGACTTACGACCACCCGCACTTACGACCTGCCTCAGTCGTACCAAAATTTGGTCAAATTACGTATTTTCGAGTCCCAACGTCAGTACACAGACAAAATTTTCGTTTATAGTTCACTTTAAAACGGCTGACAAGCTTAAAGGTGAGAGTTTTGTGGTGCTGAGAAGAAAAAGAGACACCCATTTTAGATTTTCTATGTATTATTTAAGCATTTCCGACTTACGACCTGGATGTCGGTCCTTAGCCCCGTCGTAAGTCGGGGAGCAGCTGTATACGGGGGGGGGTGTTGATTTGGATATAACACTGCTTATCTGAACTGTTTAAAGAAAATTAGTTATGTTATTACTGCACTTCAACCAAAAAAAATTTTTTAAACACCTCTCTGGGTTGAAAATGAGACATGTAAGTCCGGTTGTCACCGAGATGAGTGTTATTTACTGTAAAGTGTTATATGTAAGTAACCACAGAATTTGTCTTATGAATAAAGAGAAAACTGTAAACTGTACAGTACGATAAAGATAAAAATAAGAACAAATAAGTGTAGGAGTATATTGTATGTGGAAGATGAATGTTTATCTGGGAGCAGCTGGCTGACGGGTGAGGGGGTTGGGTGGGTGGCTCCCTCCCCCTATCTCCCACAAGGTTCCTTTAACATTTCTTTGTACAATCCCACCACAATTCTCATATAATTTCGGATCATTTGGTGCCAGGCTGATAAAATATTATTCTAAAAGAATCAACTTTCCCGAACAAAGAATTCCACACTGAACACCATGAGTCATTTGTTTACAAAGAGCAAACAGCTGATTGGCTTGCCACAATGTCTCTCTTCAAAGATTTCATCAATTAGTACAGTACATTTGTGTATTTATCATCACTTAATAAATACTATTGCAGTGTATTTATCATCACTTAATAAATACTATTGGAGTGTATTTATCATCACTTAATAAGTAATATTGCTATGTAAAGTATTATGCATCAGTATAGTATACCCTGGTTTATCCATTAATCATTTGTCTAAATACAAGTAGCTAAACTGAGTCATCATATAACACTTAAAGGTAGTAAATAACGTTTCAAAGAAGGTATCTTCATATTAACTACTATACAGTGTGTTATAGTGACCCCTGTAGTAAGCTGGTCTACTGAAAGCTCTCACATGAACACATCTGAGTAAACAACCTTCTGATACAGCTTATCCTTTTATTTTTAAGTCATATTACAAATTAAATACAGTATTGTATTTTATTCTATTACTGAAGATGCTATATTAATCCTGAGGCCAATCATAAGAGAATATAATACTGAATCAATAAATAAATAAACCTGACGAATGTGACACCTGATCAGCCCCAACCTGCTTACAGTGTCTTTGTTCTCAGTAGGCCTATAGCAAATCTGATTAGACCACTGTACAGTATTCACTAAGCGTCGTTCATTTCATCAGATTTTTTTTAATTAATCTTCCCCATTTCTTATTTCTTATTATTATTATTATTATTATTTTTATTTATTTATATACAGTTGTACCCCACTTAATGCGGTCAATGAAACCCAGAGGGTACCGTGTTAAGTGAAAACCGCGTTAAGTGAACAACAGAACATATGGGATTAATTCCAATAGAAACCGGCCCGACCCCCAAACTCCACTTTTTGACGACACATAACTATGTTGTAGTAAAAATAACATCTTAATTTTATGATGGTACATGCACACAATTAATACTTAAGAGAAATAGAGAAATACAGTCGCCAAGTTAATGTCCATTCAAATAATGGACTCAACTCCCTCCCCCTCTTCTCACACTACACTGCTGGCTCTTCCCTCTCTGAGAAATTTTTGGGGGAAAACCACTAAATTTTAATAAATAAAACCTCAAACTAAAGTTAGGATAATACAATTGACATTGCTGGATTCCTTGTAAGACCAGGAATATTTTGAATATAAAAGTCATATATTTTGCACAAAAGATAGCATATTTACTCAGAGTAAACATTTTATCTAAAATTTGTATGTCTAATGCAAAATCTATGATGTTTATATTCAAAATGATTATCAAATTATAAGAATTCCAGCAATGTAAATTATATTCTGACCAGGTAATTTGTATGAATTTTATGAGCTAAAACAAATATCTTCAGTTAATAAAAAAAAAAAATATTCTTCACGGGGTAACAGATGGTCGGTCGGTCCCTCCCTTCCCCCCACCAACCGTCCCAAGGAGATGTGTGGGAAAACCAGAATATTTAACTTTTTAGTAATAAATAACACCTCAAACTAAAGTTAGGATAATATAATTGACATTGCTGGATTCCTTGTAAGACCAGGAATATTTTGAATACAAATGTCATATATTTTGCAGAAAAAATCTATGATGTTTATGTTCAAAATGATCATCATATTGTAAGAATTCCAGCAATGTAAATTATATTCTGGCCGGGTAATTTGTATGAATTTTATGAGCTAAAACAGGCAGGGTGGCGGGTGGCGGGTGGGGCAAATGTAAAAATAGCGTCTCGAGCCGGACACTCACCGCGTATACGTGGAAAAAACCCGCATTAAGTGAAAGTTCAGCTCTGGCAAGGCACCGCGTATACGGTAAAACGCGCTAAGTGAAACCGTATTAGGCGGGGTAAAACTGTATACAGTAATACCCCGATTTATGCGGTTTCGCTTTACGCGATTCTACATTTACACGGTACCTCGCCAGAACTGGAATTTCATTTTACGCGGTGCATCTACTCATATACGCGGGTGAAGTATAATTTTTTTATTTAGCTCATAAAATTCATACAAATTACCAGGCCAGAATATAATTTACATTGCTGGAATTCTTACAATATGATGATCATTTTGAATATAAACATCATGGATTTTGCATTAGACAACCAAATTTTAGATCTAATGTAATAATTTGGTTTACACAAAGCAAATATTTTATCTTTTGTGCAAAGTATATGAAGTTTACATTCAAAATATTCCTTGACCTGCAAGGAATCCAGAAATGTCAATTATATTATCCTAACTTTAGTCTGAGGTATTATTTATTACTATACAGTCAGTTCTGCTATAACGTGATAGTTGTGTTCTTGTAAAACATCGTGTTATAGAAATTCGAGTAATAGAAATAACAGGGCTTATGGAGAAAATAGGGTTAGGTGCAGATTACTACTCGAAATCGAAAAAAATTTAGTAGTTAGCCAAACACAAAGGATAGCACAGTCTAATTAAATGTTACATTCATATCTAATAATGAAATCATACAGTAAATGTAACACTTTACCTTGAAAAAATATGAATATAACTTGATGGGGGAGAAGGGTGATTTTGAGGAAGATAACACCGAGCTTCTCTTCAAGGGTTAAAGCCTTTCTTTTACGATCATCACTGGGAATGCAATGACCAGAAAGCTTCTTGGAGATATTCTTCTTTACCATATTCACAGTTAATACCACAAAATTGGAGAAATAGTAAGCAAAAATCGCGTTACAGCAAACAAGCGTTCGCGTTATACAAATATCGTTCCTCTATTCATAAATCGCGTTAGAGCCAATTTGCGTTGTCAAAACATGAGTTATAGCAGAACTCACTGAACCCGGAAAATTCCTGGGAGGGCCTAGGGGGCGAAAATGTAATAATAATAATAATAATGTAATAATACTAATAAATAATACTAATAAAGAACCATAAAAAAATAAAAAAAAATAAAAAAAGATCAAGTGAGAAACCATGTAGTCTGTGCTGTGCCGTTATGTATGTATTGTTGTCAATGGGAAGAGACACAATATTGTATATAGTTTTGACTCATTGTCTGGGCAACAGTTTTTATTATAAATTATGTACTTGTGGGTTAAGCTGAAAAAGAAAAAAAATGACTGGCACTTGTGATGTTTATAAGGAAAATTAAAGTATTTATTAATAATTGAAAATTTTTATTTAGGAGACTCAGACATCCCCTCAACCATATTCCTCCCACATTTGGTCTAAGATTTCGTCCAGAGTGAGGTCAGATCTTTGGGGTGTTTCTACTGGTGTGACCTTGGCCACGTTAGGTGTGTGTTGGTCGGGTTCGACCTTGGCCACGTTGGGTGTGTGTTGGTCGGGTTCGACCTTGGCCACGCTGGGTGTGTGTTGGTCGGGTTCGACCTTGGCCACGTTGGGTGTGTGTTGGTCGGGTTTGACCTTGGCCACGTTGGGTGTGTGTTGGTCGGGTTCGACCTTGGCCACGTTGGGTGTGTGTTGGTCGGGTGAGATCACGGCCAGGTCCGCTATGAATTGAGACAGGTCGCATAAGTCCTGGTCGGGTTCGACCTTGGCCACGTTGGGTGTGTGTTGGTCGGGTTCGACCTTGGCCACGTTGGGTGTGTGTTGGTCGGGTTCGACCTTGGCCACGTTGGGTGTGTGTTGGTCGGGTTCGACCTTGGCCACGTTGGGTGTGTGCTGGTCGGGTTCGACCTTGGCCACGTTGGGTGTGTGTTGGTCGGGTGAGATCACGGCCACGTTGGGTGTGTGTTGGTCGGGTTCGACCTTGACCAAGTCGGGTTCGACCTCCATCAGGTCGGATTTGACCTCTATCAGGACAGGTGAGGTCTGGTCGAGTTTCACATGGTGGTGGAGTGATTTACAGCGTCTTCGTGGTTCAGGAACATCTTTACACATTCCGCTGTCAGTCCATTTTAAGCATTTATAATAATACAGTCGCTTTTTGTCTGGTCCTTCCCTCGTGGTGAACTCCAGACCTCGGGTGGCCATTAAACGTCCGATCAGGAAATTGTGTATCTCCTGAAGCCCATTTTGTTGACAGTACGTGTTATATTCTTGAAATAGGTCGTGTCGACCTACTATGTCGTTACTGTCGGATGAAGGAGAGAGAAACTTCTCGAAAAATGACGAAAAGTCTTCCTTTTTTTCAGCTGACGTTTTAACTCGTTTTGGCTGCTTGACGTTTTCCATGTCTGATTTGCGTTTTCTGTTGACAGAAGTATTTTGGTTTGAGGGAATATCCACCGACTTGCTTTTTACAGCTCGCAACGAGCAGGTTACAAGGGCTTCTACACAAGGCTGAAAGACGACGCCTGGGAAGGCGTACTTCTGGCCGACGCCGTGAGCGCCCCCCACGCGCACATTGCATTTCGCACCTAACTTGGACATTAACCGTCCAATATTAACAACTGAAGCCGGGGAGGTGCCTTGGCCATCACAGTACTTCTTGTACTCGCGGACTAAATCTTCCCGTAAGATCAATTGTGTCGAAATACCAGTGAAAATTACTTTTTCTTCAAGGAATTTAAGCAATTCCTTCTTGCCGTTGAATCGATGTTCACGTCGTGTCTTTGTCATTTTGCTCAAAGTTTTCCTGGGTGATGTCTTAAATTACTGTACAGTAATGAACAAGAAATAGTGAGATGTCAAAAAATATAGTAAGAGGCTCTGTTAAAGTAATGTTAGTGTTGTATTGTAGGGATGTTAGTATTTTGTAGTGATGATGTTAGTGTTGTGTTGTAGTGATGATGTTAGTGATGGCTTAAAGTGATGTTAGTGTTGTGTTGTAGTGATGATGTTAGTGTTGGCTTAAAGTGATGTTAGTGTTGTGTTGTAGTGATGTTAGTGTTGTGTTGTAGTGATGATGTTAGTGTTGGCTTAGTGATGTTAGTGTTGTGTTGTAGTGATGATGTTAGTGTTGGCTTAGTGATGTTTGTGTTGTGTTGTAGTGATGATGTTAGTGTTGGCTTAGTGATGTTAGTGTTGTGTTGTAGTGATGATGTTAGTGTTGGCTTAAAGAGATGTTAGTGTTGTGTTGTAGTGATGATGTTAGTGTTGGCTTAGTGATGTTAGTGTTGTGTTGTAGTGATGATGTTAGTGTTGGCTTAAAGAGATGTTAGTGTTGTGTTGTAGTGATGTTAGTGTTGTCTTAAAGTGATGTTAGTTTTGTGTTGTAGTGATGTTAGTGTTTTGTAGTGATGATGTTAGTGATGTGTTGTAGTGATGATGTTAGTGTTTTGTAGTGATGATGCTAGTGTTTTGTAGTGATGATGTTAGTGTTGTGTTGTAGTGATGATGTTAGTGTTTTGTAGTGATGATGTTAGTGATGTGTTGTAGTGATGATGTTAGTGTTTTGTAGTGATGATGTTAGTGATGTAATGTAGTGATGATGCTAGTGTTTTGTAGTGATGATGTTAGTGTTTTGTAGTGATGATGTTAGTGATGTGTTGTAGTGATGATGTTAGTGTTTTGTAGTGATGATGTTAGTGATGTGTTGTAGTGATGATGTTAGTGTTTTGTAGTGATGATGTTAGTGATGTAATGTAGTGATGATGCTAGTGTTTTGTAGTGATGATGTTAGTGTTTTGTAGTGATGATGTTAGTGTTGTGTTGTAGTGATGATGTTAGTGTTTTGTAGTGATGATGTTAGTGATGTGTTGTAGTGATGATGTTAGTGTTTTGTAGTGATGATGTTAGTGATGTAATGTAGTGATGATGCTAGTGTTTTGTAGTGATGATGTTAGTGTTTTGTAGTGATGATGTTAGTGTTTTGTAGTGATGATGTTAGTGTTTTGAAGTGATGATGTTAGTGTTGTGTTGTAGTGATGTTAGTGTTTTGTAGTGATGATGTTAATGATGTGTTGTAGTGATGTTAGTGTTTTGTAGTGATGATGTTAGTGATGTAATGTAGTGATGATGTTAGTGTTTTGTAGTGATGATGTTAGTGTTGTGTTGTAGTGAACATGTTAGTGTTGTGTTGTGTTGTGTTGTAGTGATGAACACACACACACACACACACACCCTCTGGCCCAAACCAAACTTTTTTACGGTTCTCAAAATATAACACAACAAATCTCTTCCCACAGAAACCCATTAGAGTGTACAGTAATCTGACCCAATCCCTCCCTCACTCACTCTTCTCTCTCTCTTCCCCCATTCCCTCCCTCCTCTCACTCTCTCTTCCCCTTACTCTTTGTTTACCCTCCCTCCCTCCCTCCACTCACTCTCTCTGGCCTTACTTACTCTCAATGCTCTACACATTCACTTACACACAAACAACATTTTTCTTGTTTTTTATTAGTGAGCTGCCGATTTTTTTAAGTTTCATTATTTATTATTTTTTCTTGTGTGGTTTATTCATTTATATTATTGTTGTAACTATTATTTTTTAATTATTATTTTATTATTTTACTAACATTGTTATTATTTATTATTATTATTGTTGTTGTTGTTGGAGGTGTTGGTGTTTTGATATTTGAGTTGTGTTCTTGTAAAACATCGTGTTATAGAAATTCGCGTAATAGAAATAACAGGGCTTATGGAGAAAATAGGGTTAGGTGCAGATTACTACTCGAAATCGAAAAAAATTTAGTAGTTAGACTAACACAAAGGATAGCACAGTCTAAATAAATGTTACATTCATATCTAATAATGAAATCATACAGTAAATGTAACACTTTACCTTGAAAAAATATGAATGTAACTTAATGGGGGAGAAGGGTGATTTTGAGGAAGATAACACCGAGCTTCTCTTCAAGGGCTAAAGCCTTTCTTTTACGATCATCACTGGGAATGCGATCACCAGAACCCTTCTTGGAGATATTCTTCTTTACCATATTCACAGTTAATACCACAAAATTGGAGAAATAGTAAACAAAAATCGCGTTACAGCAAACAAGCGTTTGTGTTATACAAATATCTATACAAATATCGTTCCTCTATTCATAAATCGCGTTAGAGCCAATTCGCGTTGTCAAAACACGCGTTATAGCAGAACTCATTGTACCTTAAAATCTAGTGTTTTCACCCAAACATTTCTCAGAGAGGGAGGAGCCAGCAAGCTTGGGAAGAGAGAGAGAGAGAGAGGGGGGGGGGGGGGGATTTGAGTCCATTATTTGAATGGACATTAACCTGGCGACTGTATTTCTCTTAAATATTAATTGTGTATGCATACCATCATAAAATTAAGATGTTATTTTTACTACAACATAGGTATTGTGTCAGAAAAGGACGTTTTTTTCTAAAAACCAGTTTTTGTGATATAGCTCATGAATGCGACTATCAGCAAATGCTACCTAGGTATGTTAATTCCTAGCCAATTCGCCAGGCCAACATACAGGCAATTAAAACATCTAATAATTACTTAATAAGTAATATTAGAAGGACACGTCGCTACCTGGCATTTAATTGCTATTTTGGGGGTCGGGCCAGTCTCTATTGGAATTAATCCCATATGTTCTGTTGTTCACTTTACGCGGTTTTCACTTTCCGCGGTACCCCGTGGGTTCAACTGACGGTGTAAATCGGGGTACTACTGTATTTTTTTTGTGACTAGAGCATCTCAGAGTCCGAAAAAAGCAAATTCCAATTTATTGAAGTTCGATTTATCAATGTTTTACTGTACAGTATATTCATATATGTACTGTATTTATGATTTTGGAACTATTTTAGTGTAAATCACTAATGTATCACAAAGAATTTCCAGAAGCCTTTCAAGTCTCCAGAAGACACTATAACAATGTATGTCTTCACATCTTCAAGTAAACAGTAGCTAAAACCTAATACAAAATCTTACCTTGCAATATCTGTATAGCCTTTAGAAGCAGCAATGTGCAGAGGGGATCTCTCCTTATCATCAGTGACTTTTGGATTAATGCCTTCTCTTAGAAGCTGTTCAACAGTTTGTACATTATTTAAGCTGACCGCTATGCGAAGCTTTCTCTCTTCTGAAAAATTTGAGAAGCCATTAATGTTAGGCAAGATTATCATTTAATATCTAAAAGTTGATCCAGAAATCCAATCAGCAGTAAAAACTAAAGTATTGTTTAACCGAGTCAATGAAGACAACCTACTATACTAATATCTTCACATGTTCAAGAAGAACTATACTGTAACAACTTTCTGACTGTGGTGGACACTCATAAATACAATCTTTTTAACTATTAAAGCCTCAAACTTGCTAAAAGCTCACAACTGGAAATGGATAAAGTTTAGTTCCTTAAAAGTTTTATAAATTAAACCTGGAAAATATACAGATTAAATAAAACCTATTAGGTTCTTAATTATTTTCTTTAGCAAAATAAATAAATAAATAAATAAAACAAAATAGCACACCATACCATCATTAGTTCAGATCACTATAATTCATATTTTGACTTATTTTGTATGTTTTTTTTTTTTAATGAATTAAACAATTTGAACTAGTTATGAATCTGAATTAACCCTGTACTGTACAGTAGTTCCAAAAAGTTAATTATTATAGAAATATGTACTACTGTACTGTATACAATATTATGAAATAGATTAAGCTGCATGAATTATTGGAATAACATATGAATTACAGTACACTGTACTGTACTGTACTGTATGAAGATACAAAACTACGTTTGGGTGCATAGGTGAGGGGTTGCAGAGGATGAAGGGAGAGAGGGAGGACAACTCACTCAGCAGCCTGCAATATACCTTTATAACAGCAGCATGTTATTTCACCATAATTCCCATATTATTTGGGTTCATTCAGTGTAGGGTTAAAACATTATCAAAAAATATTTCATTCTCCCCAAAAAAATCCCACATTCAATCCCAGATGAGCTATTGTGCCATAGTACAGTAAATTCTTAAGTCTTTTGTTTACAGAGCGGTAACAGCTGACTGTTTCTGCTCTCCCTTAAAATGTTGCCAGCACTCACCATCTCTTATGCACCAAATTTTTTGTGTAATTTGAGTGACCCAGCCCCCCCCCCCCTTTGTTGAATTTACGAGAGTATAGTGTAGAGTAAAACCTTTATTTAATGAATACAGGTACAGTATAATTATTACTGTACACACACATGAAAGATTTTATTGTACACTAGTGTACAGTTTTGAAATGACACAGTGTGGGCCAACCATTACAGGAAAGCCTCCGATTACAACGATTCATATTTAAGACACTGGTTAATTTAGGACCCAATTCAATTTACACCATTATTTTCTTCGTATTTACGATGAAAATTTAATAAAAAAT
Organism: Homarus gammarus; assembly: GCA_958450375.1. Classification (NCBI taxonomy): domain Eukaryota; kingdom Metazoa; phylum Arthropoda; class Malacostraca; order Decapoda; family Nephropidae; genus Homarus; species Homarus gammarus. Next base: position 954,847 of record CAUDMG010000253.1, read on the forward strand.
AAAATAAAATTACATTTTCATATAAAGAATAACTAAATCCCGATATATATAATAAAAAAAAAAAAACACGTCTTGCGCACGGAGGCTGCCAGGCTTGGAGTGGTGATGCCAGCATCACTAGTACTGTATAAACAGTCGCAGCTTGGCGGGCCTTTTGTTTTCACGCATCTGAACAGGAAAAGGAGAAAAATTTTCTCGGGTTTCTTACAACACTTTTGCATCCCTATTTAACATGAGCAAGAGAGCAAGTGATGGCAGTGCTGGTTCAAAAGCTAAAAGAAAGTGTATGAGCTCAGCCAAGAAACTGATGTGTTAAAACAATATGAAAAAGGTGAGAGGTCTGTGGATATTATATGGAACAAACAATGAACATATTTTCCGAAGTGGATCCATTAACAGAACAAAGCATTAAAATTAACAGGGACGTGAAAAACACATATGACCTCTACATAAAGATGTATTATGAGAAGAGAAAGCAGCTGTGCAAGGTTCTTTAGACAGCTTTAATATTTGAAGGCCTAAACCATCAACAGCTACACCATCAAATTCAGCATCATAAGCAGCTTTAGCAACAACTTCAGGTTCAGTAACAGTTTCAGCAACAGCTATAACATCTTTATGGAAAGCTACAGCTTCAGCCAGAGTTGAAACTGATGACTTCGTCATCTGAGTAAAAACCTTATGTTTTAGACTTTACCGCCATTGGTGAGTAGAATTTTGGTAATACAGAGGCGGGTCAAAGCAGTCTCTTAGCGGCACGGCAGTCCCTGATATCCCTAGGCACCAGAAGCAAGGTGGATGCTGTGGAGCTTGCTTGCTCCGACAATATCCCAACTACATTTACAACACATCTCACACGACACGAATGCGTCACCAGTAGCCTACTCACCATGGCGATAACCTTGAGAGTTGCACGTTATTTACTAACAGTCTATTTAATTATTTAATTTCAGTGTATGATATATAGCTTCTTGGGTCACGGATTTAATAAGCCGATTGGACATCCCCAAAATTCTCTCTTCCTCTGTTCATCCAAAATAAATTCAGCACCCATGTGTATGGTTTTTCTATCAATAAAACAATTATTATTCATCACATTATCTTACAAATATGAAGACTTTGCCCAAGGATTCAAATAGGAATACAGTACTTGGATATCTAATACAGGTATCCCTCACTATACAAGTGGGTCAGATTCCTGGAAAACCATTTGTTAAGTGAATTTTTGTATTGCAAATAAAAGAACATTTGGGAAAAATAGGGTTTAGTTTCCTAATGACAAGAACACCCCAATATCATACACCAAAACATGAAATCATTTCCCGAACCACAACAAAAACACTACCTAACTACTGTACTGTAATTTACTACCTAACACATTAAAAACATTAATAAAATACTAACTAGATGAAAATATGCCGTTAAAACTATTAAAAAAAAGTTAATCAAAGTTTAACATCGCCACCAGCGGTGCCATTTGCAGACACTGGCTGCTTCACACATGGCTTCCCTCAAGCATCACCACAGTAATGCAGCCTGGCCACCTCTTGTGACCCTAAGCAACACTCCCCCTTCCGCTCTCACACACAAAGAAATGTTTATTCCGTTTATGTTTTTTACTTTATTATAGGTATTTCTTTTACTTCTTTCTTTTGCATAATATGTAGGTAGCACTGTAGTTTGAGCTTTTCCCCACCTAGTTATTATATATCTTATTTGTATCACTTATGTTACTTGTATATTATTTGTAAATCGAAACCCATTCCCAAATTATGTAACTGTATATTTTCAGCCTTCTGGCTGCTATGCTCTTTCAATAAACCATTAATTATTATTATTATTATTAAGTAAAGCCATCAATTCACCAAGGAGCTAGTACATCAGTTTCTGGAGCTGCAGACGGCACCAGGCACAGCAGGTGTAGGCTGCCACATGGCCCGTAACACACCAATATACCTCACTGCCCTCCACTTCCCCCTGTCTATTCCACCCACTTGTGGAAAGAAATTTACCCAGAAAGAATGCCATATTTGTACACAGTCAGTTACAGGCAAAAAATTGCTTGATACAAGGTATATATACTGTATGTATGAGGGTTGTGACATTGCCTTGTGCCTAAACCTCAGCTTTTCCAGATACCACTAGTTGCAGAAGTACTGTACTAAAGTGTGCTGAACATGTTGCATACAGTGTAAATATTCATATAAAGGTGCATAATAAGTTATATTACAGCACTGTATAAGGAAAACTAACATTTATAAGATAAACAAGCTTCACTCTGCCTCACTTACCAAGCACATGATCGTGTATCCATACGACTTGCAGCCAAATCTGTATGCAAACTATCACTGTCAAGTATTGTTCAGTGATAACTACAGTACAGTACAGTATTATAATATTCCAAAGAGTCATCAAGTTCATGCCATTTCAATTATAAGTATACCGTTTCATATTGTTTAACCACCAACCACCCAAACCAACTACGTAGACATTTAAGCATTTACAAAAATTTCTACTTTTTGGTAACGGGGGAGGTCACTCATGCTTTTCTGGACGTAACAATGAATGGGTTAAGAATACAGTACTGTACCGGCGTTTGAGTGATACCAGTTTGATTTTAATGGAAAACAGATTGATTCTTAATAACTATGCATACTGGATTCTTTTCAATATTGTGAGTCTGTTAAATAAACCCTTTGAATCAGTTTGGCAGATATAATACCCTGCATCTAACACTGGGTATACAGGGTACATGACTTTAAGTGAGAATGATAATTTCATATACTATTAAGAAAACAATATCTTCAACATCTTACTTGCTTTAGGGGACAAGATTTGATAATTCTGTTGTCTCATTCTCAGTCGTATCGTCCGTAGCTTCTTCTGAAGGGCGTTGTTTTCATACGGCACCACGGAGTAGGAGTAACCTTGTGCTGTTTTTGTATGCAATATTGAAAAGTGGCTTAGTAATAGTGTATTCAGAACTGTGTGGTAGATAATATTTCTTATATAAGTACAGTATTTAGAATTTAAAACTTTACAATAATCAAGTATTTCTTACAAAGCAGTGTGCTCTATACAAGCATCTCTCAATTTATTAAAGGTTTTCATTCCAGAAGAACTGTTGGTTAGCCCAAATTCTGTAAATAAAAACTGACTTCCATTATATACAGTAGAAATATATTCCTACAAAAAAGACAATAAGTTGATGCTGAAAACTATTTAAAAATCTTCTTTAGGAAAAACAATGACTTTCTTATAAATTCTACCATAGTACAGCACTTTACACATTAATTATATTCACTGTACAGTACAGTGCTGTACTCGCAATTAAAATATTCAATTTATGAAAACTTATGAAGAGGCTGAGGGAGACATAAGCACCTGAACAGCGCAATACAGTAAGTCCTTGTTTAACACTGTCCACGACCACATTGTTTCGTTATAATGTCGCTACTCTTCAGATACCCATGATTCCAACAACGTCCCGACCGATTCGTTATAACGTTGTCACGGACTACTTTGCACGGTTCGTCACCCTCTCTCACCTTGGCGCACTGCGCTCTCTCAAGGAGCATCACAGCGTCCCCAGTCTTTGTTAGGCTTCCACAGCGTTCGTACGTGTTTAAGCATTTTTGCTCTAAATACTGTACAGTGGGGTATGCTATAACGAATCTAATTGGTTCTAGAACCTTGTTCGTTATAGCATTCGTTCGTTATAGGATTAATCCGTTCCAGGCCCCCAAATACAACCACTTAACACTGAAAAATATAATGTAAAATTGTAAAAAAGTGCATAAATATGCATCTAAACCCCTGAAATAAAGAATATCATTAACACTTGTAATAAAAAAACAATATAGTAAAAAAAAAAAAAAAATTTTTTAAATAATGTTCATTGTAGGAGTTTCGTTCGTTATAGCATTCTCAATTTTATAGGTAAAACCGTTCGTTATAGGAATATTCGTAGTAGGATCCGTTTGTTATAGCATACCCCACTGTACTGTAACCATTTGAAAGAGCTTCCAAGCGACCATCAAGTGCTAGTCATGCTAGTGTTGTGAAGAAGAATGAAAGACCATTAGCCTTGCTCCTCTCCACTACCCACCACACACTCGCTCCACCTCTGCCCATCAGTGAGTGCAATACAAAATTAATCAGTTTATTTATCTTTTTGGATGTACGTATAATAAAGCCATTTTTTTCTAAAAACCAGTTTTTGTGATATAACCCAGAATGCGATGCCTAGCATTATTTTCTAGGTATGTTAATGCCTAGCATAACTCGCCAGGCCAACATACAGGCAATTAAAACATCTAATAATTACTTAATAAGTAATATTAGGAGGACACGTCGCTACCTGGCATTTAATTACAATTCTCAAACCCCCTCCCTCACCCTCCATCATATGCACTACCACCGTCATCTCCTGCCTTAGAGTGAGCAGTAAACAAAAGTCAACTCTCGAGGGGTGGGGATGGATGGGTTATCGGCGTCGCATTCTGGGCTATATCACAAAAACTGGTTTTTAGAAGAAAAAAAACGGCCTTTTGTTCAAACCTCAAAATGCGACGACTAGCAGGAGGTGGTTAGGGAGGTGACTTTGCATACAAGGCTCCGCTAGCTTAGGTCCAGATTATGTATAAACCGTTCAGAAATTTTCCAAAATTAGGAACATTTACCAGAAGGTAAAATGTTAATTTACTAAAAAAGAATACTCACTTTATTCTCATGAGGAAGAAGGTCCTGGTAGTGGAGATTGACTAGGTGGGGGAGGGGAACCCAGCACCACCACATTTGAAGCATTTCTCAGAGATAGATGAAGATAGCTGTCTTTGAAGACCTCCAAAAGCCCAATTCCTTGATCTGACTGAGACTCATATGCCACAGAAAGGCCACAGACCCTGCATATTTCCTAGTGTCATGTGCCAAAAATTTCTTGCCAGGGTCTGCTTGATTCACTAATTGAGATAAGGATTTTGTCATTTGACTAGAAGACAATTTCTTACCATCCCTTGATGAAAAAACATAGGGGCCTCGATTAGGGAATCTGGTTTACCATTCCTGAAGATTTTTAACTGGACACAATATGTAAGGAACCCTAGTTTCATCCATTAGACGTTTTATCCTAATAGGTTGAGCTCGGAAATCTTCCCTTTCATTTTTTCTTAGGATCTCCGTAGGAAAAAGGGTAACATCCTCATCAGAAAATACCAATAGGTAATGATGGATTATTGGAAATTGAAATCAGTTCACTGATGCTCATACCTGTTGCTATTGCTAGAAGGAAGGCTTCCTTCTGGAGTAATTTATCCCTGTTCAGATTTATATTGTAATTAGGCAAAAGCATCATAAATCAATGGATACCAGCATAAGGTGTTTTTTCCTTATACAGTGGTCCCTCGGTTAACTTCCACAGTCGTTCGTTAACCGAAAATTTTGTTAACTGAATCTATTATTTCAATGGGATATTGGGTAATGGTTCCAACTCACAGAAGAAGTACATACAAATTACTACAAAACATCAAATATAAACTAAATACAGTTCTGTACTGTACAGTTTACTGTACAATAATAAATAAAAACCAATAAAATACTGTATTTTAACTTACTTTGAGGTGTGTATGTTATATTACCAGCAGCTTTGTTTACATATCAAACAGCTGATTGTAGAGGCAGTCGATGATGACATGCCATATTCTTTACAGAGTGCTTTGGTTCTAATGCCTTCTTCGTGTTTCATGATAATTTCTGCACTGTATATTATCAATATGTGAACTAAATTTCAGAATTATCAATAATTTTAATATAAAAAATGCAAAAATATTCAAGAGACCAACAAAATCGATGTTCACTCCACTGTAAACTAAGTTAAACTGAGAAGCGTTGGTGGGTGATTCAATCAGCTGATGGGCGCACAAAAACTGTTCCCTGTACTGTCTATATTATCAATATGTTAATTAAATTCCAGAATGACCAATAATTTTAATATAAAAAATGCAGAAATATTCAAGAGACCAACTTTCTTGATATTTACTTCACTGGAAACGAATGTAAACATAGAACGAATTACTGTATTGGCAGACTAGCCAATCAGATGATGCACACAACTAAACGTGTTTGTAGCAAGGATTTTGTTTATCAAAGTTTTGTTTGTTAATCGAACTGAAAATCCTTATGGGAGCTAATTCGTTAACCGAAATTTTGTTAATCGAACCGTTCATTAACTGAGGGACCAGTGTACAGTATAGGTACTCCAAGCCATCTTCCATCGAAAATAAGTTTGTAGAAAAAAAAAAGTCAATACAGTAGCTACAGCATACACTTACTCACAATAGATACAGCAACTTACAGTATGCATCATAGCCACGGCTGAGGTACATAGATGGTGATACATTGGCGAAGGTTAATCCAGGCGGAGGTTCTAGCTCAAAGGTCGTGCCTCCTCCTTCCTCACTGCTTCCATCCTCTGGTACAGGGAAGTGTAGTTGTAGCTGACTACCTTCTGGAACATCCAACTTGGGCTGTGGTAAAAAGAGAACTTTACTGTACAGGTAATGCAATTCTACCAACACGGTCTGCCCTAAAGGAACATGTAAAGTGTGCAGAGTATCAAGGTAGAATGATCTGGGGTCAGGCAGCAGTAGCCCAACCAGATATTCCAAGTCCTGCTAACTGGGGCTGGAAAAATAAAGGTAAATAACCTGGACAGACATTCCGCCAATAGCACTGAGCTGTCAAGAACTGACCAAGTGTACTTACAAGAAAGACTATGAACAGCAATGTAAATGCATCAGCTCTGTGTGCCAGCAGCTGTGAATATGAGAGTATTCTTATACCCTGTAACAATATCTCCCAAGGAAATGAACAAGGTATAAATATGTTTCTCATTGTTTAACTAAGAATCATTTACACTTTTTTATGAAAGAGCCAACCGTATGTGCAGAACCGTTAGTTTATGCACAATACAGTACATGTCCAGACCTCTAGATAATCTTCAAGGGGATTAGGGGTTGAAAGGCTACCCTGCCATAGAGGAAATGTGCTACTGTAGTACTCTAGCATTAAGTTACTTCTAACTATTGTACATAAGACACAAACCAACCAGTCCTAACCCAACCTATAAAAATTTGGTATGATTTAGTTACCATACAGTAGTTTGCATCGTTTGTCAGAAATTACCAAATTCTATAGCAACCATTATGGGTAGGCATTAAAATGTTATTGTCATCAGTTCAAATTATTCTTTCATAGCTCCTACAGTAGCTCCCGTACTAGATAAGTATTTTTACCGATTCCAATACCACCAATAAAGAATTTGACTACCATTTACGGCAGTGGTTCCCAAACTCGGGGTCACAAGTTCCTTCATAAAGGGTTGCAGAGAGCTCATGGGGCCACCTGGGCCTTTACAATGGTCACAAATAATATTTTTTAGAACAAGAGAATAGAAATTGATGTGTTGATAAGTCAGGGAATTAATGAGGTCACTTTTCTTGGGTAGGGACGTGGAGAAACAGGGGTGGGTGGGTCAATGGACTTTAAGTCACACACTCTTGCCTTTTAACAGAACTCAAGGTGTGGCACTTTTGTATGATAAAACCATCTGAAGCGGAAAGATGGCCGCTAATAGATGTGGTGGATACAGGTCCATTATAGATAATGGAACTGTATCCACTACAACCATTATTAATTGAGTAACCTTGCTATAGATTCCATAGGATGGTTACTCAATTACTATTTGTGAAAGTCCAGTCACACAAATTTCCTAGGTGGCAAAGGCCTAGATGAAAGGCTTCATTTAAAAATCTTTGCTTTCCTCCTGTTCAGAGATGCCCCATGCCAACCGCTTTGTGGATTCTCCCTGAAGTTCAAGTTTGTCAGTATTTTAACAAAGGGAAGGACTTACTCCCTCCCTGTTTTGTCCATTCTCTTTTTTTAGAGCATGCCTCCTCTCACAGAAGGACCATCCCTGTATACACCGACGGCTCTAAGTCAGATGCAGGGGTGGGTTTTGGGGTGGTCTTTCCCGTATTCTGCCAGGACGGTAACCTCCCCACTATGGCATCAATTTTTGCGGCAGAGCTGTTGGGCATTTTACTTGCCCTCAAGATTATATTTACCTAACCTCATAGTGCTTTTGCAATTTTTAGTGATTCTCCGCCTTTATAATACTACTCTTTCTTAACAGAAATACATAATTACATTTTTAGTTAACTACCGCCACCGATATCGTGTAAATTAAACTATATTAACGTGATCCATAGAGAAAGAGGAATACCGCTCTATTTCCCGCGAAGTAATCAGTCTTGTGGATGCCAAATAGTGTTTTTACCACTAATTTTTGTACACTTCGCATTATTATTTCCCTAACCTAACTACGGTAGTTAATTAAATCATTAATTAATTAGCAAATTATTTACATATGCCACTTTGGATTGTTATTCCAAGTCTGATAACACACAAGATCGTTACTACAGTGCTTCAAGGACCTGGAGGATAAAGGTGGATATTAATTCCCACAGTAAGGCTTGATCGGAGTAGAGCATTCTAGCACCACGCAGGCATCTCTGGGTGGTGCTAGGCTGTTGGAGATGCATCTCACGAGACATAAAAGTGGCAGTGAGCGGCCTAGAGTCAGTTGATTGCTTCTGTTCATAGTGTAAAGAATAAGCCTTGAAGAACAACTGAAGACAATTGCTGTGCAAGTACTGTGGAATTGTTGTGATTAATATAAAGTGTGCTGACTACAGTACTGTACACTGTATTTCGAAGTGCAGAGTTAAGCTGTGAAGACATTACCCTGTTGATAGTGTTGTGAAGAATGACTGATTATTAAAGAAGACTACTGTACAGTGCACAAGTGTGTTTCTGTGACCTGGTGGAAATCTACCTGCCTGATGTTTGTCTGTACACTAATACCCATCGTCGGGAAGTTACCGGTGACTGGCGGGACAACCAGTGGTAATTCGACAACAATTGAGATATCAGTAAATTTCTACTTTAGGACAGGATGCAAATGCATTACAGGAGGATTTAAATAAACTGCAGGAGTGGTCAGAAAAATGGCAAATGAAATTCAACACCAGCAAGTGCAGCGTACTTAATATTGGAAGAACAAATACTGTCAATGTATACAGCCTTAACAACATCAACCTAGAGAAGTCGACTTGTGAAAGAAACTTAGGGGTACTTGTAAGCCCGGACCTACGGCCTAGAAAACAGTGCGTTAATGTTCGAAATAAGGCAAACAGAGTATTAGGTTTTATATCTAGAAGTGTAAGTAATAAGAGTGCAGAGGTCTTATTGCAACTATATCTTGTGCTAGTCAGGCCGCACCTCGATTATGCGGTTCAGTTCTGGTGCCCTTAACATAGAATGGATATCAATTCACTGGAGTTGGTGTAGTGAAGAATGATGGAAATGATTCTGGGACATAGAAACCTTCCATATCAAGATAGGTTAAAGAAACTAAACTTGCATTCCCTAGAAAGACGAAGAGTGCGGGGAGATATGATAGAAGTATTTAAGTGGGTGAAAGGAATCAATAAAGGGGATATAGATAAAGTTCTTATAATATCCGAGCAGGATAGGACTCGTAGCAACGGATTTAAGTTGGATAAGTTTAGGTTTAGGAGGGAGATAGGAAGAACTGGTTCACAAATAGGGTGGTGGACGAGTGGAACAAGCTTAGCAACTTTGTAGTAAGTGCTGGAATACTGGAAAGTTTTAAAAGGAGGCTGGAGAGATTCATAGATGATAGAGAGTGGTAGTAACTCTCGACAGGAGCTGCCATGCACAGGCCAACCGGCCTATTGCAGACTCCTTATTTTCTTATGAGTCCCTAGAGGTTAACCAATATGTTTTTCCAGTGTATTTTGGTGTGTTTTAAGAGAATCTGACCTTCATTTTTGTGAGAAATTGCTCATTTTTGCCCCCCCAACAATAATGGTGGAGTGCTTGGGAAATAAGGGGTTTTTGGGTGGGGGAGAAAATGAGTCATCTAACCTAACCTAACCCCTAGCAGGGAGCTCTGCCCCTGGACCCCCAGTAGGCCTAGCTTAAACTAACCTAACCTAAATGTTTCATTAGTTTAAAACCTTGGGGCGTGCCATGTCCGAAAGTGCAATAGTACCTTAGTTAGAAGTGGAAGGACCAGGGATACACAAGAATTGGTATAGAATGAATGTCTTTCTCGCAAAACGCAGCAATAAACTTAAAATAATTTTAGGAGCACGATTGACAACCAACCTCGACCACGGCCATTGTCAGACTGGTCATTGAATTTCAAATCCATACCCAGGCTGCCTCTTTTGAAAAATTCAAATGTGATTGGTAAAAAAAATCGCGAGATGATATCGATACATCATTGGTCACGACCGGATGACGTCAGTCAATATTGTGCATGCGCGATGCATAATTAACTCGGTTTCACGCCGATACCATCTCCTCACAGACGAAGACTGAAAAGTACATAACATCAATTAAATTCAACTATGTCGCTATTATCCATTTCCACCAGGTATATGTGGGGTTCAAAATGCTCAGAATAGGGATCTCTAAATGTTTCAGTAGTTTATAACTTTCGGGCGCGCCGAGATATCTACTACTTCTGTACATACGACCCTGGCCGCCGGTAACCAGCGGTGAAGGTTGAGTAAGTGGTGAACGGAGGAGGGTAGTAACAATACAAACAAAAGTCCGACATACCATTTTATTAAGTGGTGCAGGTGTACTGGCTGGGGCGTCTACAGCATTGGTTCCATCAACTGTTACTTCACACTCATTATTGTTTTCTCGATTCTCTAACACTGTTGGATTATCATTAAGGGCAGTGGCTGCTAGTTTCTTTAAAGGTGAAGGCACGGGGTTAGTAACAGCAGCTGCAGCAGCGAGAGTCCTTAGAGCTGTAGGAGCAGGAGGAAGATCATTGTGTGCAGCAGAGACCGCCCCCTCCATCACCACACCCCCACCCTCCTCCAGGCTCCCGTTACTACTGTCTGTTGAGTCAATACCAGAGTCCATTGCTGTTAAATTCACTTGTGCTACTCACTTGATAATGTATTTAAACCGGAAGAGACAGTGTTAGTAATAATGATTCAACAACAGACTGACGAGACGTAACTTTATACTGATATTTACGTCTTATGTTGTAGCTACTGCCCAACACATACACTAAAACTCTCTCTCCAATTAAACTCACTATACTTAACAAATTACAATCATAATAAACGTGTATTAATAATTCATGGTAAAATATAAGACAATTCTGTATTAAAATAAGAAAATTTTGTAATATAATTTTTATTTAAACCGTAAAAAGGACAAAAACAAACCTAATATGTAACTTTTTCACCGAATAAAAACTTATCACATTATATCTTCATTTAATTTTAAAACTAAAGAGAATTAGTAATGTTAATAAATATAAAATAACATACTCTTAAAAATATTAATAATTTATGTATGATTAATATATTGTAAGACACACACTAAAACACCGACATTATTATAGTATTTATTTTTAGAAGAGACGTGAGGGTGAGGGCTGACCATCCCCTCAACACTCAAGGAGAGACGTGAGGGTGAGGGCTGACCATCCCCTCAACACTCAAGGAGAGACGTGAGGGTGAGGGCCGACCATCCCCTCAACACTCAAGGAGAGACGTGAGGGTGAGGGCTGACCATCCCCTCAACACTCAAGGAGAGACGTGAGGGTGAGGGCTGACCATCCCCTCAACACTCAAGGAGAGACGTGAGGGTGAGGGCTGACCATCCCCTCAACACTCAAGGAGAGACGTGAGGGTGAGGGCCGACCATCCCCTCAACACTCAAGGAGAGACGTGAGGGTGAGGGCTGACCATCCCCTCAACACTCAAGAAGAGACGTGAGGGTGAGGGCCGACCATCCCCTCAACACTCAAGAAGAGACGTGAGGGTGAGGGCTGACCATCCCCTCAACACTCAAGGAGAGACGTGAGGGTGAGGGCTGACCATCCCCTCAACACTCAAGGAGAGACGTGAGGGTGAGGGCTGACCATCCCCTCAACACTCAAGAAGAGACGTGAGGGTGAGGGCTGACCATCCCCTCAACACTCAAGAAGAGACGTGAGGGTGAGGGCTGACCATCCCCTCAACACTCAAGAAGAGACGTGAGGGTGAGGGCTGACCATCCCCTCAACACTCAAGAAGAGACGTGAGGGTGAGGGCTGACCATCCCCTCAACACTCAAGAAGAGACGTGAGGGTGAGGGCCGACCATCCCCTCAACACTCAAGAAGAGGCGTGAGGGTGAGGGCCGACCATCCCCTCAACACTCAAGGAGAGACGTGAGGGTGAGGGCTGACCATCCCCTCAACACTCAAGGAGAGACGTGAGGGTGAGGGCCGACCATCCCCTCAACACTCAAGGAGAGACGTGAGGGTGAGGGCCGACCATCCCCTCAACACTCAAGGAGAGACGTGAGGGTGAGGGCTGACCATCCCCTCAACACTCAAGAAGAGACGTGAGGGTGAGGGCCGACCATCCCCTCAACACTCAAGGAGAGACGTGAGGGTGAGGGCTGACCATCCCCTCAACACTCAAGAAGAGACGTGAGGGTGAGGGCCGACCATCCCCTCAACACTCAAGGAGAGACGTGAGGGTGAGGGCTGACCATCCCCTCAACACTCAAGGAGAGACGTGAGGGTGAGGGCTGACCATCCCCTCAACACTCAAGGAGAGACGTGAGGGTGAGGGCCGACCATCCCCTCAACACTCAAGAAGAGACGTGAGGGTGAGGGCCGACCATCCCCTCAACACTCAAGAAGAGACGTGAGGGTGAGGGCTGACCATCCCCTCAACACTCAAGAAGAGACGTGAGGGTGAGGGCCGACCATCCCCTCAACACTCAAGAAGAGACGTGAGGGTGAGGGCTGACCATCCCCTCACCACTCAAGAAGAGACGTGAGGGTGAGGGCCGACCATCCCCTCAACACTCATGGAGAGGCGTGAGGGTGAGGGCCGACCATCCCCTCAACACTCAAGGAGAGACGTGAGGGTGAGGGCCGACCATCCCCTCAACACTCAAGAAGAGACGTGAGGGTGAGGGCCGACCATCCCCTCAACACTCAAGGAGAGACGTGAGGGTGAGGGCTGACCATCCCCTCAACACTCAAGGAGAGACGTGAGGGTGAGGGCTGACCATCCCCTCAACACTCAAGGAGAGACGTGAGGGTGAGGGCTGACCATCCCCTCAACACTCAAGAAGAGACGTGAGGGTGAGGGCTGACCATCCCCTCAACACTCAAGATTAATATTAAAGGCATCAAGTTTTGGCGCCTGTGAGGAACTGTTGCTCTCTACTTCTGTCTACTGTGAATATATTTCCCTTTGCTTTGATTTACACAGTATTTAAAGCTCACTGTGCATTTTAATTTAGATATTTTAACATAATTTTCACCCTTCTTAACAAGAGGAAATACTGTTGAAGGTATATTGAGTGCACGTTTTTCAACCCGACCCTAAGAGGTTAAGTTGTGAAAGATAAACCTCGTCCTCCTCTAACACATTTGCGTTCTACACACAAAGACAAAAAAAGTGAATATACAAGATTTTTTCCATTTCACAGTATGAAACGGTGGAATGGATGACTGGTTGTGAAATTCTATCAAAACTTTTCTGTTGGCCCTGTTCTGTTCTCCAAGGAGAGTGGTGTGTGGAATAAACGTGGGTTTTATGATGTCAACCATTTAACTACAGCACTACAGAACATGAAAGATATCAATTAAATGTTCAGTATTTTTTTTATCTTAATATGTTGGGAACCAAAGAATTGACACATCAATTGACTACCAACGGAAAACAGAAGTAAGCCGACACAATGAACAAGTAACAAAGAATAGAGATTTTGAGTCGAATTATTGATGCAATATGCTATCTAGCAAAACAAGAGCTTCCTCTACCAGGTCATGACTAGTCTAGTTATTCAGTAAATAGAGGTAATTATATAGAATTACTGAATGTACTTCGAAATTACGATTCTCTTTTAGATAATCATTTAAATACATCAACCGTGTTTCAAGGTCCTTCTCCAACTGTGCTAAATGACATCATCCAAGCTGTATCTAATGTTGTTAATGGTCATATAGAGAGAGAGACAAGTTCAGCAACATTTGTTGCTATTATCCTTGATGATACCTCAGATGTTATGTCAAAATAGCAGCTCTCAACAGTTTTGTGTTTTGTTCATAAAGGCAAAATACATAAAAGATTAGTTGGATTTTCAGATGTAAGTACAGTACTGATAGAACTTGTGATGGTCTGTTCAGTCACGTTGTTAACACGGTTCAAGAATTTCAAATTCAAGACAAATAGGTTGGACAGACTTAAGACGGAGCAAGTGTAATGAGTGGACAGTTTACAGGGGTCCGACTAATTACCCAAATGTTTCCGCAATTAAGTCAAATAATGGTCCTACATGAATAAATCGGACAGCCAATCACTTCTCGACTAGTATTTGGTGTCACAAAGTCACAAAAAATTGGAAAACTTAATTTAATCTGAGTTAATAGATCGAGTGCATGTACCTAACCTAACCTAACCTAACCTAACCTTAAACTAAACTAACCGAGCATAATTTAACACCTGCAGTAGGAGCCAACTTACTGTGACTGAGACGGGGAGCCGCTGTGAAATCCTCCTAATGAAGTGAGAATTGTGAACTCTTGGAACAATTTTCCAAATTGTTAACCCTTTCAATTTTTATTTTATTTTTATTTTTTTTGGGGGGGGGGGGGGGAATAGCCCACCCAGGCACAGGTCATCAACCCACAATGGGGCCTTGGGGACGAAAAAATAAGAATAAAAGGAAATTAAAAATAGAAGAGAAAGAGACTATTAATCTGCACCACGAAGATGCCGGAAAACCAGCTTTTTTAAATGAGAGATTGTATGAGTATGGAAACACAGAAGAAGGCAGAGCATTCAACAGTTTGGCTGTGTGAGGGAAGAAGGATGTACTATACAGCTCCTCCCCGACTTACGACCACCCGCACTTACGACCTGCCTCACTCGTACCAAAATTTTGTCAAATTATGTATTTTCGGGTCCCAACGTCAGTGACTGCACTGTGTACTGACAAAATTTTTGTTTGTAATTCACTGTAAAATGGCTGGGAAGCTTAAAAGTGAGGGTTTTGTGGTGCTGGAAAGGAAAAGAGACACCCATTTTAGATTTTCTATGTAATATTTAAGCATTTTCAACTTACGACCATTTTGACTTACAACCTGGATTTGGGTCCCTAGCCCCATCGTAAGTCGGGGAGTAGCTGTAACGGGTTATTCTAGTGTGACCAACATCCACAGAGAAACGGTGGGCACGGCCTTGCCGGCAGTACACATAATTCTTCACTAGCGTTTCCTGCTCAAATTTATATTTTTTTGAGTATTTTAAACTACAGTATAAAACCTCCCAATTACCAATAATATTGGTTGTTCAAAGTGGGCAGTGCTTTGAAGCAGAGGGAAAATGAGGGTGTAAAACACTAAAAAGAACACCAAACATGCCGTTGAAAACCTCACCTAACCTATTACAAAGAGTCCCTCCTCATCCGAACACCGAAAACTACATACACATAGTAAACATTGAAAACACAAATAATGTAAATGTTTAGAATATTTTTCTCCCTGTATAAGAAAAATGAAATTCCATGCTCAACCTAAAACGAATCTTTACCTGGGCGGCTGCTGTCACATCCACAAAAAACATAAAATTACACCATATCATAGTAAGTTCTTTCTGTTTGATATGCCGGGGCCCAGAAAGCGGAGCCCATGGCTTGGAAGTTAGGTAAGGTTAGGTGGGTTTCTTTGGTTAGGTTGGTGAGGTCTTTTAACAACGCTTCTACTTCTTGTTTTTCTTATCAACTAAGGTTAGGTTAGGTTAAATTTAGAGATAACCACTTTTTAACACAATTGTCCAAACTGCAATAGTGTCCATTATTAAACTCGGTGAAATTGCGGCATTTTTAAAAATTGTTTCTATGAAAAATCGGCTGTGGGTCAGTCATTACTCATTAGTAATTACCTTGACGACATACCACATCACAGCATAAAGCAAGGATTCCAGTCACACGTTAACGGTTGCGTTAGCTTTAGCTCCAAAAATAGATCACATTGAAATGTACACGGTTGTTTTCATTGGCTAGGTTGCGTTAGCATGATGCATTTGCAGTACATAACAATCGCTCCCTGTCGCGATTGAAAACGCAAACTTACTGCAAACATGTGAATGGAATCCTAGCTTAATTTGTATTGAGGGTTCTTTTCTTACTACAGGTATATTTTTATCACTGAATTCGGATATGATATTCATTCCTCGGGCAAAAGCTTCATTTGGTAGATATTTAGGTCCCTAGGCTCACACTTGTGGCATTACTTTGTCTTTCGCAGCGATAAATCTTTAAGGTGGCCCTATTGAAGCTCAATTTTGTCCTTGACTCAGTGTACATTTACGGGCTGCTCGGTTCAAGTGACTTCTCTCTCCTCCACAAAAAACGTAAAATAACACCATATCATAGTAATTAATTTTTTTGTTTATTATGCTGGGGGGTCTGGGGGTGCTCTGCCTCCCGGCTAAGAAGTTAAGTAAAATCTAGGTATAATCTAGGCAAAATCTAGGTATATATTGTCGATACAGTATTACCACCCTGTTCCAGAATTTGGATCCACACATCCAGTACCTTGAGTAATTGTGTTAATCAGGAGCGCCCCGGCATAAAACCGTGTTGGCAATCCTTTTTAAGGTTATTTCGTAGTAGATGTTCCATCATGGCATCTCTTATAATGCTCTCAAGTACTTTACATACTATGCTGGTCAGGCTCACCGATCTATAATTATTCGTGAAGTGACGATTGCCTTTCTTGAAGATGGGACTCACATAAGCCATTTTCCAATCACTGGGGACCTTTTGCTCATCCAGGCATTTACAGAAAAGGATCTTCAGGGGCTCAGCAAGCTTGGATACACCATGTCAGGGCCGGGACTCTTATGAACTTTTGGCTTTGACAGTTTATCTCTAATACCCTCCTCTGTGAACACAATTTGGGTCAGTGCTGTGTCAGACTGTCTGTCCTCAAATGCAGGAAGATTGTTCGCATCCTTTCTGGTGTGAACACCAAGGAAAAGAAACTGTTCATTGCTTCGGCTTTGTCCTGGTCAGAACCTGCGTAACTACCATCTTCAAACCTCAGGTCCGATACTCCTACTCGCATTTTTAATTTCGACTTTGCATAGCGGTAAACCCCTTTGGGTTTGACTTGACCTCACTTGCAACCATCCTCTGGAACTCCTTTTCAGCCCTCCACTGCCTTTACTTGGTTCCTGGTTCTTGCATACATCCTTCTGTCCTGCTCATTGCTTGACCTAACCGACTCCTTGAATTTCTGGGTTTTCTTCTTAACTTTGTCGACCGCTGCATGGTTCATGTATAGGGGGTCTCCTTGTATTCCTAGGGGCAATGGGTTTAATCTTGGGTATATATTTCTTGATCAAATGGGTCACTCTACTGGCTATGATATTCAGCTTAGTGCCTGCATGCTTATACCTTTGTGAGTCAGGCCAGTGGATACCCTTCATCTCCTTCATCCCGTTGTAAATTTCCTAGTAATATTTTCACCGAGGCCTGGTTTTGTCGTGAACTAATTAACAGTTAGATCTGAATGACAACATTACTTGGTGGCTGGTGCCAACTGGGGCAAGATGTTCCAGCTTGGCCACCATACCCTCCTCGTTTGTTATGATGAGGTCCAGTGGCTTGGGTGTTTGCTCCCCTCTGTAATGCGTTGGGTCCTTAACATTTGTAGGAACAGAAAATTATCTCCAAGTTTCTACAAAAAGAGTAGCGGGGTTATTTAAGTCATTTGGCGTGGACTCATTTCTCCAGTCGGTCGCCATAGTTAAAGTCCCCCATGATAAGGAGGTGGCTAGGGTAGAGCATCGCTGCATTGTCTATTAAGGCTCTTAAGTTCCTTTGGTTTAGTGGGCCACAGTTTGGAGATCTGTAGATAAACCAGACAATAAGTAAGTCTCCTCCCTTTATTTAATTTTACACCACTCGGATTCTTCAAAAACATCCTCTTCCTGTACCCTCACCTGGCTGGCTCTAAGGTCTTGCCTAGCATAGATAACCACACCCCTCTTGCAACTTTTTTGATATAGGTTCGTAAATGAGTCATATCCGTCAATACTGAACTCTCATTCCTCCAGGTCGATTCTCTTGTTCTTGTGTTTCAAACTTCTCTCTCTTATCAAGAAACGCATCAGTATTAGTGTACATGACATTCAAGCCAAAATTTGTTGTCGGTAACGTCTTTGCTCTTGGTAGTGACTCCGACCCCCTTCCATTCTCAGTATTTTGCAGTGTGGTTTCTTTGGGTAGGATGGTGCTATCTTCTGCAATGCTTCGGCCGCTTGTGTTTCTTATCAACTAAGGTTAGGTTAGATTTAATTTAGAAATACAGTAACTATTTTTTAACACATTTACTCAAACTGCAATAGTGTCCACTGCACACCACAGTGAAATTGCAGTTTTTAAATTCATTTTCTTTGAAAAATCAGCAACGGGTATGTTGTCAATAATTACAACTTTATATTATTTTATTTACTTTAAGATAGATGTTTAAGTAATTCTGAAGCTTTCTTGCTTGGCTTCAATGTTTAGTGTTCCCAATTATTTCTTACAAAGTTAAAAAAATTACACATTGGTGGTGTACATAAAAAAATACAAATTTGAACTTCCAGTTTTCATATACTGTAGTACAATTATAGCAGCTATAATGGTATCATCCAACTAGGACTGTTCTCATCTGGACGATCGTCTGTTTTATGCGGTTTCTACTATCACACTTACTGTAAATGATGAGGTCTGGTTAGGTTAAATCATATAAATCAGACGAAAATTTCCAGATGGGAATTTTCCAAGTGGGATAAAATTGCTTTAATTACTGCACTGCCTTTATAAAAGATGACTGAAATAAAAGTAACAACCAGTTAAAAATAACCAGGTAATTTAGTAAGTTTAGTGTGGTTCATGTTGTCTTTCATGATACCAACAGTTGACTCGACACTGCTATTTACCGGTACATGCATAATTATATTTCCTTAACCCTTTGATGAATTATGTCGTACTTGGGTATTTAATTTTGGTTATGCCAGACAATTTTATTCAGCTGAGAAAACCCCTACCACTGAAAAGGTTGAAACCTATCTCAATTAACCACTGGGCTACGGTTATATTTGGAAAAGTTAAAAATAAACATTTAAAAAACAATTCTAATTTTACAAACTGGTCATGCATGAGCTAAAGAACTACTGTACATGTCCTTACCCCAGGTTGGCATCACAACTACTAGGAAGAGTCGAAAATGCAAGTCAAGTGGAGTGTGTGTGGGTCAGTGTGGTGAGGTTGGTATGTATTGGGTAAACAACACTTGATTTGCTGGCAGTATGAGGTACTTGTTTTATTACATCATCACCACTTATTATTACTGCCTCCATTAATTGATCACAAATCTACTGATGGTCAAGAGTTCCCTACTACACTTGTGCTTGGGGGTAGAAACATGTGTGAAGGCAAAGGGCGAGATCCTACATCATAAAAACAGCGAATGAAAACTAAGAGGCTTCCATGTGTGAGCATGTAAAAGATAAATAGTTACTGGGCAACATAATCTTGCCAGGCCTGTGTGGCGATTCAAACGTCACATGACGTAAACCGAAACCCTGTAAGCACACGTCATATGATGTGAACTGAAGCCTCGGGGTTAAGGATTAGTGCTGCATTTAGATGTACAGTATATTTTATATTGGCTAAAGTCAGATGATTTTATTCAGTAAAGGACAACCACGGTCATAATTTCAAAATTACATAAGGGTGAAATTCTGTAACCTGAAATGCCATAACGCGGGGATGCCTGTACTTTACTCTGTAGTGTTTACATCGGAATTTTATACTTTTTTTTCATGTTTGTTCTTTTGTCTTGTTGGATTAAGTTAGGCTTACACACTGGGGGATCCAGGGGGCTCCCCCCCCCCCCCCTGGATAGGAGGTTAAGATCGGTTCCTGTATTTCCTGTACAATATATTAATACAGTGTTTGAGAGTCATTAGGTTAGGTTCTTGATGATCAATTTGTTTGGAAAAGATTTATTTCCTCCACCATTTTTGGAGATGTTCTTGATAAACTGAAGAAATTTTCTCCTTATATCCAAATCAGTTTAGAGTTCCGTGGTTGTCCTTTTCCGAATCTTTACTGTAATCCCTAAGGTAATAACTAAGGTTAAAACCTATCCCACTTTTATAAATTTTAATTTTCTTGAAATGTCTGCAAACTGTGTTTAGAATGTGAAAATGTTTAGTTATCTGTCAAAAAAAATGGTGAGTAGTAAAGCTGTAAGGAAGAGCTTCATTATTACTGTTACAGGTAAAGTGGTCCCTCGGTTAATGAATGGTTCGATTAACGAAATTTCGGTTAACGAATTAGCTCCCATAAGAATTTTCGGTTCGATTAACGAAGAAAACTTCGGTTAACAAAATCCTTACGACAAACACGTTTTGTTGTGCGCCTCGGCTGATAGGCTAGTCTGCCAATCAGTAATCTGTTCTATGTTTACATTTGTTTCCAGTGGAGTAAATATCAAGAAGGTTGTGCCCTTTAATATTCTTGCTTTTTTAAAATTTAGTTAGCATATTGATAATATATGCAGTACGTACAGGGAACTCAATTTTTGTGGACCCATCGGCCACTTGACTCACCCGCCAAAACGTTTCTGTTTAACTTTGTTTACAGTGGAGGAAACATCGTGTTTGTTGATCTCTTGGACACGAGTATTTTTACGTTTTTACATTAAAATTATTGGTCATTCTGAAATTTAGTTAACATATTGATAATATATAGTGCAGTGCAGTGTTTATTAAAATAAAATAATCTTTAATTACAGCTAGTGAACTTAAAATTTTATTGGTGAAATTACTGCATCAAGCATGGGTCCAATGAAATCTAGAAAGCTGATTTCAATTCAAGTGAAGCAGGAACTTATTAAGAAGCATGAAAAAGGCATTAGAACCAATGTACTAAGTAAAGAATATGGCATGTCGGCATCAACTGTGTCTACAATTATTGCGCAGAAAGAAAAATTTCAAGAAGTGAAAGTGAGAGATAAATCTACCAGAGTGTTTAAAGGTAGATCATTAAGTGCAGAAACAGAGAGGTCACCTATTATTTGGATTAAAGAAAAACAAATGAAAGGAGATTCCATTTATGAACATTTGAAGGAAGAGCAACCTAGTTCTGAAACTCTGTTTGAAGAGTTTGGGGACAGCAAGGGATGGTTCGATGAGTTTAAGAAAAGAACTGGCATTTATAGTGTTGTTAGGCATGGTGAAGCT
The DNA here is from genome assembly GCA_958450375.1 of Homarus gammarus. Classification (NCBI taxonomy): domain Eukaryota; kingdom Metazoa; phylum Arthropoda; class Malacostraca; order Decapoda; family Nephropidae; genus Homarus; species Homarus gammarus. The sequence continues at coordinate 976,271 of CAUDMG010000253.1, forward strand.
GCCAGTGCGGATAAAGGAGCTGAAAAATTTGTAGTAGAGTTCAAGAAACTGGTGGATGAAAAAGGTTATCTTCCACAGCAAGTTTTTAATGTGGATGAAACCGGGCTGTTCTGGAAGAAAATGCCCAGAAGAACATTCATCACCAGAGATGAAGCTTCTTTACCTGGGCATACACCCATGAAGGACCGTCTCACTCTATTGCTTGGTGCCAATGTTTCAGGGGATTTCAGACTGAAACCGATGCTCGTATACCACTCTGAGAACCCCAGGGTGTTCAGGCAACAAAAGGTGCTAAGAGGAAAACTTGGAGTTTATTGGAAGTCAAACCGTAAGGCATGGGTAACGAGCCAGCTCTTTAATGAATGGGCAGTTGATGTGTTTTGCCCTACTGTGAAGAGTTATCTCACCACCAATAAACTTCCGTTGAAGGCTCTTCTCCTTCTGGATAATGCCCCTTGTCATGACCCTGAACTTGTCAGAACTTTGGAGGCTCAATTTGGCTTTGTCAAAGTTTTGTTTTTGCCTCCCAACACAACATCATTTATGCAGCCAATGGACCAAAATGTAATCATCAACTTCAAGAAGCTGTATATGAAGAAGATGTTTAGAAAGTGTCATCAGGCAACTACCACTGATCCTGATCTATCACTGGCACAGTTCTGGAAGACGCAATACAACATCCTGGAGGCTGTAAAATTGATCGTGTCAACATGGCAAGCAGTTTCTACTCGATGCCTGAATTCTGCATGGAAAACACTGTGGCCATCAGCAGTCCATGATTTTGGGGGATTTCAGGAAGAAGCAGAGTTGGACAAGGAAATTGTGTCCATTGGTCAGTCATTGGGACTCGAAGTGGAAGAGGAGGATGTTGAAGAGCTTGTGATGTCTCATAAGCAGGAACTTTCTCCTGAAGATTTGAAACAACTGGTTGAGGTGCTGGAAACAGACAGTGGTGAGGAGGAAAAGGAAAGTGATGACCATATGTCTTTTTCAGACTTAGAAAATGTTGTTCACCACTGGGAGATGTTTAGGAAACTGGCTTCAAGGCACCCTGATGTGGAAACAACAGAACTTATGTTGTGTGCCGTGGAGGAAAAACTGGTCTCCTTCTTCAAGCACATGCTGATGTACAGGAGGAGAAATGCCACACAACTAACACTTGACAGCTTCTTCTCTAAAAGGCAGCGTGAGAAAGATGCTTCCCCTCAGTGTTCCTCTCCAAAAAGGAGAGAGGGTTGTCATGTTAGAGAATCTGTCAGTCCAGAGGTTCCTGACATGATTATGGAAGGTAACTCGCCTTCCAAGAAGCATTAAAATGCTTCTCTTCTCCCTTCTTCTCCACCCCTTCTTCCTTCTCTTCTCCCTTCTCTTCTCCCTTCTCCTCCACCCCCACTTCCTTCTCTTCTCCCTTCTCCTCCACCCCCACTTCCTTCTCTTCTCCCTTCTCCTCCACCTCCTCTTCCTTCTCTTCTCCCTTCTCCTCCACCTCCACTTCCTTCTCTTCTCCCTTCTCCTCCACCTCCACTTCCTTCTCTTCTCCCTTCTCCTCCACCCCCACTTCCTTCTCTTCTCCCTTCTCTTCCTCCACCCCCTATTTCTAATTCCCATCATCATCATCAACCAGCAACATTCTACATACACACCTCAAAGTAAGTGTACTGTACTGCATTTTGTTTATACTTTGTGTACTTTTCTGTGAGCTGAAACCAATTACCCAATATCCCATTGAAGTAATATATTCGGTTAACGAACGACTGTGGAATGAATTGTGTTCGTTAACCGAGGGACCACTGTATTTTGATCTACATTTAAAAAAAATATGCCAAAATTGAAGTCAGTTGGGGAGATTATCCTGGGCTAAGCTTCCTTTTGCTTTCTAGTTTTACAGTGGTGGAAGTGGAAATTACTTTTTCATTTGTTACAGGTTTATGGGCAACTTGGAGTTTGTCTGAAATACTCCAGTACTACATGAGAAAATATACTATAGTAATTCTACATTTTGTTTCAGACAATTATCTAGTTTTATTTGCATATATCAATAGGCTGAGGTGATCATGATATTTTTTTTCTTTTTTTCTTTTTTACATTAAGGGAATGTTTAGTTCATTTTCAGAAGCTAAGTTTTCATTGAATGATGTTTAAGCAGGATGATCTACATCACTTTCTCATGTAGTTATGTGAGGTGAAGAATATATTATAAATGATACAGTAGAAGTCCAAAAATCCGGACTGATTGGGGATTGGGTCGGTCCGGATTTTCCGGATTCTCAGGCAGTACTTTTAAAATTTTAATTTAAGGAGGAATAAAGAAGAGATGAACAGGTATATTTTGATAGTTCATTCATCAGCAAATATAGCATGCTTCATTTATCAAAACGAGCAGTTTTAAAGAAAAAGCTGTGAATTCTAGAATTTTATTCTTTGCCTTTTTTATATCATAAATTGTAGACTTTCCAATGTCGTATGTTTCCTTTAGAACAGTATTGCTCACACCACGTTCAACTTTAATTATTTCAAGTTTGTCACTCAATTTCAACGTGTTCTTCTTTCTGTTCACACAACGAAGTTTATCTACTTTAGGAGCCATTATTATGGGCTCTGTAAATGGAAAGAGTGGGACTCAAAATTACATACAGTGGGGTATGCTATAATGAACGGATCCTACTACGAATATTCCTATAACGAACGGTTTTACCTATAAAATTGAGAATGCTATAATGAACGAAACTCCTACAACGAACATTATTTAAAAAAAAAATTTTTTTTTTTTTTTTTTTTTACTAATTTATTGTTTTTTTATTACAAGTATTAATGATATTCTTTATTTCAGGGGTTTAGATGCATATTTATGCACTTTTTTACAATTTTTACAATTTTATATTATATTTTTCAGTGTTAAGTGGTTGTATTTGGGGGCCTGGAACGGGTTAATCCTATAACGAACGAATGCTATAACGAACAAGGTTCTAGAACCAATTAGATTCGTTATACCATACCCCACTGTACGTTGTCACAGTTTGATGGCTCGTTTTAAAGTGGCAACCGCGTGGTCGCTTGTTGTCGCTGTGCAGCTGTGGCGCTCACGTATGCGCACATACACACAAAAGCCAGCTAAAAAAAAAAAGTTTGAGTTTTCGAAAAGTCCGGATTCTCGGGTGGTCTGGATTTCTGGCATCCGTATTTTTGGACTTTTAGTGTACAGTTCGTCCCCGAATTACGTACATCCGAATTACGTACAAACGGCCGATACGTACATCGTTTCTGAAGTCTTTAATTGCAAAAATATTGTCTTAAAAGGGCGAGCAATTTTTAAATTTGGCGGGCGAGCCAGCCGCACCGCGCCGCCACTATCACTGACCATGCAGACGACACGCTAGACGCACCAAAACAACAAGTGTGGTCATTGTGCATACAGTACTTCTCCTGTGAATTTCTGCCCTATTTTGTACACTTTACTCTGTGTGCAATGACTGGTGTAAAGCGTAAGAGTGGTGAAGCCAGTGGGAGGAGTAGTGTTCAAAAGCTTACCGTCCTCTGGCGCGCCGGTCCCAGAGAGGACGGCGCTGTACAGGACGTTTGTTTACTCCAGGTCTCGCGCACAGCGATGGTTATTTCGTTCATCTTTTCGTTTTATCCATGGAGTAAATTTAAAAGTAGACTTCGAGAAAACATTCAGTTAAAACACAAGGATATTAAAAGTTTGAGTCAATAGTACAATTTGTAGTATGTTTAATACAACATCTCTACAGAAATGCATAAACATGAAATTAACGCATCGGCGACTTTTGCCGGTCGGAACAACGCATCGGCTACTTTTGCCGGTCGGAACTCACGTCGAGTGAGGTGTGAGTGCAGACCGTCCTGTGGCGCGCCGGTACCTGGTAAGGTTTTGACCCCTGTTGTGGTGTCTCAGTATGATTCAGGAGAAAGCCCTAAGTCTTTTCAACGATCTAAAGAAAGATCACCCTGATGATACTGTGACATTCAATGCTAGCAATGGGTGGTTTAACCGATTCAAGGTGCGAAATAAGCTGCATAATGTTCGAGTGACTGGTGAGGCGGCGAGTGCTGATTGGAAAACAGCACAGGATTTTCCAGATAACCTTATAGGGTTGGGGGATTTTCGAGTTAAGTACATTTCGAGTTAAGTACAACCTTTTGGTCCCCATTATGTACGTAACTTGGGGACTTACTGTAGATAGATTGATGGTGTCATTAAGATTGGATAAATCATATACAGTATTACCCCGCTTTACGCGGTTTCACTTAACGCGATTTCTCATATACGCGGTGCCTCGCCAGAACCGAACTTTCACTTAACGCGGTTCATCTAGCCATATACGCGGTGAAGTATAATTTTTTTTTTTTTTTTTATTTAGCTTATAAAATTCATACAAATTACCCGGCCAGAATATAATTTACATTGCTGGAATTCTTACAATATGATGATCATTTTGATTATAAACATCATATATTTTGCATTAGACATACAGTAGGGTATGCTATAACGAACGTAATTGGTTCCAGAACCTCGTTCGTTATAGCATTCGTTCGTTATAGGATTAATCCGTTCCAGGCCCCCAAATACAACCACTTAACACTGAAAAAATTCTGTGGAAAATGTAAAAAATACGGTACTTTATCTTACCTTAGTGTTATTCAGCATGCAGGTACCCCTAAACACTGGCACATCACTATCACTTGCACTGGGAGTCTTGGCTTTAAGGTCCTCAAACAATTGTTTAGCCTTCTCACAAATTATAGCTTCACTAATGTTACCACCTGCCATTTCTTTCTCCTTTATCCACACTAAGAGTATATTTTCCATCTCTTCAATCACATTACACCTTGCTTTGCTAAGTCTAAAGATTCCCTTAGCCACTTGCACTGTTTTTAACTCCCCTTTATTCTTCAAAATCATACATATAGTCGATTTAGCCATCCCATGTTCATCACTAAGTTTCGCAATGCTTCTTCCATTCTCACATTTCTTCATAATTTCTTTCTTAGTTTCAAGGGTTATTAGCTTTCTCACTCGCTTTGGACAATTCATTGTTACAATTGTATACTTGTACAACAAAATAGTTATACAAATAACGCGAATTTCCACATTAAAAGACGAAATTTCAACAATAACAGTGGTGCACTGGCTACACAATGAGAAAAAGATGGCGCCTGACGCTCTTGTTGTGGGTCGCGGTACAACAATATTCATGCGCCAGGCGAAATAGTCCCGTATTCATCCGCGTTCGTTGTAGGAGTTGTGTTCGTTATAGCATTCTCAATTTTATAGGGAAAACCGTTCGTTATAGGAATATTCGTAGTAGTATCCGTTCGTTATAGCATACCCCACTGTACAAATTTTAGATTAATGTACTGTATTTTGTTTACTGAGTAAATATGTTATCTTTTGTGCAAAATATATGACATTTATATTCAAAATATTCCTGGTCTTACAAGGAATTCAGCAATGTCAATTATATTATCCTAACTTTAATCTGAGGTATTATTTATTACTAAATGTTAAAATTTAGTGGTTTTCCCCCCAAAATTTCTCAGAGAGGGAAGAGCCAGCGAGTGTAGTGTGAGAAGAGGGGGAGGGAGTTGAGTCCATTATTTGAATGGACATTAACTTGGCCACTGTATTCCTCTATTTCTCTTAAGTATTAATTGTGTGCCTGTACCATCATAAAATTAAGATGTTATTTTTACTAGAACATAGGTATTGTGTCGGAAAAAGTAGAGTTTGGGGTCGGGCCAGTCTCTATTGGAATTAATCCCATATGTTCTGTTGTTCACTTTACGCGGGTTTCACTTAACGCGGTACCCTGTGGGTTCAATTGACCGCGTAAATCGGGGTACTACTGTACTGCACTGCACTGTATGGGAAATGTGGAAGATAATTGACCAGATAATTTTAAAATCAAATATGACTAATTAAAAGAAAGCTTTACATTAATACCTAGTGAAAAGTTAAATGAAAATGCTACCATATTCTGTATATTCCAGATATAAAGATGACTAGCCCAAGTGAGGAAGGCGGAGAAACTGAGATTATTGCTCTTCATCGTCATCCAGAATACACAGAAGATTGTATGAATATCCTGAACGATCAGTGGCCTCGCAGTAAAACTCTCAGGTCAGAACATTGCTCATGAAAGAGTCGTCATACATAATTGTTTTCTTATTGCAGGTACAGTACAGTAATGGAATACCCTGGTTATCACAAGGGATGTGTTCCTAAAAGTCGTTGCAATTAATGAAACTGTGAATATCGGGACAAGTTTCTCCATAAGAATTAATGTAAATGGGGTGGTGGTGCATTCCCAGTCGGCAACATTCACCACATACAGCTTTTTTTATATATATATATTATACCCTGTACTGTACTCCTCAATGTCTAAGGCTATTAGGGACCAGCGTCGCACGTATACCATAATACCAGTAAATGTGAGGAATATAAATTATACTTATAAATAAAATAAAAGAAAAAATACCACATTGCCAGTTGCCAATAGTTTCACTGTGTGCAGGAGACTGGGGGAGGGGGGCTGAGGTCTCCACAACCGCTCCCTCCTCCCACAGTCTGATGCAGTAAGAAATGTTTTTTTTTATCTATATTTTTTACCTTAATTTTTTTTTTTTTTTTCACATTTTGTTTGAAGATTGTGTGTACATGTAACAGTAAAAAGATTCAAAAACATATATCTACCCAAAAATACGAGTTGAAAAATAACAATAACCTCAGTGCGTGTGATCTTCGTGACCTCCACTGTAAACATTAATTTGTATGTTCACTGTATGTTCCTTTTGCTTTCTCCACATTCCACTACTGTACCTCACATCAGCCACACCCACCACCCCTTCCCCCTCCCACAACTACCCCACATCCCACTCCAATGACCTCACATCACCCACACCCACCACCCCCTCCTTCCCCCTCCCACAACTACACACTACGGTAACTCCTGTAGACATAAATGTTTATCTTTATGTTTTTTACCTCATGATAATCACAGTAGGGTCTGGATATATAGCGACTTTATATAGCGTGCAGGAAATATTTCAAATTTATCACTACAATGAGTTCTGCTATAACGCGTGTTTTGATAACGCGAATTTGCTCTAACGCGATTTATGAATTAGGAACGATATTTGTATAACGCGAACGCTTGTTTGCTATAACGAGATTTTTGCTTACTATTTCTCCCATTTTGTGGGATTAACTGTGAATATGGAAAAGAAGAATATCAACAAGAAGCGTTCTGGTGATAGAATTCCCGGTGATGATCGTAAAAGAAAGGATATAACACTTGAAGAGAAGCTCGATGTTATCAATCTCAAATTCACCCTTCTCCCCCATCAAGTAAAGTGTTACATTTACTGTATGATTTCATTATTAGATATGAATGTAACATTTATTTAGACTGTGCTATCCTTTGTGTTAGGCTAACTATTAATTTTTTTCGATTTCGAGTAATCTGCACCTAACCCTATTTTCTCCATAAGCCCTGTTATTTCTATTACGCGATTTTCTATAACACGATATTTTACAAGAACACAATTATCGCGTTATAGCAGAACTACCTGTACTACCAAAATTATTGAAATTTTCCAATATACTGTACAATAAACTCGCAACTTATGCTAGGGTTACATTCCTGGGACCTCGTGTAAAGTCAGAAACACTCCTAAATCGCCCTTAAATCACTGTACAGCCACTCCTCGACTTACGACCACCCGAACATACGACCGCCCCAGTCGTACCAAAAAATTTTCAAATTACGTATTTTCGAGTCCCGACGTTAGTGATTGCGCTGTGTACTGACAAAATTTTCGCTTGTAATTCCCTTTAAAATGGCTGGCAAGCTTAAAAGTGAGAGTTTTGTGGTGCTGAAAAGAAAAAGAGACACCCATTTTAGATTTTTTATGTATTATCTTCGCATTTTCGACTTACGACCTGGATTTGGGTCCCTAACCCCATCGTAAGTTGAGGAGTGGCCTGAAACCACCCAACCCTGGGGGGAGGGAGGGAGGTGAGGTGATATGTTTGACAGTTGATGCCAAGGTCTAGTGCTTATTTATTTATCTGTCCTTAAGAGTGACTTAAGTTTTTCTCATATAAAATGTCACTAAACTGACCTGGGAGAATATAATTAACATTATATGTACTGCAATTCTTGTAAGATAGTGATTAGTTTGAATATAAACATGCTGTAGTTCGCAATAGACACAAGAAATTTAGTACTTAATTAGTACATATAACTAAAATTTTCATCTCTTGTGCAAAATATGTGATGTCTACTGTCACATTATTCACTGACTTGCAAGGATTCCAGCAATGTTATTTATATTCTGCTAACTTTAGACTGTGCCCTATTTTCCCCATTGATTACATGTAATTATATATCGCGATTTAGTATACACCTGCATAGCGAACATCCTTGAACCCTATCTCACGATATATCCCGACCCTACTGTATTTATTTTATTTTTTATTTTTTGCAAATCCTGTTTGAACATTTGTGTGTGCATGTGACAGAGTAAATAATTAAACAAAAATATATATACAGATAGACCCCGACTTACGACGGGGTTAGGGACCCAAATCCAGGTCGTAAGTCCGACATAGATAAAAAAAAATTATTTATTTATTTATTTTTTTTAAATAAATAATCTACAATGAAATACAGTACAGTAAAAGTAATGAATAATGATGATTGGATACAGTACAGTGAAAGTAATAAATAATAAGGAATGGATACAGTGTGACTGAGCACTTACCTTTAATATAGTCAGCTGTATGCACATGGGGCCCCCATAATTTTCTAATTATACATGGAGACTACATTAACTGGAAACGTTTTGGTATAGAAAATGTGTGTGTCATTTGAAAAAAAAAAATTTTTTTTTTTTTTTAATAAAAAATCTGCGGCGGTCGTAAGTCGTAGCAGTCGTAAGTCGGGGTCTGTCTGTATCTACTCAAAATTACGAGTTGCAAAATAACAACGTAACTCAAAGGTTGGCCCAGACGGGGGAGAGGTAAAACACTATGCTGGTTGGCAACCTGCCAGTCCACACGCACACTTGTTCAATACGTCAGGCCTTGCTTAGGCCTGCGTGGGGAAGAAGGCATGTGTTCACACAGGAGTGTTTTTCACGTTTCATTTCGCCTGCATCTGACTAAAATAATCACAGTTACTTCCAGCCTCTGCCATAGATGCACCACAACTGATGCACAGAAAAAAACATGCTTGCAATGTGAAGAATTCTAGAACACTTGGTTTTATGCTAAAAAAAAAATGCTTGTGTGAAGTGGGCCTTACTTTGGAAAACGGGGTACGCTTTGCAAATATCGAATAGGGGTGTTAAAATATAAATTGCAGATCGGGGGTAGAAATTCACATACGCCCAGTCGCCCGAGGCGACCACAACATCATAAGGGCTTTGTTTTATTTCATACATAGCCTGTTCATTCCTCTTTGTTATGCAACATGAACCTCCATTGGGGATTGCCCGTGCCAACTATGTGGTCAGAGTAGCATTTTACCGAATCCATCTAGGAAACACGAGGCTACATATATATCTCATTAGTCCATATAGCACACGAACTTCCATATACAGTACAAACAATACGTCTCTCTGGGCGCAGTCTAGGGTAAATACACACGTTCTGTACATGTCGTATCAAGTTATTACATAGTTTCATTATTTTCACTGAAAAAGAATCCCAAATATTTTAAAATCTAACGTATATACTGTATATATAAAACAAAGAAGTCTGTTTGTCTGTGTGTCCGCACGAGAATCTCGGAAACTACTTTACCGATCTGGACCAAACTTGGCATGGATAGCAAGTGTCATGTGGGGATCTCAAAAAAACTCCAACCAACCCGACACGCCTGAGAGAAAGAGAGAGACAAACAGTTAGCCCGGACACACACACGTAGAAAAGTCGTATTCCTGCCTATGATTTACAGCTATTTTGATCCTTAGGTTCTCTTTCATTATGGCTTACTTTTCTCTGCATCTAACCTCCATCCGTTACACCACACAGAGGTTGAAAAGTCGTATCACATTCCACGTATTATAGCTAATTTTATCCTTATGCTCTCTCTCATTACAGCTTACTTTTCTTTGATCTCTAACTTTTCTAGGCTGTCCATTCTACCGTGGCCTAGCGAAAGAGCGTTTCTGCTAGTTTTCTAATAAACCCTTGCGGCCACAAACTACAGGTTGGGGACCATCATGTATTGAAAATACTGTATACTGTTTGGGAGGGAACTGCACTACAGTTCTGTGTCTGTAATAATTTTATTTTTTTATTTTTTTTTTAGGTTAAGATCTCTTCACTCATCATGTGACCAGTTGCCCACATCACTGGCACTCCTACGAAACACCACTGAACAAAATATGGAAGTCATAGGACATTCAAGAATAAATGTGTTGCCTCAACAACAAGGTGCAGCGTGGATTGAATCGGTAGTTATTCGTCAAGATCTACGAGGAAAAGGTTATGGGCGATTACTCATAATGAAGACTGAAGAATATGCCCGTGCTTGTGGTTTTAGCACAATTTACTTATCAACACATGACCAACAAGTGTTTTATGGCAAGCTTGGTTATGAATTTTGTGCTCCTGTGTGTATATATGGTGGAACTGTTAACAGACACCTTCTTCCTAAGCAGTTTCTAACATCAGTAGTATCTAACACTAATAACACTAATAAGAAAGTAATAGCAACATCAGTGACTAATACTGAGAAAGTAACAAAGGGGCTTCCCGTGCAGTGTCAGACTCTAGAGAAGAAAGATCTTCCTTCTGGGCCAGGTGAAACTACACCTTTCTCCACCAACCAGAAGCCACCTCCCCCTCCACCTCCTCCTCCTCCAAAAATTAAAAAAGACGATATAAAAAAATTAGATTTTACAACCGTATCAAAAATGTATATGAAAAAAGATTTGATATGACAACACTGTACTAATTTTTTTAGTGTAATTTTTGGAGTGAGAACAGAATTTAAAACAAATAAAATAATGATACGATTTAACTATTAAAAACTTATGAAAATTATTCAGGGGAAATTTGCCAGTACCTGTACTGTATTGTACTGTACTAAATCTGTAAATCACTAAAATTTTGAATTTTTGTTTCTGTGCAATAATTTTATATATATCAATGTTTCAATAACATGTAGCCCATACAAACATGAGGAAAAATCAAAACTCACACGTTCTGCAAATATAAATTAAGAAAATTTAAAAATCAAATGGTCTTTTACAAATAAAAACTTTGCAGGGAAAAATTTAACACTGTTTGTATTTCCATTCAGCAAAAGATCCTAGTTTTATTGTTATCACGGCCACTACTGAATAATTCTCCTCTTTCAGCAGTGCTTCAACTCCTAGGCTCATTAATCGGACTTATGTTCTGAAATAACAGCTTTGGTTAACAGACCAGAATCATGCAGACAATCCTTTGCTACCTCCAGATGACAGTTGAAGATGACATTTAATGTACAGTAATTACAGTGTGAAAACACACCCAAGGAAACCATTCATTATATTATGTAAAGGAAGTCAAAGTAAGGAATACTGTATAAGAAATATTAAATTATAACAATTAACACCTATTATTTTATAGTAAACAATAGCACAGTCATTAACACTGCATGGTCCTGTGACCCAACTAATTTAGTAGTTTATCTATCTTAATCCCATAATATGGCTCTTCCTTCATTCACAAAAGTATCACTTAATATTCACCCATATTACTGGTGAGTAAATTAATTTCAAAATATAGGATACACCGTGGATGAAATAAGATTGCAGTCGCTGGTCTCGCATCCACACCATTGTATTTATCCCAGAAGAAGAAGACCACTCCAAAACATTATCCAAACTACAGGTAGTCCCCGACTTACGACCGACTCGACTTACGTCCACCCGCACTTACGACCGCCTCAGTCGTACCAAAATGTGGTCAAATTATGTATTTTTGAGTCCCAAAGTCAGTACACAGACAAAATTTTCATCTGTAATTCACTTTAAAATGGCTGGCAAGCTTAAAAGTGAGTGTTTTGTGGTGCTGAGAAGAAAAAGAGACCCAAATTTTCGATTTTCTAAGTGTTATTTAAGCATTTCCGACTTACGACCTGGATGTCGGTCCCTAACCCCGTTGTAAGTCCGGGAGTACCTGTACATCTTTTACAATTAGAATATTAATTCAGAACTTCTTTATATAAGTACCGTACATAATATTATATGATAACAAAATATTAGAAATTATATAAAACCAATATAATTCACATTCAATGCCCCAAAAAAGGTCCTTAAGTGTATAACAAGGTTATTAAAAGAATGGGTACATCATTGCGGTAATAAAAAAATATGAAACGGAACTCTCTGGGTTGAATATCAGACTTAAGTTTGGTTGTCAACAACTGTTTTCACCAAGATGATTGTTATTTACTGTAAAGTGTTACTGTATATGTAAGCAATTATATAATTTGTCTTAAGAATAAAGAGAAATGGTGCGAGTTGGCAAAACTGCAAATAGCAACTTACAGTAGAAGTCCAAAAATCCGGACTGCTTGGGGATTGGGTCGGTCCGGATTTTCTGATTTTCCGGATTCTCAGGCAGTACTTTTAAAATTCAAATTTAATGAAGAATAAAGAAGAAATGAACAGGTACATTTTGATAGTTTATTCATTTGCAAATATAGCATGCTTTATTTATCAAAACGAGCAGTTTTAATGAAAAAGCTGTGAATTCTAAATTTTATTCTTTGCCTTTTATATATCATAAATTGTAGACTTTCCAATGTCGTATGTTTCCATTAGAACAGTATTGCTCACACCACGATCTAGTTTCTTAATTATTTCAAGTTTGTCACTCAATTTCAATGTGTTCTTCTTTCTCTTCACACAACGAAGTTTATCTACTTTAGGAGCCATTATTATGGGCTTGTACAGTACTCTGTAAATGGAAAGAGTAGGACTCAAAATATTGTTATATTACAATGGTATTCTATTCATACTGTGCTTGATATAATGCATTCACGGAAATGTAATATTTTTGCTGAACGTACGTATTACAGTGGAAAGTGGGATAAAATCATGACGAAAACAATGACTTTCGCTTTCTTTCGTTCAAAAGATGTTACCGTAATCGCTTTTCGAATGGTTTAGTTTAAAAACTGTTGTATTTCAATAATATTCCCTCCTAATTGACTTGAATAAATACTTGAATGGAAATATACAATATTTTTGTTGAAACTACCCGGGTTTCAGTGTAAAGTGTCGTAATAATAAATGGTAAACAATTTGCCTTCAGCACTTGTGTTTCATGCACGGCGAGCCTCAGTTTATAGGATGTAGAGCGTTTTTAGTGGTTTTGTTGTTCCATTACCCTCAAAAACGTGGGTGGAACTATAAACGAGGAATATCATAAATTAACGATTTCTTGGTCAAAAAATCAGGGTCGACTGATAACGAGGGGGGGGTTATAGACGAGTATATACGGTATGTTGTCACAGTTTGATTGCCCATTTTAAAGTGGCAAGCACGTGGTCGCTTGTTGTCGCTGTGCAGCTGTGGCGCTCACGCATGCGCACATGCACACAAATGCCCGCTCAAAAAAAAAAATCGTTTTTGAAAAGTCCGGATTCTCGGGTGGTCCGGATTTCTGGCATCCGGATTTTTGGACTTTTACTGTATATAATACCTTAGTGCACTAATATGCAGGTACTGTATTCCTATATTGTGTTTGAGAAACTTAAGCTACCAACACTGTACTGTACTTACATTTGTATGTACAAGTTTGGAGTTTGATGAAGTGGTGCACTGTACATAGGGAGACATCTGGTTACTGAAGCATAAGGGGATCACTGGTGGAAGAGGGTGATGCAGTGGTGGTTGATGGAGTGGCGGGCAACTGGGAAGTGGCACATGGCTGGGAGGAGGAGGGTGGAGCAGCAGCAGTAGTAGGCAAAATATTAATTGACTTTTGTAAGGAGAACAAGATGATACAATTACAAATACCTCACATACATGGTTTTAACACCACCCTGGGCATCTTTATACATGGGTCTCACCCCAGGACAATGTAAACAGCATCATCAGGAATCAAGTAGATTATATTTTAATTCAGGAAAGGTTCAGAAATTCAATAACCAGAACTAAGACCTATCCAGGGGTAGATTATGGGTCATATCACGTCCCAGTAATGAGTTTAGTGAGACTAAAACTTCAAATATTAAAAAGAAAACTATGGAATATATCAAAATGGGCAGGGATAGAATATGAAAGTAAACCAAAAACAAATTTCTCTTATTGGTAGAGGGTGACTTTGGTGAACAAGGACCTGGACAACAATGTAATAATAACTAAGAAGTAATGTAAGAGACTGGGGAAAACTTAAAGGACATAGGAGGAACGAGACTGAAAGTACTGAAGTGGATGACAAAGGAAATTTTAAGAAAATAGATAGACGAAGGAATGTGAGAAAACGAAGTGAGGTTTACATAAAAATTAACAAAGGAAATGCCTTCAGATTGAAGATGATGACAGAAGGCATAATTATAGGAAGATGTATAGAAAGATTAAACAAATGAAGCAGAAAAAAGGAACTAAATGGGGCGAGACTATTAAAAGCAAAGACTATAAGATCCTGTTTGATGCAGAAGTAAAAGAGAGATGGGCAGAGTACATAGAAGAACTATACAATGATAAGGATAGAGTAGAGGTAAGAAACAAATAGGTAATAAAGACCGTAATGCCAATTCTGGAAACACAAATTGAGTGCACGCAGTTTAGAACAATAAGCTTAATAAGTCATGCCTACGTCACAGCTCAAGATTGAAGAAGCCGCAAGTCCAGAAAACTGTGAGGGGCAAACTTTTTTGGAGTGAGAGTTGTGAACTCTTGGAACAATCTACCAGAAAGTGTTGTGACGGCACCGAGTGTGAGCTCTTTCAAGACCAGACTTGACCAACACTGGAGCAGGTTCAGGTACATTCAGGAGCAGGTGCATGCCCAGTATTTGCCAACAGTATGTAACAGAGATGTGACTGATCGCCCAAACGGCAAACTAGGCGATCAGTGTTGAAGAGGATAAAAGTAAGTCAAGGTAATAAAGTTTTATTAAATCATAATTTTAAGTAAAACCAAATTTAGAATAGAAAGTGAGTTACCTGAAGAGCAAAATGGAATTAGAAAGGAAAAATAAACTAGTGAAGCTATATATAGTTTGATAATTTTGAGTGAAAGGGCTTTAAAGGTCCAAACAAATGTATAGTACAATATGTATCTGTTTTGACAATTAAAAAAAAAAAGTTTTGATAAGGTAAAGCAAAATAAACTTGTAGAGATTATGGAAAAAATAGGCATTAATGAAGGAAATACTCTACTAGAATTCAAAGGAATCTTTTACTGGCAGCAGGAGGCTGTAGTGTGAGTAAATAATGAACTTACTAATCGGTTCACAGTTAAACAGGAAGTAAGAGAAGGCTGTGTATGAAGAAGCTGTGTTCCATCTCCAACAATGTACAGTATAATATATATTCAAAATTCTTAATGAGAGAAGTTTTATTTGATTTTGAAGGACTAAAAGTTAATGGTAAAGTAGTGCCTCCATTAGCCGGAACAAATGGTGCAGAGCACTTCCGAGATTGAGAGATCTGTGGGTAACAAGATAACTCTTAAACCTGGAAAAAATCCCCTATAACAGGAATTTTTTCGCCTACCGGGAAAGGTTTCTCAGAATTGTCCGAAAATAGTGCAATATTTCATCTTTGGAATTTGCTCCCAGACCCAGAAAAAATTTGGAGAGAGTCCCAAATTTGTCTCAAAATTTTCCGAAAATGCACCTGATTTTCAACCTCAGAAATTCGATCCCAAACCCGGAATTCAGATAAATTTTCAATTTCAGTTGTAGGAGAGTTCCAGCAAAGAGAAAATTCGGATAAAAGAGATATTAATCATATTACTGTATATGCTCTGCAGATGATACTGCTCTTATCACAAATAGTGAAGAGGTATTGCAAAAACTTGTTAACAGTTTAGTGAAAAGGGGTAAAAACTGGTTTAAGAGTTAATGCTCCTGCACGAAAGTAATAGCTGTTTCCAAATTGGAAATAAATCCTAAAATAATAATTATGGTAGACAAGAGGGAACTTAAACAGGTGGAAAATGTTTGTGTATTTGGGAAGTAACATTAGTTGTGATGGAAGATGTGTGGAAGAAATCATAACGAGAATAGGGCAAGCAAAAATAATCTAAAAGACCCAATGAAAAAGGACATTAACTTAAATGTGAGAAAAAGGCTGCTGAAAGGCTTTATATAGGAAGGACTGATGCTTGTGTCAGAAGCGTAGACACTTCATGCAGACACCAGAAAGAGGTTGGTGGCCTCTGAAATGTGGGGTTATAGGAGAATGCTAGAAAAATATGCTACAATGACAGGAAAACAAATGAATAAGTAATAAGATTAGCAATAACTTCAAAAGAAATACTTGAAATGTACAGGAAAAAATTTGATACTTTGGTCAAATAATTAGGGATGGGAGAATAATAACAGAAATATTAATGGACAAAATTGAAGGTAGGAGAGCCAGGGGAAGGCAGAGAATGGGATGGATGAATGAAATTAAAAACTGGGGCCCCTTTATTAGTAAAAACAGCCCGAGAACATTTAGAGTGAAGGACTGTGGTTGGTTGCCCTCTGATGTGAGAAAGTTACTCTGATTGATTGATCACACAGCTAACTTTAGTTAGAATAGATTGTAGTGGATACTCTCCCCTACAACTACAACTGTCGTTTGTCATTGACCAGCTGATCCCTTGTCCAGTTTCCCAGCCAAAGCCTCGTGGTTTGACAGAGCGGGGTTGGCTACCAGCGACGTCTACCTCCTATATAAGCTCCTCAGCCTAGCCATGAAGGCCTCTCTACTCCACGCTCCCGAACCAACAAGACCTCTCAACAAGCTCCTTATCCAACACCTCCTCTCAGCAAGCTCCTCATCCAACACCTCCTCTCAGCAAGCTCCTTATCCAACACCTCCTCTCAGCAAGCTCCTAACCTCACAGCAACTTCCCAGCACCAGACTGCGCTGTACATTCAATATATTTATATAAGAAAACCACCCTAAAGAGTTTCCTTTCTCCAACCCATCCTGAGTGCGAGACAACATCACGAAATGTGGCAAGATCTCTTACTCTCGCAATTTTCTCAAACACTGTTGAATTTATCAAACAAACAATTAAATGTAATACATAATGTGAGTAATGAAAGTTTGGAACACATACAATTATTTTTTTTTTAATTTCAATTACTTAATATTTGTTTTTGTTATTATTGTATTTCACTAGTAGTAGAGGATTGCTAGTACCTATACAGTTAACAAGAGTACAGTAAAAGTGTATGAATAAATTTGTGGAAAAATAAAAATATATACTGTACAGTGACCCCTCGTTTAACGAACGCCTCGGTTAACGAAATTTCGGTTAACAAACTGCCTTCCATAAGGATCTTCAATTCGGTTAACGAACAAAAATTTGGTTAACGAATTTCTTACGAACCGACCTCAACATGTTTTCGCTTGCACTGACCGGGCAACCAGCTTTAGTATCAGTCCGCCAATACATTAATCGGTTCTAGGGCTTAAATTCCTTACTATTTTAGTTAATATCAAGAAGTTTATACTATTCAATAATTTTAAAAGTTTAATATTCAATTTTTTAGTCATTTTAACAATTATTGAACATAATTGAAGGTAAAGTGACTAGTTTAATGCGCGGCATCCAGCCTCTTAACACAGCAAACAGGCGTTAGTCTCTCTTTGTTTTCACTGGGGGTAACATCTGGCTTGAGACTCTCTTCAACTAAACGCTTTTTTTCTGTGTTTCCAAGCAAGTTATTGGTCATTTTGAAATATATTTTACATATTGACAATATATATTGCAGTGCAGTGTTGATTTAAAGAAAATAATCTTGAATTACACCAAGAGAGCTAAAATTTTATGGGTGAAATGCGCCATGGGGTGACTTCTCTTCCACCCCAATGCCTTCTCCTCCACCCCCATTCTAAATCCCATCATCATCATCATCATCCAGGAGACTTCTACATACACACCTCAAAGTAAGTGAACTTTTCTACCATTTTTGTTGAATTTAGGAAATTTTTGGTGAGCTGGAACCAATTACCCAAAAACCCATTGAAACAATGGTTTCGGTTAACGAACTTTTCGGTTAATGAACGACCTTCTGGAACGGATTGAGTTCGTTAACCGAGGGGTCGCTGTATACTTATTATTATCACCCCCACCCCCCCAAAAAGAAAACGAAACAAAAAACAATAATGATCCCTCACCTGATCCTTCTGCCTTGTATAGGACTGCTGATGACGGTAGTTCTGATGATGGTAGTGATGATGAAGATGATGGTAGTGATGATGAAGATGATGGTAGTGATGATGATGGTAATGATTATGCTGATGATGGTAGTGACCTGTGAGTGTGATGTCATAGGCATAACTGGGCCTTACCTCCTCCTTCCTCTTTCCCTTACTCCCCTCCTTCACCTAAGGAAAGAAGACTGGCTGCAAATTTAGGGCAGTGTGTTCACTGACTGCATGATCTAGCTACAGTCCTATACCAGCGGTGTATACAAGCCTTGGCGGGGCTGGGTGGATGGAGGGGTTATAACGACACTTGTCAAGGATGCAGTAGGTAGAGAGGGTGACCTGAAGCAAAAGTGAGCCGGGGACACACGTATTGTTAACCAGTTTAGCAAGCCCTCAGTAAACAAGGCATCTATATATAGCTAGACCCCGACTTACGACCGTCGGGACTTACGACCGCCGCAGTTGTGACCGTTTTTTTATATTTTCAATTTTTTTTTTTCCAAATGACACGCATTTTCTTCACCGAAACATTTCCAGTTAATGTAGTCTCCATGTATAATTAGAAAATTATGGGGGCCCCATGTGCATTCAGCTGACTACATTAAAGGTAAGTGCTCAGTCACACTGTATCCATTCCTCATTATTTATTACTTTTACTGTACTGTTTTTCATTGTAGATTTTTTATTAAAAGAAAAATTTTTTTTTTTTTTTTTTTTTTTTAATCTATGTTGGACTTACGACCTGGATTTGGGTCCCTAACCCCGTCGTAAGCCGGGGTCTAGCTGTATATAAAACAAAGAAGTCTGTGTGTTCGCACGAGAATCTCGGAAACTACTTTACCGATCTGTAGTGATGATGGATGGTGTTATATGTAGTGATGATGGATGGTGTTATATGTAGTGATGATGGATGGTGTTATATGTAGTGATGATGGATGGTGTTATATGTAGTGATGATGGATGGTGCTATATGTAGTGATGATGGGTGGTGTTATATGTAGTGATGATGGATGGTGTTATATGTAGTGATGATGGATGGTGTTATATGTAGTGATGATGGATGGTGTTATATGTAGTGATGATGGATGGTGTTATATGTAGTGATGTTGGATGGTGTTATATGTAGTGATGATGGATGGTGTTATATGTAGTGATGATGGATGGTGTTATATGTAGTGATGATGGATGGTGCTATATGTAGTGATGATGGGTGGTGTTATATGTAGTGATGATGGATGGTGTTATATGTAGTGATGATGGATGGTGTTATATGTAGTGATGATGGATGATGTTATATGTAGTGATGATGGATGGTGTTATATGTAGTGATGATGGATGGTGTTATATGTAGTGATGATGGGTGGTGTTATATGTAGTGATGATGGATGGTGTTATATGTAGTGATGATGGATGGTGCTATATGTAGTGATGATGGGTGGTGTTATATGTAGTGATGATGGATGGTGTTATATGTAGTGATGATGGATGGTGTTATATGTAGTGATGATGGATGATGTTATATGTAGTGATGATGGATGGTGTTATATGTAGTGATGATGGATGGTGTTATATGTAGTGATGATGGGTGGTGTTATATGTAGTGATGATGGATGGTGTTATATGTAGTGATGATGGATGATGTTATATGTGGTGATGATGGGTGGTGTTATATGTAGTGATGATTAGACAATAAAATAATAACAGTTTAATGCTAAAAAAATATACTTTGCTGTTCCGTTGTAGTGAAAAACATGGTGGAACTTACATACACCGTTAATGAACTATTGATGGAAGAAGAAGTATTGGGGACTGAACAGTGAGACTATGTGGAGCCTCCCGGATGGTGGTGTCTAGCGAATGAGCTGCTATATATATATGAAGGAAAAAAGCACACTCGATAACTTCTGTGCAATTCCTCACAGTTCTTCACGTATATATTCTGGGAATGTCAATAGAATTTTACCACCTGTGACTCCTGTCAAAATCATATCAAGCGAGTTGGAGTGACTGATGAAGCTGCTGCCTCTGATTTGAAATGTTTTTCAAATATATTTGTACATTTTCACTGTAACTCACAATTTCAGGGCTTCAATTAATTCTCTTTTTTTTTCATTTATTTATTCAGTTATCATTCAATTAATTTTCTTCTTGCTCCCAGGTGCCAATGTGTGTGGGTAGGCTGATCCCCTTAAAAAAAAACACTATTCGATTGTTTTGGCTTTTTAATTGGCCGCATCATCTCTTTTGTTTTCCACCATCCGAATATTTTGGCTTTGTATTGAAACGAATCCTCCTTCGTTTTTTGTCATCTGATTCTTCTGGCTTTGTCTGGGACTGCATCCTCTTTCGTTTTTTGCCATATGAGTCTTCTGGCTTTGTCTGGGACTGCATCCCCTTTCGTTTTTTGCTATCCGATTCTTCTGGCTTTGTATGGGACCGCACCCTCTTTCGTTTATTGCCGTCTGATTCTTCTGGCTTTGAACGGAACCGCATCCTCTTTCGTTTTTTGCCATATGATTCTTCTGGCTTTGTTTGGGACTGCATCCTCAATTGTTTCTTGCCATCTGATTCTTCTGGCTTTGTCTGGGACTGCATCCTCAATTGTTTCTCACCTCCTGATTCTTCTGACTTTGTTTGGGACTGCATCCTCAATTGTTTCTCGCCATCTGATTCTTCTGGCTTTGTCTGGGACTGCATCCTCAATTGTTTCTCACCTCCTGATTCTTCTGACTTTGTTTGGGACTGCATCCTCAATTGTTTCTCGCCATCTGATTCTTCTGGCTTTGTCTGGGACTGCATCCTCAATTGTTTCTCACCTCCTGATTCTTCTGACTTTGTCTGGGACTGCATCCTCTTTTGTTTTTCACCATCTGATTCTTCTGGCTTTGTTTGGGACGGCATCCTCAATTGTTTCTCGCCATCTGATTCTTCTGGCTTTGTCTGGGACTGCATCCTCTTTTGTTTTTCACCATCTGATTCTTCTGGCTTTGTTTGGGACTGCATCCTCAATTGTTTCTCGCCATCTGATTCTTCTGGCTTTGTTTGGGGCTTCTTCTTTTGTTTTTTGCCATCTGATTCTTCTGGCTTTGTTTGGGACTGCATCCTCAATTGTTTCTCGCCATCTGATTCTTCTGGCTTTGTTTGGGACTTCTTCTTCTTTTGTTTTTTGCCATCTGATTCTTCTGTCTTTGTATGGGACTTCTTCTTTTGTTTTTTGCCATCTGATTCTTCTGGCTTTGTAAGGGACGTCATTTCCTCGGTGTTTACACCATCTACAGGTTTTCCACTTTTTGTACCAACCGTTACACTACCCAATTCTTTTGGCACTGAAGGGATAGAAGCCTTCAAACTTTGTAAAATCTGAATCATAGTTAAATTTGGTATCCTTCTTTTTGGATTCTAGTTTACAGACATCTATATCCAGTACTATACCTCAAGGTTTATGGGGAAGACTATGTGACGGAGAAGCTGAATCCACATAACACCAATACTATATATTTCACTCGCCTCTGAGCATACCCCTGCCGCTCGTACCTCGGGCGCATAACAGAAATTTGAGTCAGGAAGTCGCATGGGGAAAACTTACTCCCCAAGCTGGCGGCACACACCAAAGTCAATTATGGTAACATGATGATCATTTTCATTTATACAAATGTTGTCATATTTTAGGTCACAATGTGCATAGCCCAGCATTAAGATACCTTACAGGGTCTCGTGTACTTATAGCATTATCGAATACAAATTTTCTCGAGTTACAGTATACTTCTGGAAATATTAAAACAGAGTGAGGCCAGCATGCTCACTTATTATCAACTCTTTTTCAACATAAACCCCAACACAGCGCTATATACCCTGCACACACTGGAGCCGGCTCAGCATATTTGCCTCCAGTTTGAAGTTAGGCCAGCTGTTTGCGCCTACAATTTATTTAACGACAATATCCTTCATATAAGGTTTGCGTACTAGCTCACATCGACCAAACGATCCTTACCCCAATTTGGTCGCGTGGGCCCCGGTGTACAGCTCACACATAAATTTAAATCCTAAGACTTTCACGTATTCGTTAAGTCTCGTTGTTTCTTTTAAGTTAGACATAATTGTATTTTGATGTTCAATAAATTCAGAATGAGAGTATAGTTCCCTTTATATATACTGTATATAGTATAGACTATCATTAAAAAAATAAATAGCTTGGAATCTTCTCCCATGGCACGTTTTAGTGAGTCAAGTGTAGTGACAGTGAGTACACTATCATCTACACTACACCTACTGCACTATCATCTACACTACACCTACTGCACTATCATCTACACTACATTACTGCACTATCATCTACACTACACCTACTGCACTATCATCTACACTACACCTACTGCACTATCATCTACACTACATTACTGCACTATCATCTACACTACACCTACTGCACTATCATCTACACTACATTACTGCACTATCATCTACACTACATTACTGCACTATCATCTACACTACACCTACTGCACTATCATCTACACTACACCTACTGCACTATCATCTACACTACATTACTGCACTATCATCTACACTACATTACTGCACTATCATCTACACTACACCTACTGCACTATCATCTACACTACATTACTGCACTATCATCTACACTACACCTACTGCACTATCATCTACACTACACCTACTGCACTATCATCTACACTACACCTACTGCACTATCATCTACACTACACCTACTGCACTATCATCTACACTACATTACTGCACTATCATCTACACTACACCTACTGCACTATCATCTACACTACACCTACTGGACTATCATCTACACTACACCTACTGCACTATCATCTACACTACACCTACTGCACTATCATCTACACTACACCTACTGCACTATCATCTACACTACACCTACTGCACTATCATCTACACTACATTACTGCACTATCATCTACACTACACCTACTGCACTATCATCTACACTACATTACTGCACTATCATCTACACTACACCTACTGGACTATCATCTACACTACACCTACTGCACTATCATCTACACTACACCTACTGCACTATCATCTACACTACATTACTGCACTATCATCTACACTACACCTACTGCACTATCATCTACACTACATTACTGAACTATCATCTACACTACATCTACTGTACTATCATCTACACTACATTACTGCACTATCATCTACACTACACCTACTGCACAATCAAGACGGCCACCACAAAACAAGTGCTCAAAACGCACTACGGTCCACCCACCAGCACCTGGGGGATCTACGAAGTGAGGCCCTTCGCCCCGGAGCCCCTGCGGTGCTTCAGATGCCAGAAATACGGGCACCACCAGACGAGGTGCACATACAGTGGTCCCTCGGTTAACGAGCACAATCCGTTCCAGCAGGTTGCTCGTTAACCGAAACCATTGTTTCAATGGGTTTTTGGGTAATTGGTTCCAGCTCACCGAAAATTGCCTAAATTCAACAAAAAGGTAGAAAAGTACACTTACTTTGAGGTGTGTATGAAGAAGGCTCCTGGATGATGGTGATGATGATGATGGGAATTAGAATGGGGGTGGAGGAGAAGGAAGAAGAGAAGGCATTGGGGTGGAAGAGAAGTCACCCCATGGCACCATTTCACCCATAAAATTTTAGTTCTCTTGGTGTATTTCAAGATTATTTTCTTTAAATCAACACTGCACTGCATTATATATTTTCAATATGTAAAATATATTTCAAAATGACCAATAATTTGCTTGGAAACACAGAAAAAAAGCGTTTAATTGAAGAGAGTCTCAAGCAAGATGTTACCTCCAGTGAAAACAGAGAGAGACTAACGCCTGTTTGCTGTGTTAAGAGGCTGGATGCCGCGCATTAAACTAGTCACTTTACCTTCAATTATGTTCAATAATTGTTAAAATTACTAAAAAATTTAATATTAAACTTTTAAAATTATTGAATAGTATAAACTTCTTGATATATACAAAAATAGAAAGGAATTTAAGCCCTAGAGCCGATTTATGTATTGGCGGACTAATACTACAGCTGGTTGACCGGCCAGTGCAAGCAAAAACATGTTGAGGTCGGCTCGTAAGAAATTCGTTAACCGAGGGGTTGCTTGTTAACCGAATTTAAGAATCTTATGGGAGGCAGCTCGTTAACCAAGGGACCACTGTACAAGGAAACCTGAGCCATCTGCGCACAGAAGTACGGCACACACTCCTGTCTCACCAAGTTGAAGAATGGGGAAAAAATTGCCCCCAAGTGTGCCAAATGCGAGGGCAAACACCACGCCTGGAATCCTGGATGCTCCGAGATGACAATGAGGGTCCAGGCAAACCGACCAGCAGCAAGACTGGCCACCACCGCTTGCACACCAGCCCCACCAAATACCTTCGTGTGGGGAACCCAAAGGCAAAAAGCCAACCTCCTCAGCCGGTCAACACCCAAAGTGCAGCCCAGTTTCCTGGCCTCACTACGGCCACACCTCAGCCCCCTAAGCAGCAGACAACGACAACAACTACGAAAAAGACAAAACAAGCACACACCAAGGCACCAGAAGGAATGATACACTATCAAACCTAGCCAAGGTACTGGCAACCTTCGCGGAGGGCCTAGCCGGATTACTGGGCCACAAAATCCAGCCCACACAGCTCCAAATACTCATGGGGAGCGTCCTCGGGCAAGTCGCCACAGCTACAGCCACCTCAGTGGGGGACGCCATGCCGGCCCCCACACGAGTGACAGCCGAGGTACACTCTACACCGAAAAAGGCCACTAGGGAACCAAAGATACCGTCAGCTCCCAGAAAGAAACTGGACGTTTCAGCTCCCCTGAACTGAACCATGGCCCAGAAGGCAAAAACCATCACAGAACAAGAAGATATGAACCTGATTCAGTCAGAATCATACCTGAACATATCCATCGACGATCACCATTAGTCCCCAATGAAACAGTGGTGGAACACACCAGCGCCCTGAACATCCTTTCATGGAATGCTCAGGGCATCAAAAACAAGAAACACCTGCAAGAAGCAGCAGCCAAGGACAAGCCTGACATTATACTGCTACAAGAAAATTCCTACAAGAGCACCACTGTTTCAAATTCAGTGGCTACAAGACATACAGGAGGCATTGCACGCAGGCGTCGACAAGAGGATGTATATGATCTTGGTCAAGTTGAGCATACCCTCCTCCGAGGTCATGCAGCATTTGCCATGTGGGAAAAACATTGAGACACAGGCCGTCAAAGTAACCCTCCAAGAATGGGAAATAACTGTCCACAACATCTACAAGAACCCAAGGGGCTCACTGAAGGTGACTCAATTATTCGCTTCAGCCGTTGACCACGCCACACTCATAGGAGGGGATTTTAATGCACATCATCCCTTCCCAAGCTCGGTAAGCCCCACAAATGAAGACGGCCTACACCTATACACCACCTTTCAATACACACCTGAGATCGCCCTTCTAAACACCGGAGAGCCCACCCACATTAGGGGAGGAAGGCTGGAACTAACCTTCATCTCCAGTGCACTACAGCCTTCGGCCTCCTGGCAGCTACACCCCACGCTGACCAGCGACCACTTTGCCACCCTAACAACACTGAAGGTGAACAAACTCCCCACTCCACCCCCGCCGAGATGGAGATAGAATACCCAAAAGGCAGACTGGGAACTCTATAGGAAACACCTGGCCAAGTGGCACGCCAAATCATAGCCGGCTGGTGCAGCACCCATGGACGAGATAACCCTCCACCAACAATTGGTGGAGGCCTTTCACCAAGCGGCAGAAGAGGCTATTCCAAAAACTAAACCTACATCAAGGCAGTACAAGGATTACTGGTACTACTGTCCCAGGGTGAAAAAACTCAACCACAGAGTGAACATGGCCCGAAGAAACTACAGAAGACATCCCACAGACACAAACAGACTTCTCCTGCAAGACATAGTTAAGGATACCAGGGATGAGAAGGAAGAAATCAAAAGCGTATGCTGGCTCAAGTGGTGCTCCGAACTGAACGAGCACACCTCCCTCGGCAATGTGAGCCCAGATCTGAAGGGCATCTGGGAAGGCAACACCACCACCACCAACGCATCCCAACCCAGAAGAGGAAGCCGAAAGACTTGCAAAACTGTTCTCCGACCGAGCAGCAACGAAAAATCTCCCGAGACATGCGGAGGAGACACAACGGCGTCTGCAACAGGCCAGACTCCAGATGATCGAAGAGGCCTGCAATGGTGAAGATGACACCGACAGACCCTTCAACCAGCAAGAACTCTAGAAGTTGATAAAACGAAGCAAGGACACAGCACCAGGGGCCGACAGGATAACCTACTCCATGCTTTCCCATGCCGGAGAAGC
Organism: Homarus gammarus; assembly: GCA_958450375.1. Classification (NCBI taxonomy): domain Eukaryota; kingdom Metazoa; phylum Arthropoda; class Malacostraca; order Decapoda; family Nephropidae; genus Homarus; species Homarus gammarus. Next base: position 1,003,050 of record CAUDMG010000253.1, read on the forward strand.
CGGCCACAAGGCTTCGTGGATAGCACAGAGACTTCTACAGGAATGGAAGAAGGCAGATATACAGCCCATTACGAGGCCCAGAGAACCAGACAAACCTAGACCCATCTCCCCCCTCAGCTGCATAGCAAAGACAGGAGAAAGAACACCGGCACAGGCAACAACATCGCCGAGATACTCAGCACAGTGGGCAATAAACCAGCTTTGGTTGTCTTCCTCGACCTGGAGAAGGCCTTCGAACTAGCAAATTCACTGGCCATTATAACGACACTCGCTGAAAAGGGCGTCAAAGGAAGGATGCTGGGGTGGATCCAGAGCTACCTCACACAGGCAGAAGCAAGAGTACGTTTTCAGGGAGCAACCTCAAGCTACAGGGCCATGAAAATGGAACTCCACAAGGAGGCATCCTTGGTCAAAGGAAGGCTATAGGTAGGAGGATAAATCACGGCGAAATTTAATTCCGAGATTATTATAAGGTATTGACTTGTAGGGTTAAGACCGAGATAAGAAAACCAAAGAGGAATAATGAGCTGAGGATAGCAAGGGAGGCGAAGGCAAACCCCAAGGGATTCTATCAAATGTATCAAACTAAAACACGAGAAAAGATTGGACCAATACAGTCAGATACCGGTGAGCTAACTGATAACGACGGAGAAATGAGCAATAATCTGAATAAATATTTTTCAACAGTTTTCACCACCGAAAATTTAAACATGATACCCGAAGCACCGACTCTATTCAGAGATAGTGAAGAAAATAAATTAAGCGAGATACTAGTGACTAGTAACAATGTTAGTAAGCAAATAGACAAACTAAAGCCTAATAAGTCACCTGGTCCCGATGAGATATTTGCCAGAGTATTAAAGGAATGTGAGGAAGAGCTTAGTATGCCCTTAGCAAAGTTGTTTAACATGTCCTTTAAAACAGGTGTAGTACCAGAATCCTGGAGGATAGCAAATGTAATACCAATTTTCAAGAAGGGGAGAGATCACTATCCTCTAACTACCGTCCAATGAGTCTAACATCAATGAAAGGCAAATTACTGGAAGCAATTATTTCAAACTCTATTCGAAATAACCTGGAGAAGCACAAGTTGGTCAATGATTCCAAGCATGGCTTCACAAGCGTGTGTTCATGTCTAACTAATCTATTAACATTCTTTTCATCAGTTTTCGAATCGGTGGACGAGGGGCACAATTATGATGTGGTATATCACGACTTTAGCAAAGCCTTCGACAGAGTCCCCCACGAAAGACTAATAAGAAAGCTAGAGGCTCATAGTATTAAAGGTAATATTCTAAAATGGATTAAGGCGTGGTTACAGGACAGGAAACAGCGAGTGAGCATTAACGGCATTAAATTCCATTGGAGCAAAGTCACTAGTGGAGTTCCCCAAGGCTCAGTACTTGGACCATTATTATTTATTATATTCATAAACGACATAGATATCGGCATAGACAGCAACATAAGTAAATTTGTTGATGACACTAAAATAGAACGTGTAATTAAATCTGACGAGGACTCAGCAAAACTACAGGAAGATCTAAACAAATTTTTCAAATGGTCTGAAAAATGGCAGATGAAATTCAAAGTGGACAAATGTAAAGTACTCAGTATAGGAGATGTAAACAGGGAAACCAGATACCAGATGAACAACGATGTCATTGAGAAATCCGACTGCGTGAGAGATTTAGGAGTAATGATAAGTAGGAATCTTAAGCCAAGTAAACAATGTGTTTTTGCTCGTAACAAGGCTAATAAAGTAATTGGGTTCATACAAAGGAGTGTTAGTTACAAGACTAGCGAGGTCATCTTAAGACTATATCTTGCGCTTGTGAGACCTCACTTGGATTACGTAGTTCAATTCTGGTCACCGTATTACAGAATGGATATAAAATCCTTGGAAAGCATTCAGAGGAGAATGACAAGACTAATCCCGGGCATTAGGAACCTTGCGTATAGAGACAGGTTACAGCATCTTAATTTGCACCCCCTCGAGAGACGTAGAGCGAGGGGCGACATGATAGAGGTGAATAAGTGGAAGTGAGGGCTAAACAAAGGGGACATTACAAAGGTACTCAAACTATCCAACCAGGAGCAAACTCGTAACAATGGTTTTAAATTAGACAAATTTAGATTTAGGCGCGAAATAGGTAATCATCGGTTTGGAAACAGAGTAGTGGATGAATGGAACAAGTTACCAAATATTATCATTAACTCGAATACGCTGGATAGCTTCAAACATAGGTTGGATGCTTATATGAGCAATAGGGGTTGGGTGTAAATGGGACTGCCCAGTATGGGCCAATAGGCCCGCTGCAGTTTCCTCCATTCTTATGTTCTTATGTTATGTACTGATGAAAAATCTAGCCAGACTTCTTTTCAGACAAACAGCCAAGCTCCTCTGCTATGCAGACGACTTACAACTCATAGTAAGAGGAGCAAACATACTATTCAACATGCAACATGCACTCCGACTTATAGAAGAGGAGTGCAACAGACTTGGACTCTAGAACAAATCCAGCCAAGTCGAAAGCGATGGCCATCTGCACAGACACACCAGACATGATGCTCTCCATACAAAACACGCCGGTAGTCTGGACCAACACCCACCAGTGTCTTGGAATCTGGTTCGACCAGAAACTCACTTTCAAGCCACAACTCGAGTATCTCAGGCACAGGACGAAGAGCAGACACAACATAATGAGGTCGCTCACCAGCACAACCGCAGGAGCGAACATACACGTGCTCAAACCCTACTACACGGCCGCCCTCAGATCGCTGGTAGACTACAGTGCTCCAGCACTCATTGGACTGAGAGAAGACCAGATAGCTAAGCTAGAAGTTATCCAAAATAATGCTCTTAGGACCATGCTCGGAGCACCTATGTGGACCAGAATTTGAAATGTGCAAATGGAAACTGAACTACCACCCCTGGCAGTATGAGTCAAGCAGGTGACAGCTGGACTCCTCGCCAGAATCTGTACATCAGATAAGCCCACAGCTGCCAAAACGCGAATCAGTTCCTCCCTCCACCTCGACCACAGAGCGCGAGGGGCCACCTGGTCACATGAGGCAAGTGAGGTCATCGGGCACCTGCAAGCAGAAACACTCGTCAAGGATAACCAAGACATACGAGACAGTGATTATGTAGTTGCACCACCATGGAGCCCTCCACCAGCCACATTCAAAATCACCAAACTAGGTGATAGCAAAGCCAACCTCCAGAAGGAGGACCTCAAAAGAATAACTCAGGAAGCCATAGCCACCGAAACACCAGCTGATGCAGCATCATACTTCACAGACGGCTCGGTGGACCCAAAACATCATGGATCCAGAGCGGCCTTCTACACCCAAGGTCAGACCCTCCTATGGAGACTTTCTAATGACTGCTCCACCCTACAAACAGAGTTGGTAGCAATCTCAAAGGCCCTACAACACGCTGCAACACAACACAACAAGTCCATCATAATTCACACGGACTTGAAAACGGCCATGCAGGCGCTGCAACACAGTCAACCAAGAGACAACGTCCACATCATAACCTCGATCCTCGCACAGCTACAGGACTTCCAAAGACAAAATCGCCCAGTCGTCTTACACTGGATTCCCAGTCATGTAGGGATCGGGGGAAATGACATGGTAGACGGAGCAGCCAAGACAGCCACACGTTCTATAAGCGTACACATTCAAGTTCCAGGAAGCGTGCAGCAGATCAAGACCCACCTCAGAAACTACCAAGCTCCGCATCCAAAAGAGCTTCCTTGACGCATTCAAAGCTGGTTCCCAATCAGCCAAATGGTACCTGGTGCCTACAAAAGAGGAACCACCATTCGCAGACAAGAAAACACCAAGACAAACCCAAGTTAGCCTTCATAGACTACGATTAGGGTACAAGTGCACCTAGCAGACGATCGGAAATGTCGTCAGGGAATGCACCTACTGTCAGGAGCCAGCAGCCAACCCACTGGAACACTATCTCCTCGACTGTGAAGTCACACAAGGTCTCCGAAAAAGAATTCGAAACTTCCAAGAACACACAACACCAGAGGCCACTCTAACCCAAAAGGCCCAAACAAACCACATTCACAACCTTCTCCGGGTTATCACACGATACCCACCACCCAGACAGCTTAGGAAATATCCTCCCCCAGAAAGTGCGGACCCAAGTTCGGGGGGCGCGCCACTCCGAAACTGACCACGTCCAAGAATGAGAATTGATGGTAAGCGTTCACTGATCGAGGGTCCGCTCACACTTGCAAACCTGCAGTATCCTTCCATATTTGCAGGTAGGACAACTTCCATCTCCAATCCCAAATCCAGTCTGGCTGCTCCAAGAGCTCCAGACGGAACCACCAAACGGGCCACCTACAGGCAAAGGCCTGTGTCGGACTACGGTCCGACAATCTCAACAACAACACAACAACCATGAAGATCAAACAACACCAAGCTCTTAAGCAGAGAAGACCCCTTCTAAAGAAGCTCCTCCACAGCAACTCCTCTACTACGCAGCAACTTCCCAGCACCTGACAGCTCTGTACATATAATATATATTTATATAAAATGCCATTGTGAGTTTCCTTTCTCACCTCCATCCTTAGTGCGAGACCTCCTTCATGTACATATGTATGAGAACCTAACAGAGAAATTAGACAAACACAAAGAGAAAATAGACAACTGACCACATACACTACGCTACAATTGGTGACCCACGGAGTGACTCACTCACACAAGGATGGATGAGAAATGGATCTCTCTTCCAGTCTTCAACCACAAAATTGAGGACTGGATAATTTATGTGGAGGCAGCTTTTCCGGCTCAACAGCTAAAGATGAGCAAAAGTACGTCGCCCTGGTCTGTTCCTTGCCCACAGAAGTTGCTATGCAAGTCTCAGAAGTGATCACCAACTCTCCAGCTGACATCATATTCGCAGCTCTACGAGGTGCTCTAAAAAAACCATACCAGCGGCCTGGCGCCAGTCTCCTGCCAAACCTATCATACTTAAATTAATTGCTATATTCCAAGGATTCCAGCAAAGTAAGTTATATTAGCTAAGTCAAGTCTGTGATATTTTATAAGAGAAGAACTTTAAGCTTAAAACCACCTTCATCCTATTAATCCTCATCACTCACCGGCACCTGCCTACCCTGCGGGCTGGGACGAGGGGGGCAGGGGTGTTAGCAGCCAGGACGGGTGCTTAGTCGGGATTATAAAAGACAGGGAGTTTAAGTTCTTCACCTTTAAAATATCACCGCTAAATCGAGAGTTTGTTATATCGATTCCATTAAATCAAGAGTATACTGTACTGTATTTATTAAGTTTTTCTTAATGTTTGTCAAATTTTGTATACAATACAAATAAATCCATAATGTTATGGAGCATTAGACTAAGTGTCACTAAGGAAAATACTGATCCTGTCAATTATCAACCTTGTATTTAATGGATATTTCTAACATCAGTGCAGCACGGCCCTGTTGTCAGATGAGAAGGGGTCACTCTGTAGTGAATACCATGTTGCAACTTAAATTCATGCAGCCATTCATCTGTAAAATTACAAGACTTACTAATTCTGATTCATGGGAAATTGTTTACCTACAATAAGACTTAAAAGTAAACTGATGCTGTATACCTTGACATACTAAATTTATTTAATGCGGTGCAATTCCTTTTATCCAAATTCCTCAGGGCCAATGATGGTTCAGATACCAGGATGTACCTACAAGAACATGCAATAATTAAGGTTAAAACAAAATTAGGTTTAGCAACAGCTTGACTTACTGGGAAGGGGAAAAATTGGGGATAAGGTGTTTTGTGAGTTAGCATGTTGCTATTGATACATTACAATACTGTAGTACTCTTATGTGGCTTAAAAATAAAGAAAACATGATATAAAACTATAAAATAAAAAAATGAAGAGCATGGATGTATAAAGTGAACGTATGCAAAGACTCGTGGAGGAAGCGGGCTGTAATTGTGTACTGACTTGCCACCCACCCAAGTCCCTACTCTGATGTGATGTCACGCCATACACTCACACTCACACACACACACGGCTTGGAGCCAGCTGGGTGTCATGTAACCCAGAGGATGGTTTGAGTGTGGAAGGAGCCAACACCTTCCACCCACTAAAAAGCCCGATACCCTTGTAATAAAAGCAGTTACAGTGCCAGTGGAGGCAGACATGTGAACAAATGACTTTGGTTGCAATCAAATTGTTGGACTAAATTAGAATTTTTACCAAACAAAACCACAGGGGACAAAGTTTGGATACCTGGAAGATTCAGATACAGTAGTTAGAATTTGGTTAAAAGGAACTGAACTGTACCCCTGTACTGTGTAACTATATTTCTATTAACTTACAAAACTGCTTTAATAGAGTTGTACATCTTTATCTATGTATATTACAGGAAGACTCACCAAGGCTTGATAAAAACTTCCTCTATCCGGGAAAAAAGAAATGCAGATTAAGGAAATAAAATTTAATGATTGTGGGCCTGGAACAAAAGTTGACACAAAACATTCAAAATTATTCTAAAATTGTAATCAATATATTGAAGGTAATATCAAAATACTATACACTAGTACAACTGTAATGACAACCACTTTATTTCTTAAAGGATTTTTCATTTTGTCAAGATTCTTGTTTTCATAATGTACAGATTTTTCCCTGATCATATTGATACCACAAGACTGTAATGTAAAACTGTGTGTGAATACTGTAGACACATGGAGTCTAAATTTTATATTCTAACTAACAAAAATTCGAAATAAATCTACTCACCTGAGATTAGCCCCCAGTTATTTCACATGATGATTAACCATATTAATGCTCACCTGACCTAAAACCTAACCCCCAAGGGTGTTTAATTACCAGATGAAATAACCTACGGGGTTAATCTTCAGGCGAGTCTAAATCTATCCTCGACTTATTACATCATTATACTTACCTGTTTCTATCTCTACTGTGTTCCTGTTTTACTCTGTACCTGTCTGAGTCAGTTTTTTTTTTGTCCTCTCTCTTTTCTCTTGACCAATCCTTTTCGATGCTTTTCTGCCTATTATCTCTGCTTCTGTCTCTACTACTCTGCCTTTTGTCCCTCTTAATATCTCTGCTTCTCTCTCTATCATTTCTGTTTCTATCTCTGCTCCTCTGCTGATTATCTCTGTCTCTACTGCTCTCTCTCTCTCTCAATTTTTCTTTTCCTCCTTTCTCCTCTGCATCTTTATAATGGCTTCTTCCTTTCTTGCTTTCACTTTGCTCTCTGCCATTTATTTGATCTGGGCTTCTTTTATCTGTATACCAGTCTGCCTTTTTCCTATTTTCTGAATTACTCTCTTTGCTCTCATTCTTACTCCAGAAATCCCACGCTCTTTCCCTTTTTCCTGTGTTCTCTATACTTTCAAATTTCTTCTTGTTCTCGTGGTTCATTTGTTGTCCACAGCTTCCTTTCCCTGTCTCTTGTTCACTCACTTTATGATTCCCCCGCTTGTATCTTTTTTCTTGTTTGACACGATGTTTGGTGATGTCTTCCTCATCACCGGAAAACTTTTCATGCTTGAATTTCACATGACTGGTGTTACTGAAAGGGTTATCACACCCAATAAAGTCAACTTTTAAGCCCTTTGTTATTTCTCTCAGGAGGGCCTGGGTGTCAGGTTTCTCCTCAGCAGACTCTCTTCTTTTTCTCCTCTTCTTTTCCTTGTCATCTTCAGATTCTGAATCTGAGCTGCGGTAACTATATTTCATCTTCCTCTTGCTTTCTTGCTTTTTTTTCTTCCTCTTCTTTTTCTCTTTTTCAGATTCTGAGTCAGAAGAATCATCACTGGATGAAGTTTCTAAATTTTTCTTCTTTTTGGCTTTCTTAGATTTCTTACCCCTTTTCTTTTTGTCTAGTTTCTCAAGTTTTCTCAGAAGCTTCTTTTTCTCCTTAGTTGTTAATGATTTTAAAAGTGTATATTCATCCATGCTCTCTTCATCACTGGATAACAACCGCTGAAAATAATTGAGGGAAGAATTAACTATAACTCTGCACTGTTCTATTCACTTACAGAAGGAACACCATCATTAGGGAGCACGTGTTATAGCAATTACTGTACGCAAATGAAAGGAAATAGTGTACTGCTCTTCAATCTGTATACACTATAGAGGAAGGTAAGGATGAAAGAGTAAAGGTATTTTGTTTTACAAGGTATTATGTTAATTTGACAAAGTTCTATAATAAAACATAGCATTCTGGATTAAGTACACATGACGTAGATTGCTGTGGTGTAATTCATTAATTAACTGTGGTGAAGCAGTGTAATTTATGTACACTGCTATAATACACATTATTAAAGTTGCTTCACTGATTCAATCTCAGGTGACTTGAACTCACACTGTGGCTGTTGGTGGAAGGGACTTTTGCGCATGATAGTACATTATATTAATCATTGGTGAAAAACCTGAAATTACAATTCAAATCTGAAATGTTAGCAGACAGATGAACTGTGCATTACTCTTAGAGGCTCCACTTTTCATGGGTGTTTAAAAAAATTAATTAATTCTTACCTGATTTCTAGCAAGAGGGTTCTGTAAATGCCCATAGATTCCAGAAGTCATGGCTGCAAAGTTTTTAAGACGTAAACCATCATCTATCATTCCTGCAGCCAATTCCTTGTGATCCACATTGCCAGAATCATCAGTGGGCTCCAGCACTCGGCCATAAAGCGGACACTCCTTATCAGTGTTGATGTGACCCCAAGCTTTGCACTTAATGCATCTCACATTACGCACCGCAATTCCGAATGGTTGATCGCGGATTGTATCATCATCCTTACAGTAGCTGAAAAGAAGTAAAGTATTACACGTTAATAAACAATTTACAAATATTGTACAGTACAGTACTCTGTTGAAGACAATGAAAAATAATACAGTGATATCCCCGTTAGCAGAGACAATTGGTGCAGAGCACTTCCGAAGATGAGAGATTTCCGGGTACCGGTAACCAGACGACTTTCTCAAACTAGGAAAAATCCCCCATTCTCGGAAATATTTCCGGTTATAGGAAAAGCTTTCCAATTGTCTAAACTATGCATCTTGCACAGACAAACACTAGTCCACATCCTCATAATGTTTCTGTGTGCTGGGGCGTTTTCCAAAGAGTCTAATCTAAAAATCTATATGATATGGTCATGAATGAAGCTGTGTGTTACGGCAAGGACTGGTATTTTCCACTCCCTTTTTACTGTGGGGGATTAGTGGATCTCATGTAACTGACCTGACCTGACACAATGTCAGGTGGAGGTAGGGTGTGGTATCGGTGGTCTCATATTACTGACCTGATACAATGTCAGGTCACCCACTGTTGGGTGGGGGATTAGTACGTCTCAGGACCTGAAGATGTCTTGAATAAACATGAAAGCTAAAATACAGTATTTTTTATACTTACACTTATCACATGGTATCCCTTCAACAATACACTACATAAGATTTTAAAATGTGGAGTGAGAAAGCTGAAAGGTGTGGGTGATTAGAGAGAGTTGGAGTGGAAAAGAGCAGTAACCTGCACCAGTGTTGCCAAGCTCCTCAACTGCTGATCTTTTAATCCACCACCAAGTAGTTAACGACCCATAAATTTATGTCATACAATATGGGGGTGTTTGGGTGTGATGTTGTGGTATTAATTAATAAATAAGCAATATTTCATCGTGAATGACAATCGTTTGAAGAATAGCAGAGTAATACAATTGTCAGTACTATTTATCAAACTACTACACTGTCATTAACAATACAATATTGTTTATTATTCATTAATCAATACCCCAACACCACATCATACATAAAATCTTTCGTGTGAGACATTGCGAGTTGGAGGGAGGCGGGGGGGGGGGGGGGGGGGGGGGGGGCAAGGTGCTGGCAGGGAGGAGGCGATACACTCACCTCCAAAAACACTTATTATTATATATTCTCGTATGATCATCTTCTTATATTAAACACATTAGAAAAAATACCATGTATAATGATTAATTTGACATCAAAATTACATGACAAGTACAATAATAAGGCAACTTTTTCACCCAGACTCTCTACTGGGAGGAGGGTTGGTGGCGGGTAAGCTTAGCCATTGCCAAATTGACCATTTTTTTTTATTTAATCATTACAGTACTGATACATTATAAAAAGTATTGTACTGTATTATATGTGGAGGGTACAGGTATTAATAAGCACAGCATATTACAGTAAACATATCTATATTAGTACAGGTTCTCCCCGACTCACGACCTACCCGACCTACGACCACCCGCACTTCCGACCTGCTCAGTCAGTAACAACCATCCATACGTACGACCGCCCAGACGGGACCAAAATTTTTTTCAAATGACGCGTGCATTTTCTAAACCGAAACATTTCCGTCCAGTACGAGAGCGTCGCGTGGCTTGGGTCACCGCGTGGGTACAGCACCCACGCAGTAGAGCGCATAGTTGGTGTTTCGCTGTCGTTGTATCCGCAACTGATCGCGCTGTGTACTGACATTATTTTCGTATTTAATTGACTTTAGAATGACTGGAAAGCATACAAGTGTGAGTGCTGGTGGTGCTCAGAAAAAAAGGAGACAGTCAATTACTTTTGAGACGAAAATGAAGATAATAATGCAGTATGAAAATGGAAAAACTGTAGCAACAATTTCACGCGACCTAGGCTTCTCGCACTCGACCATATCCACTATTTTGAAGGACAAGGAACGTATTCGTGAGGTAGTGAAAGGCTCAGCACCTATAAATGGAACTATAATTACGAAGAAAAGGCAAGGTCCCATTCACAAGATGGAAAAATTACTGGTGATATGGATGGAAGACCAGATACAAAAGCATGTACCCTTAAGCCTTCTAACCTTACAGGCTAAGGCAAGAAGCCTGTTCGAAAGCCTGAAGGAGCAGGCAGGAGATGAGTGCGACCAAACCTTCACAGCAAGTCATGGGTGGTTCCAAAGGTTTAAGAACCACTACAGTTTACATAATGTTAAGGTGAGTGGAGAGTAGTAGGTAGTAGGCAGCTATCAAACAGGGAGGTACTACTGCCTGGGAAGATATTGGAAGCATAATGTGTTGTCTAATGGTAGACCCTGCTGCCATATGGCATCACGAATATTGTGACCAAGTCCCAGGCTGCTGATCTGACTTTCTGCCTCATTTACACACAATTGCAGGGTCTCAATTGTTTCTCTTACTATTGACAACACATCAAACATATATTGTTTCTCACTCTTGATCTTGTTTTAATTTTTTGTATTTCTTTATGGTTGTTTATTATTATTATTATTATTATTATTATTATTATTATTATTAGTGTTGTTATTATTATTATTTTATTTTATTTTTAATTTTGTATTTATTATAAATTTTATTTATTATGAGCTAATTATTATTATTATTATTATTATTATTATTATTATTATTATTATTACTACATTTCGCCCCCCAGGCCCTGACGTAGGTCAATGACCTGTGCTTGGGTGGGCTAATCCTGTAGAAAAAAAAATATCTAGTGCTGATGTTATTGCTGCCGAAGCTTTTAAGGCGGAGCTTCTAGATCGTGTCATCGAGGAGGGAAATTATTTGCCGGAGCAAATATTCAATGTGGATGAAACTGGATTAATAATAATAATAATAATAATTAACGGTTTATTGAAAAAATTCTGCAGCCCGAAAGCGCATGCCTGAACGGAGATACATCTGTGGGGGGGTCGTGGTCACTTTTACCCCCAATAGACCCTTCTCCTCCGGCTGGGAGGTGGGGAGATTAACGCATACAGTACTTAAGGTTAAAGCAGGTTGTGACATCACTAGTGTATAATGAGTCTCCATATGCCCTGGTTTATTCATTGATCAGTTGTCTAAGTGCACAAGTAGCCCTGTCGTGGCCATCATGTATCAATTAAATTTATAATAGAAATTATAATATAAAATGTTATAAAACAATGGTTTAGTAGTGCTGTTAATGTGTGTGCTGTGTAAGTGTCTTGGCACGCACGCGCGCGCACACACACACACACACACACACACTGTAGTTTGAGCTTTTCCCCATCTAAGTTATTATATGTCTTATTTGTGTCACTTATGTTACTTGTATATTATTTGTAATTCGTAACCCACTCCCCAAATATGTAACTGTATATTTTCAGCCTTCTGGCTGCCAAGCTCTTTCAATAAACCGTTAATTATTATTATTATTATTATTATTATTACACATCGCCTAGAGAATGGTTTGAGCATGGAAGGAGATAATTTTTGTACATAAAATATGTGCTGCAGGAATACCTCACTATTCATAATCCTGTTTATCCAAAATTGACATTCTAATACAGAAACACCTCTATTTGATATTCGCACCTATGATGGCAACTTATACTGTACAATTTATGGTTCACCTTTCATAAGATGGCCCTTATTTCTGGAGTTTTTTTTTAGTTCCAAAAGTTGTCTTACACACCAGTATACTGTATATGGTACCTACCTCTCTCTTGGTGCATTGAATTTGCGCTGCCATTCAAATTTATATTCTGGTTCTCCATCTTCCTTTTCCCTCTCCTTCTTAACCCCGGCAGGAGCTTCATACATAAAGTTCAGTGATAACTTTTCTTTGTTCTCCCCTTTTGCCAGGAGGGCTTTATTGTTATACAGTTCCTGCTCTTTCTCATACTGAATGCGAAGTTCATCTTGCTTCTTGCGCTCTGCATCAGCCTTCTGCTCAGCTATCCACACCTGTTAAAGTAATAATACAGGTCTATTAAAATATTATATGTTCACAGAAAACTGAAACATACAGTACAGTATTGTAAATATAATAAACCTACACCTCTATCTGAATTTCATTATTGTACACATGTAAGATTATTTGACCCCTGAGGTATGTTTCATTTCACAACAAAAAGTTTTATTTTAAGAGTTTTGGATCTGCAAACACGTTTCCAGCAACATATAAGCTAAATAGCAATCTGTGATGACTGCATTCAAGCAAATTTACCATTTTCTTTTACTTTAAGCCCAGGTGATGGAGAGAGTTTTAAACATGCCTGAGATAAACAATTTGGTAATAATATTAACATTTAATTTGCTTTTGCATTAAAAAAACAAAAAACAAGCCAATGGTTCTGTAGTTCCTCACACGTAAAGAAAATTAAATTGCCCGTACAAAGTTTAACCAAAATATTTATATAGCCTCTGATATCCATAGAACTACCGGTGTGCATAATGAAACCATTCCCCTATTGTCATATACTATACAATACTGTATACAGCACACACATGTGCGCACTTACATACGAGCAGTCTCGCTTTTTTTTTTTTACCATTAATGGTTAGGTACTTATATTGTTCCATTTATTAACATTAAATAACATTACAGGTACTTCAAGCAACCATATTCATTTTTTACATTAATTTTACTACAGCTAGACTCAGGGTCTTATTTTCTTCAGTTTTATATGAAGAACCAATCAGTCACTGGTTTCGTAAGCTTTAACATAAACAATGCCGGCAGCCGTCTCGTCTCCTCTAATATTCCACGTATTATTAATAAATTGTATTGTTAATTTTGCACACACGTACATTAATTCAATAAAAACAAATTCAGAAACATTAATTAAAATATATATGAACAGTAAATAAGTGTTGCTTTCATATTCTTATGTAAAGTAATGATGATATGTTTTCACGTGTGCGCATGCGCACTTACATATGCGATCTCTCTTTTTTCTTTACCATTATCGTTAGCTACTTCTATTGTTCCATTTATTAACATTAAATAACATTACTTAAAACAACCATATTAATTTTACTACAGCTACAACCAAGGTCTTATTTTCTTCAGTTTTATATGTAGAACCAGTCAGTCACTGGTTTTGTAATCAACGAAAACAATGTTGTCATTTCCTCGTGTGTTTTAATATTCTACGTATTATTAATGAATGTTATTGCTCATTTTGCACACATAAACATTAATTCGATAAAAAAGACATTCAGTAATAAACAATAATGAATCTCTTGTACATAAGAGAAATGACGCTGTTTACACGATTATGCACGTCATCTGCACGTTGGCGGGCCGTTCAAACCCGTCGAAATTCAAGTTTCTGCCGTCAAAATTTTTATTTATTTATTTTTTTGTGTTTCAATAAAATACGTTAAGAATTAAAAACTCGCGAAATTTGAGAACCTACTATACGACATTTAACCCTTCAATATGTCTTCAAAGAGACCATGACGCAGAGAAAGTGGTGCTAGTGCTTCCAGGCATAAGCACAATTCACTATCTATCCAGGAAAAGGGTGAATTTCCATGGTCCGGCACCGGTCAGGTCCCGAGGTTGCCGGACTAGAGAGGTACAACCTGTACTGTACAACCCAAGTTGTACTGCTCCCCCATTATATTTATGGTATGTTTTTCAATTCCACTGTAATTTATGTATATATTTATAATATACCGGTAATAAAAAAATATAAGCTAAAAAAATAATAAACAAATAAAATAAATAAATATTGAGGTGATAACTGTGGTAACATTATGAGATGTTCTTATTACCACCATGCTATTGTACTATTCCAGATGTTACTAAATGTTACATAATACTTCCTTGAGAGAAAAGTATACAGTAGTATACTGTATATCAGGTGCCTACAGGAGAGCTCAGGTTCTCAACTGACTCAGCCATGTTAATAGTGTCATTATTATCCATTCTGCATCTGTGTTTTTTGTGGCTAAATAAAATGTTTCAATTTAATTCAAATTCAATGCTTGAGTGGATAGCCTTTGTATGCAACGAGGAAAATAGTTCTTACTCCATCTTTTTTCTTCTCTGCCATTAGTAGTTAGGTACATCTATTGATCCATTTACTGTATTAACATTAAATAACGTTACTTAAAACATATATATTCATTTTTTTACATTAATTTTACTACAGTTACAACCAGGGTCTTATTTTCTTCATTTTCTCATGTAGAACTATCGTTCCGGACTCACAGCTATGAACACAAACGAAAACAATGGCGTCCCATCTCCTCTTGTGTGACCATATCATTATTTATTTACCGTATATTGTATAAGGTACAATCAGAAACATCATTTAAAGAATATAGTTTGCAATTTCATTAATTGTGTTATTTTGGGGGAAAAGAGGGTAAAAAGCCACACAAAAGATATGAAAGGTCACACTTAGGAACGCATCTCATTATTATTGCTTTATTTTAATGGTAATTAATGATTCGCGATACGATGATTCACCTTACACTGCAATATTGGAGGACACATTACCGTCGTTATTCAAGGCTTTACTGTACATCATTGTCAGAGAAAGAGATTGCTGTATGTCCTCATAAACCGAGCCATGCGTGGGTCAGACGGTGACACAGATCATAATTCATCAAGAGCCAAACTCTCCTTTCACGTTGCCCCAAAATGGCAAAGGCAACAAGCCTCCAGAAGAGGATTTAACACAAAGCGATTGGTGGATTATCAAATCCCTGGAGTAGGTGCAGCGAAGAATGACAAAAATGATTCTGGGACTTAGAAACCTTCCCTATCAAGATAGATTAAAGAAACTAAACTTGCATTCCCTAGAAAGACGAAGAGTGCGGGGAGATATGATAGAAGTATTCAAGTGGGTGAAAGGAAGCAATAAGGGAGATATAGATACTGAAAAGTTCTTATAATATCCGAGCAGAATAGGATTCGCGACAACGGATTTAAGTTTGATAAGTTTAGGTTTAGGAGGGAGATAGGAAGGAACTGGTTCACAAACAGGATGGTAGATGAGTGGAACAAGCCTAGCAACTTTGTAGTAAGTGCTGGAACACTGTTAAGTTTTAAAAGGAGGCTAGATAGATTCAGGGATGATAGAGAACGGTTGTAACTCTCGACAGGAGCTGCCATGCACAGGCCAACTGGCCTATTGCAGACTCCACATTTTCTTATGTTCTTCTTAGGTTTCTTTGGTTAGGTTAGTGTGGTCTTCTAACAATTCTTCAGCCGCACGTGTTTCTTATCAACTAAGGTTAAATTGGTTTAATTTAGAAATTACCTCATTTTAACACATTTTCCCAAACTACAACAGTGTCCACTGCAAATGACAATGAGATTGTGGCGTTATTAAATTAATTTTATACAAAAATTCTGCGATTGGTATGACGTCAATAATTACCATGAATACAGTTGACAACCCTTTATCCTGCTTTGTTTGGTGAGCAATCATTGATTAATTATAGAACCTCTTTGGAGAATACTATTAATATTAATGTCCCCAGGAGCCCTCAGACCTTTCGGAAACCTAGGAGAGGAAGGGTTTACAGGGGAACAGGACCAGCTACCCGGGTCAGTTATCAACCAAGGGGAAATTTTAGAGGAGGAAATACTCAAAGACGTAATAGAGGTGGCTGTGTGTTAAGAGGTGGAAGGAGACCTTATTCCACCACCTCAGCAACCACTCCCTTCCAATGAAGCCAGACAGCTGGGTCGTCTAGGGGGTTGGGAGAACAGATGGACTTCTTCCATATGGGCTTACAAAATAATCAAAGGGGGTCTCACATGGACTTGGTTGAGGCGCCCTCCCCTAGCATCCCCAAAGAAGGGTCAAAAACCAACCCCATTACTTACAAAATTTGTAAGTCAGCAACTAAACAGAGGTGTCATAGAACTGTTACAGTCAGAGAAATGTTTCATGTCTCGCCTATTCCCAGTCCCCAAGAAAGGCAGCGACAAATTAAGATGGATTTTGGATCTTTCAATCCTAAACAAATTTATTCCCAAAAGAAGTTTCAAGATACTCACTTACGACCATCTGAGGCATCTACTTTCGCCCAATGCTTGGATCTCAAAAGTGGATCTCGAAGATGCCTATTATCACGTTCCTGTTGCTCCCAGGTACAGAAAATTTCTGGTGTTCAAAGTAGGGGAATTAAGTTATCAATTCACAGTGATGCCATTCGGTCTAACAATTGCACCAAAAGTCTTTACAAAACTGGCAAATATTCCCAGAAAGATCCTTGCAAAGGAGGGCATAAGAACCTTTGCTTATCTAGACGATTGGCTGATAATGGGAAACTCTTTCGAAGATTATCAAAGGGCGACCCAACGTACACTAGTACTATTTCAAAACCTTGGTTTAAGATAAACCAGGTAAGATCAAACTTAATACCATATCAAAAGTTGGATTGGTTAGGTCTCCACTGGGATACAAATCAGCAGTCAGTCGGTTTATGAGGAACAAAAGTAACAGATTTGATAAACAAAGTAGAAGCCTTTTGTGTAAAGCACAAGGTTTCTTGGCACGATTGGGAAAACTTATGGGTTTGTTGAATTTTGTCACACTAATGGTTCCATTGGGAAAGTTAAGGAAAAAGCAACTATATCATCTGGGCTCGAAGTTGCGTCGCAGAAACAGAAAAGTTACTTCTTCTCTCCCTGTTCAGATAAAGAATCATCTGTTATGGTGGACAAACTGGCACAATCTAATCGGTCCCTCTCCCTGGGTTCCACCTCAAACAGGTTTGGTCGTTTGTACGGATGCGTCCAAAATAGGATGGGGATACCATTCCTCAAAAGGGGAATTCAATCAAGGAAAGTGGAGCAACTTCTTTTGGGACACACACAAATATAAAAGAATTAGCAGTGGTCCTATTCTTTTTGTCGGCAAACCCAAATTTACAAAATATGACGATCCTGTTTGCCCTAGACAACAAAACGGCAGTCTTTTGTCTCAATCATTAAGGGTCAACAGCGTCTTGGCCCCTTCTACAACTATCAGAAAAAAATTTCAGTATTTGTGCAACACAAACACTTTACCTCAGAGCAACTTATAAACCGGGAGTGCAAAACAATTGGGCAGATGCGCTGTCCCGTCTCCGGCCAGTATTGACAGAAACAGAATGGTTCCTAAAGGTATCGGAGTTCAAGAGTCTGGTGAAGAAGTTTGGAACTCCACAGATAGATCTGTTAGCCTCCCTAACAAATCACAAGATACCAATTTATGCATCTCTGGAAGGGTCAAATCTTTTAGGAAATGCCCTCCTCTTAGATTGGAATTCAATCTATCTATTCCCACCTGTGAAAATATTGCCCAAAGTGGTTCACAAACTCAGATCCTTCCAAGGCAAAGTCCTCTTAATTGCACCATATTGGATCCTACAACCTTGGTGCCTGGATCTACTGGACTGGTGCCCGAATCCTCTACAATTGCAACAAGGATGTCTAGACCAGGTACCACATTCTCAGTTCAAGATATCCTTGGCACTTCACACTTGGAGTTTCTCAAAAAAAGTTTAAATAGGTTGTTGGGTAATTCCAATATAGCGAATCAAGTATTAGCAGGTCATAGAACCCAAACTTCTATTCAATATGAGAAAGCTTGGAATCTTTTTCAACAATTTATCAAGTTAACAACTCCGGATTCATTATCGGAAACAGTTGTATTAGAATTTTTAGAATTTCTGTTCAGAGTTAAAGGCCTTCAAGGATCGACCATTGCATCTTATAAATCAGCATTGGTTGACCCTCTGGCTTGGGGTTTTAATATTACCTTGAACCCAAGGATTTATCAAATGCTAAGATCGTCCTTTTTCATTCAGAGACCTCCTCCCCCCCCAAGAGAATCCCACCTTGGTCTTTTTCAGTATTTTATCCAACATTTCCCTCAACTACAAAGACCTGTATACTTTGAACTACTAATATTGTGGGTAATTCTATCGGTTGAAATCCTCGAAAAATATAAATTTCCAACAGAAACGATATAGAAAAGATTATTTTTAGTTCTTTTTCTTTCTCTATATAAGACTCAAATTAGGTGTTGGCATCTTCAAAATATTAACCTGACCATGTAAATAACATCTCTAAAAATGTTGGTAAAATTCTACGTATGATTCTTCGGGTGATAATCATTTTTGCTTTAATTTGGTTTAGCACATCTTCAAATGGCATAGAAGCAATTACTTTTAGGCAATTTCTACTTTATATATACATTCCTTAACCCTTGAAGCCTCTTGGAGACATATTTCAGAAAAATCGCCCAAGTGAGGCAGCACCTGAGGTAAGGTAGTCACTGTCAACACACACACTCACCCGTTTTAAATTATCTCTAGACGCTGGGTGGAAGAATTTCTTGCACATGTAGTTATTGAATCCTTTACCCATAGTAGTGGCAGTAATCTATCAGCCACTCAGCCCTAAGTTAACAATGCCTCCAGACCGTCGAGACACTATCAGTCCATCACCCACTATGTCTTGTTTACGTGATGTCACCAATGTTAAGATTCTACCACATACAAGGTCGTACTATCATTATTTTGTTCATAAACTACCTAAATGTATCATAATCTAATTATACCTATCCCATATATTTATGATAATTTATATAGTTTATATATAATTTGGATCGTCTACTTCAATAACGGAAAAAACAGATGAATGACTGAGCGCCATTTTCGTG